>JAOTQQ010000041.1:55714813-55797137 GCA_026546715.1 Gallinago undulata | reverse complement strand
GTGACTGCAGGGGGGTCGGACTAGATGGCCTTTGGAGGTCCCTTCCGGCCCAGATGATTCTATGATTCTATGATTTCACATTTTCTAAGTGCGTTAACTTGAAACAGAGTTGCATATTACGTAGCAATCACTGGAGTTATCCATATTTTGAAGATGTCTCTTCTCATTGCAAATTGGCATTTCAATCAGCAGCTTTTAAAACCAATTGTTGCTTACAATATAAATTCCACATAAAATCAACATAGTTATTGGCACACATGTATAGCTCTTGGAGATGGATGTTGTAGTAATTGTCGGATGATTGTCAATTTAAACATTCTTTTGATTGATATTATACTATCTCATTAGTTACTTCATCAGAGTTCAACTTCTGAAGGTTATATTTTTGTTTCTCAAATTCTTTAGAGTATGTGATTAATTCTTAGAGAAGGTAGTTGATACAGTAGATAGAAGATTCACTTTATAATTTCTTTAGTTTTGTTGATAATTTTATTATGTCATTCCATTAATTGAAGACATCCACTGGCTCATTTAGAATTCACGGACCACATTCAGTCCCCATGTAGGCATATCTAACTCCCTCAGTAATTACATGAGCCATATTACTTTCACAGCATTCATTCAAATTCTGATCAGCAATTCAGTTTCAGCTTAGCTCCTCTCTGGTATTGTTCACCACTTGCAGAGCAGGATTATTTGCCGAAATGTTTATAGAATTATTGCATCCACAGTGAGTCTCTGTGAACAAAGGACATTTTTTCTCTTGTTAATTAACTGTCATTTTTCTAATCACGAAGCAGAGAGAATATCAGAAATTATTTGCTCACATAAAGTCTTGATTGAATATGAGTAACTTTGAAAAAAAATATTGCATTGATGTATAAGCCAAGGAAAGAGCTATGTTTGTCAAATAATTAATTTGAAATCAGCAATCAAACTAGCTCTTAGCAAGAGTTGACTCAATCTAAACCTATTTATAGTTACAGTGTACAGTAGAGGTTCCCCAAAAGAAAATACGGGATACTAGAGACTTTAATTTAGCATTGTTTCAAGAACCAATGAGTAGAAATTAAAGCCAGTTGGATTCAAATTAGGAATAAGGTGCATATGCATATCAGGGCAGATGAATAGCCATCATAAGAAGCAGTGACAATAACTTTCGAAGTCACCAAAGTGAACACTATTCTGGAAACCATAATTTAATGCAGTACAAGTTATTGGACTTAAAGGTAAGCAGGTATATATGTACTTATATAGCCCATGGCATATGGAAGATCACAGTGAAAAAAACTAATGGTCCTCTTTTGCTCTTAAATCTACTAACATGTCAGCTAAGTGGCAATCACAGCTAGTACTTCTTTGAATTTTGATTCAATTCAGAATGTACAGAAATGACACCAAATGTTACAGTAAAAGAACAATGATATGCCTTTAAGGAAATTGGTAAATATTTGACATGTTTCTGTAATGTAAATAACCTTACAGCTTTAAAAACAGTTGCTTAAAAATGTCTTTAGTAATTTGTCTTCCCTTTTTTTTTCTTTTAAAGTGTGATTAAACAAATTCAACAGGGATAGCTCTGCTATGCCAAGCCTATCTGCTCAGCTGGCTGTCCATAAAGGCTTAGAGCAATCAAGTGAAAAAGCTGATGAATGCATTTAAGTCATTCAGATGTTCCTAAAATATTAACTTTGTATTTGTTTAGCAGGGAACTGCACTGATTGTGAACATTGGAGCTTTGTTGCTCTTGCTATGCTAAAGATGTAATGATTAATTCAGCATTCATATTCCATTCAGTGTTTATTTTTAGTGCTTTTGAACACTGAAATTAGCCTTAATATTGTGAGGTCTACGTTATCTGGCTTGCTAATGGGATCAATTTTGGAAGGAAAAAATAGCAGTATCACTTATGAACTAACAAGTTTTGTTAAAATAATGTGAAGTTTGAATAAAAACTTGGGAAAACTGAGACAGGTTACACATTAAACCTGGAATTTTTACAGATAATGCTGCTTTGCATTAAAATCGGGGTCTGTCACCAAAGGGCAGGGACAGACCTCAGTATGTAAGAAGGAAATCATGCCAATGATAGTAAGTCAGAGCTCTGAATTTCAGGTTGGTTTTGGGTTTTAGTAAAATCTATTTTATATTAACACATAACCAAATCCTTAAGTTTTCAACACTCAAATGTATTCAAATGAGAAAAATTTCCATTGTTCAAACAGAAATTATTAAATGCCACTGCTTAGTGTAGTACATTGTGATAAAAAGATTTCCTTTGTGATTATGTACCTGCACAGTGTTTTCAATATGGGCATAAGTGGGTACCGACTGACTTCAGAATGTTGTGTGATGTCAGCATTACATAAGCACCATATAATTACATAGTGGTGCTGCACAGAATTATGATGATGACTGACTAATCAATCATATTTTTATTTATATCTCCAATACAGTCATGACACTATGTCTTTCACCTTTTGGATTGATGTAAACATCTCATCAAGTTTAACCTCTTTCTTGTTAGTAACTATGAATTTGGGGTTTTTTTAAGAATTTCTGAAGCAGTCAGATCGCTTTTCTTCCCAGATTGCATTTTTTAATTCAATATGATAAGTAACAGAAGTAATTGCAAGTGTTTGCATAATGATGGACTGGGAGAATTGGGACTTTCTTGAGCACTCAAGGCAAGTTTAAAGATGAACTGTCAAGTGAACTAAATGTTATTCTGCCAGATGTGTGATGTACATGGTTAATGCTCTGAAGTACCTAATTTCCCACTTTCAACAGGAGTCATGCTGAATAATTATGTATTAACTGTTTGCTGCAGAATGTCCCTTTCTGGCTTCCAAATATGTATATTTTAATACCCTGTGTAGCTTGTTTTCAACTGAAGTAAAATCTGCCCACTGTAGACTCCATTCATAACTACACATAAACGATTTGAAGGAATATTGTAATCTTAGAAATACTACTTGAGATGATAACTCTGTAGGTATGATCACTAGTAGGAAAAAAACAACACCTACAAGAACTGTGGCAGGTTTGATCTTTATTTCTCTTTGACTTCTTTGGTACTCTTCAAGCTTCTAAAAATCAGTACTGGTTTACTTTTTTGTTAATCAGACAAACTTTACTTCTTACAATTCTTCCTGTCCCTCCAACTTTGTTGCTCTCCGGCTGTTTTGTGCTTATAGGAAACTGTTTCCCTATGGGAATCACAGAATGGCTGAGGTGGGAAGGCACCTCTGGAGATCATTTAGTCCAATCCCCCCCAGCTCAAGCTGGGTCAGTTACAGCAAATTGCCATCTCAGGATATTTTCTTTTTCTATTCTGTCTGTACAAGGCAGATGAAACCCAACTCGTCTTGGGCAAGTGAAGAGTTTGGGCAAATATAAGTGGCATAATTCTGTCTCTTCCTCTATTTGCTAACTCTAAGCCAAGGATCGTGTCTGACCAGGGTTGAAGAAGTTCCTATCAGAAAAAAAGTTCTATTGCATCAGGTGATCATCAGTTCCCCAAAAAGCTAAAAGTTCCCCAAGAATTGGGATGGATATAAAAGAAACACTAATATTTCTGACACATTTTCTTAGCTCCTTGATGCAAGCAAGCCAAACATGAGGAATACAAGGTAACTTTAACCAAATGGAGTAACCCATAAAACAGTTTCATGTTCAGTACAAAACAGTAGCACCTGTGATTGAATAGTGTGTAGAACAATCGGGATGGGGCCCCCCAAGTGATAGTGAAGGATAAACTCTGAGTACTTTATGCTCACAGGACGATGACTGAAGCTCTAATTTCAGTCAGTGCCTAATGAAACACTGCCTGGCCAACACCCATGAAATGTGCACCAGGCTTTAAATGCAGAGCAGCTTCAGACAAGTCAGATACTCTGTGCAACCAGGGGACTAATCTGGTGACCTGTGTGCTGCAGAGAATGTAAGGTCAGTAGCAGTTTTATTGAGAGGGCAGATAGCTTCATGTATGCATTTTGAGATAATGAAATCTGAGGAAGTTTGGGTTCGTTAGCATTAAGTTGATTGTTAAGGGAAGAAAGCATCAAAATAATGTCAATAAAGAGCAGTACTCCTGTGAATAGGAAACATTTTGTATTACAAGTGCAAATGGATGCAAGTAATCCAAGAAACGCTAATTAGTTAAAAGGATTCCCTTGCAAAAACAGCCTTTGTGCTGAAGATTCATGAGTGCTTATGAAGAGATGCTTAGGGAGGGACATCAGAATTTGACCTCTCCTACTCAAAGGCAGAACAGCTAAGTGAAAAACCTACATTAATGTATATGAAAAGGCTTGCTTAGGAGCAGTTGTGCATGCATGAAGTTAAAATCTCACAAAATGGAAGAACTTTTTCTCCAGGTTTGTTAACTAAAAGCTGGAAAGCTGGATCAGTGATGTGAACATATTGCTTTTACTTGTCTGATGCGAAAACAGATGGGTTCACATGGACTCAGATTGTTTTTCTGCCCTGTCTTCAAAACATTTTTCTTCCCTTCAATAGCTACGAGCACAAAATTATAATAAATCTCTATGGTCAGATCAGAACAGGTCAGATTGTGCTCGACACCATATCGGGATCAGGGACATTAGTCTGATTCAGTGTCTCAGATGGGGATGTAGCCTGTCACCTCAACTTTCCCATTCATTCATCTCCCAAGTTGTTCTTTGAATGTTGCAGGAATAAAATTTTCTGGTACCTGCTTTTAGGGCTGATGCAGTTTGGTTCACAAGGAATGGGCTCAGTTGGCTTGAAGCAGACCATGAGATTTCATCTGGAATTTCCAAGAAGTTGGTAGTGTAATTTTTAACTCCAGGTTTCTTTCCTACTGTGAGTCTGACAAGTAGAAGTCACGGCGTGAGTTACATTGGAGATTCCCTGACAAATTGCTCTCCTGTGATTCTGGTTATCAGGATAACAATAGTGCTTTTTGAAAGGAGCATGCCAAAGGAAATAACTTGTAGGTAGTTGTATTCTGTCCTCCAGATGCCTACCAAGGAATGATCTGGATCAGCAGTTTGTTGACTGAAAATCTGACATTTTACGCCAGTCTGGTTTTGTTTGGGGGAAAAGCTAAGTATAATTATGTGGCTTTGAGTTAAATTTAGCTTGCGAATACTCTTTTGTGGGCTTGCTACACTTAATTTATGTCACAGACCAACATAATGTGTACAATACAGGGAAACCCACTCGGTGAAATACGTTTTCCCATGTAGTAGTCTTATTGTAAGCAGAGGTTCAGTGTAAGAGAAATCTCCCTTTACCTGAGAAATCCAAGAGGCGTGAAGCCAGCGCGGGTCTAGCACAGAATGGTAAGGCTTCCAAAACCCACAGCAGGAGACTGCAGACCCCAAGCTCTGTGGTCACCTGCTCCACTGGGGTGTTGCCACCCCTGCACCCCTAGGGGAGGATCTGGTGCTAGAGGGCCCATATGGGGATGCAGATTTGCACTGTGCAAAATAGTACAAAACACTAAATAGTTTATTGTACAGTGTAATAATTCTTCCTATTCTTTTTATTCATACACAAATTAGGAGGCTGCTAACAATAGGAACTGTTGTTTTAGAACAATCAAAAGGATGTTGTAAAATGAATTTACTTAAAAGAGTACTGAAAGAACTGTATACTTTATATTGCAAATATTTAGTGACTTTTAATTATGAGTGACTGATGTGCCTAGTTTTTGTATTAAATCTAAACAGCAAGGGAGAAGCCTTTTTCTTTTCTTTTTGTCCGTGTTCTGCAGATACATTATAGGATAATCTACTTTAGATAATAAAATAAAGGCTCCTAAGACAGGCAGAAAATGCAGGGGAAAATCTGTGACATAATCTGCCTTTCGTGATGAAAGCAGCTTAGCCTCACAGCCTAGTGATACCTTGGCAGCCTGAAGCTTAGCATAGCTATTTTAGCTACTCACTGTTGTACTTGAAGGTCATTTAAACAACCTGTTTTTAGAGTTGTTGGTTTTACTTTGCTGCCTCATCCACCTGATCAACTGTTACTCAGAAAAGCTGAGTCTCTTCTACTTGGCCTGTGGAGTACCTTACGCTATGGTCTAATTGGATATGTGAGCCTTCACAGTGATTGAAGGCCCCAGAAATAAAGCCCTAATGAATGAAAACGGGGAGAGGGAGGCATCATTCTATTTGCACAATTAAGCATGTGCCTTTGCATATCATAGTATTTACTGTTTCATTTCTTGCCAAGGCTTAGAGCCCAATTCGTGCAAGGAGCACAATACAAAGTTGGCAGTGTTCTTTGTCACAGAAGAAATGAAGCTCGCTCAGAGAAGCACAATAAGGTTTCCCACACAGCTAGGACAGTTGAATTGGCATTTATGTCCTGCTTGACATGAAAGCAATTTTCTGCTTTTTAAACAGCTTTATTTATTTATTTGTTGCTAGTCTAGGTAGTTTTTTAAGACATAAGTGCTCATTGAAAAAAAAAGCTGTGTATGGTTACTTCTAATATCCTTCCTCATTTCCATCTTTCCTTTAAAAATGTCATTAGCAGTAAAAGTACATTAATTGATGAAAATTAATCAGGTGATGCTTTTCTTTGCCCTTTTTTGGGGGACCAGAAGAAAGGAGGAATCTCTGAGATGTCAGCACAGTATTCTAGCCTGAGACACATTTTGATTTTCTTTGCAGAGCTTTGTGAATTTTGCAATTTGTTCATGAAAACAGGCAGGATTGAAGGTACAGTTGTTTTTGTGTGAGGTCATAGTATACAGACTCTTCATTTATATTCTAGATGTTGACTTTTTTCTCTGTGTCATTTGCTGTCACCCTGCAAAGAGTGGAGCCACTACTTGAAGACATTTGGTGGGCAGGAAAAGTGCCATTTCTGTTAAGCTACATATATTTCTCCACTTGCCTTGCAATGCTTAAAACATTTTGGAAAGAAATTTTTTCAGGATACAATTGGGTTGGATAAAATTTCATGAGTCAATCTCTACAGAAAAATCAACAGTAGAGATCATTAGAGAATAGAGATAGAATTAGAAAATTAGAATTAGAGAATATAGAATATAGGGAATAGTGGTGAGAGAACAGCTTACTACTGAAATTGCAGTACTAAAAGTTCTGTATATGGAAAAGCACAATATACCTGCAAGTAATAAGCCTTTGAGATGGAATTCCCAGATAGCAATATGTTACAATCTCAGCTGTACGACAATTCTTGAAGCCATGTGAGAGACTAAAACCTGAAGAAAATTGCCTGTGCGAGTGCTGTACGCCTGTGCTGAGTTTCTCTTGCACTTCTGCGTTTAAAAAAAGTAAAATTCTTTTTCTTATTTTGGTGTTTATTTTATGTCCTCTGCTGCACTGGCAGAGGTTTTTCTAACTACTCACTATGTTAGAATATTAATAGTTTTCCAGACAGCCAGTGGTGCTTATCTCTTGCGTCGCCACATTGCATTCCTAACTAATTCACGAGTTTAATAATACCCATAATAAGATTTTTACAGTGTAATTATTTAACAACAATAATTGAGAGGTTAGGAGGTCAAGTGGGAGGTTAAAACTGCTGCTGTGGGAAACACTGCTAATAGGACTAGGTGAAACCTTCAAAGATTCCCTTTGTAGAAAGCGGCCTGTCAGTGGTGCCAGAGAGTCATGACAGACTGTGGGATGTCCTAGGCTATTACTTCAACTTTAACTTGCACATTAATTAAAGTGTACACTCCACATTAATGTAAGTCTCTTACTGAGTTCTTTATAGGTTGGCTTCAGATACTCTGCTAGCCTAGACTAAATCCAATGACAGATAGCCCACCTTCCCATAAAATCTAGGGTGATTTTAAAAATCTTAGTATGAAGCACCTTTCACTGTTTTACATTCTGCGAGCCCTACCAGATCTTTAGGTTCCAGCTTCATCGGCCAAATTATTGTTAATTATTGTTTTGATATATATTTTATTTTTATTTTTTTTTAGCAAGAGGGAAATTCTGTGCAATGTGCAGAGGAAGATAAGTTCTTTGGTAGATGCCAGCATTACTTCCCCTAGTTTCCAGGAATATTTGCTTGTAGAATGTGACCAATGAAGGCTAGCATCCTGATCTATAACCTATTGATACTTGCTAGGCTGATGAGTAAAAAGAGGAAGGGCAAAAAGGGCTTTGAAAAAAGAAGACAAGCAGCTTTGTCATCATGGAAAACAGAACAAGTGGAAGGATATTGCCTTCCTCAAAGGCAACATGAAAACCAATTTTTCAGAAGCATTCAGGATGGATTTGAAGAAGGCGTGATTGTTGACATCAGTGAGGGAGCCAGCAAGGGTCAACTTTGAGTGGAAAAGCTGTATTTTAGAGATGCTTTGCAGGAGAAAACAAAAGGGTACATAACAAGACTTGATGACTTCGGGAGAGGTTTGAGATGAAGATGTGTATTATAGAAACTCACAGTTACCTGGCTGTGACTATGCCCATAGTAATCTGAAGCACTTGGGTCTAGCTGTGAAAAGGTAAAAATCTGCTTTTAAACCTGTTGAAGCTAAGCTTCAGTGCTTATACATGGATGGCAATGAACTTGCTCAGATTTTAATTTGGCCAGATGGAGTCAATTCTGGTGTAAAGGACAGACCAGCACATCAGCATGTGGGGACAATGGCTGAGTTTGTTTGCAGGTGGGTATGTGTCTAAGGAGAAGAAAATGGGGTAAGAGAGATATGGGGTTCTGTCAGAATCCACAAAGAAAACTGAAGGGTAAAGAGGGATTAGTGGGAGACCAAAAAGAGGACAGTCACAGGAGCCATGGGACAGCATGGTGTTTAAAAACGGGACACAGTTGTCTATGCCAGAGTGGTTCTGATATACTTTTTTTTAACCACCTTTTATTTTTTCTTCCCGTGGAAGAGTTGTAGAGATCTTATGCAAAAATAGGAGCAAAACCAAGAGAAGCTTTAGGAAGTGAATTAATTTATCCAGGTCTTGTTAATTCTGTAGTTACCAGCATTAGGAAAACTATAGAATTAAGTACTGAAAGCATATAAAAAAACAAGGGTTGACAGTTCTATTCAATTTAATAAGTGGAGCTTAAGCAAAATGATTTTTCTTTGCTTGTTTAAATAAAACCAAAGCGGAATACCCAAGTAGGCAACAGCAGAATTAGGTATTCCACTGCAATATAGGTTCATGAATTTAAATTAAAAAGTTTGGTATTGAGTTCCTCTCTGTTTTCTATTAAAAGAATAAGTTAAGATTTTTGTGTCTTTAAGCTTGTATTTATAGCCTTTAAAGTTTCTAAGCACCTTGGCTTTATTGCTATCAAATATTGTTGATTTGGAGTTCAGAAGTTAATTAGTGCATAGGCATGAAGAAGAGCAAGTCAGATAATCAGTATGATGGTGGGTTAACTCAGTAAATACAAATCTAAACACTGAAGTGAAATAGTGAGTAGATTTCTTCGTACACACTTCACAATTTAAATCTAAATTACGGTGTCACTATGCTTAGTACACCAGCTGTTTCTCAGCTCATCAGTAAGGCAAGTTTCTATAATGATAGATCCTCAACATGGATAAAATACGGTTATAATTGTTTTAAAGTTGTATCACCAGGCTGCACCACTGAAAACCTACCTAAGAAAAATAACATGAATCTTGTAACAGTTGACCGGTAGTGTAGGGGTAACTCTCGGTAATTCCCAGCCTGTGTTCTTACACTCGTACTTCTTCAGCAGTTTTTTGAGGCAGCACAAGACGCAGTGATGCTGGTGATTGTGGCTAGAGAACAACACAGCCTCTCTTTCCTGTCACTTTGTACGTGAATACTTGATTTTTTCTTAGGGATGTATTTATTTGTGTTATTCATAATGAACTTGGATTCTGTCAAGAGTTTTTCAGGGTTGGAAAGCTCTTTCTTTCAGATGTGTTTATGTAACAAGAAATGCTGGAATACAAGTATATAAATAGTAACAGAGATGTTAGGTAAATCTGGATTTACTGGAATCCACCAGACTGTGCTCGTTAGCTGGAGTTGTAGTCAAGTATGAATCTGCCATTAGACTTTGGACCAAATATGTTAATATATACTGCCGATGGTAAGTGACTTCATGGATTAATTTGAAGAAAAATTTGCTTCAAAGATGGAATAAAGTAGTTGTGAATCAGGTTTCTTATCCCTCATAGTTATTATGCCAAAAGCAGGGTAGCAAATAAATAGTGCTGGTGGTGAGCATTAACTTTGCTTATTATAAATGCAGAGTCATGTACCAGTCTCCAGCGTGATTTCATCTGGGAACATTGCCATAAGGATTACAAATGGCTTTCAGCCTGAAAATTGGTCTGTATTGCTTTAAACTTCCAGTGGGGAGTTGGCAATTTATCCTTCAGATAATAATCTTGTGTTAAGTTGAACATCTTACTGTAACTTTTTGCTACATGATAAACCAGTTCCTATGAATAATTCACTGCAACTGGCAACCCACTTCAGCCCTGAAGTCTTTATCAGCTCTGGTGGCTTTTCAAAGTTTATTATTAAACTTGGAGCCAAAAATCTCATTGCACTTAAAGTCAGTGGAATTTCAGTGTTAATTGCTATGGGAATCACAATTTGACCTTTTAGGGCAAACCTCTTGTGAATAGAAACTACATCACATCATTGCGATGACAAACACACGTATTTGTGTCCAAGTAAGCAGAGTTCATTTACTTTCCCTTGTATTCTACAGCATCATGGGGTTTTGTGCAGATTTTATTTCATGTAGGTGTTTGAAATATTTTCCGTGGGCAAAAAAAAGCTGTGTGAATTACCTGAGCCTTCATTGGTCTCATGGCAGATTCAGGATGTGTTCTGTGCTGCACCAGTGCAAGACAGCACATAAGGTGTGAGCGTCCCACCAAAATGATCGTTCTAGCCAGGACGGGGAACCTGCCACAGCAATCCAGTTGGTAATTTTTTAGAAAGATCGACACCTTTTGGTTTGCCAGGCCCTGACTGACTTGGTGGCACTTCACCAGTGAAGTCTGTGCCAAGCTCTGGGTCCGCTCTGTCCGGCAGGGCTGAGCCTCGCTGCCAGCGTGATGGAATGAACTGCTAACGGGATGTTGCGAATTGTGCTTAGCGTGATTTCCCCAGTGTAAACAAAGGTACAGATGATCTTTAGCACTAGGAAAGAAGTTATCTGCTCGGTCTAATGGCAAATAAAGGGTGAAGCTGCTTCTGCTTTATTCTGGAGTTGGCCTGAGTAGCAGTACTCTGTACAACTTCTGTTTTCATTGCAATATTGTATTGTAAATTTTCCTGATATTCAAGAAATTTTTTGGAAAAAGTTGGGCTTAGAATATTAAATAGGAAAAAAAATAACACATAGCAAATTAGTTCATCTGAAATGCAGGTGGGAAAAATATTTAGTTCACCAAATTTTCTCTAATATTTCCTAGTCATTATGAAGATTTCTTTGGAATTCTAGGCTACGCAGCTCTCAACTCCACTCATTTGTGTTTTCATCTTTTATCTGTCTTTTTAAGACAAATTTTGTTCTTAAAAAAAGTTGCTTAGAACAAATGACAAATATGCCATTACTAAAGTTCATTCTTTCACCTTATGAAGATTTTCTGGACCTTTTTTTCTAGTTTTATTAATGCGATGCCAGTCTCGCTTTGCATGTCTTATATTTTATCTCAATGTGACTAGTCAGATTATGAGGTAGAGCAAACAGGAAATGAAGCAATGGCCTTAGAAAAGGGCACCTATAGGAAAATAAATCCAAAAAAGTGAAGAAATAATTGGTCCTTTAGTTGAAAGATGCAGTTTTATAGGCACAAGGAAATTTGCAGGCCAATTTTCTCACCAGCTCTGCAAAAAATTGGAAATGGTTCACAGAAAAGCTCACCTTTTACTGTCCAGAGGAAGATTAGTCATGAAGGTGAAGAATTATGAGGCTGTTCTTCAAGAACACAGAGAGACTGAAACAGAAGCCTTGTGGCAGAGACCTGTGTCAAGCTTAGAAGGGAACTGATACGCTTTTCTTCAGTCAGGTATGAAGCTTTCGTTACTTTAATCATTTCCTTCCTGCAAATCTTTAGATTAATAACACCAGGTTTTGTTTTGAAGAACTTCTTGTGGCTCCCAGAGGAAGTTTCTTGAGGACACTGAGTGCAGCTGGACCAGTAGTGAGGGCAGGGAGAGCAGGCTGCAAGAGGCAGCCTCTGGAGCCAGCCTGTCAGTGTGTGTGAACGCACTCAGCCACCCTTGAAAAGCACCTGGTGGGAGTGTGGTTGAAGGAGATGTGGCAGTGCCTGAGGCTCAGACCCCATGTTGCCTCTGACACTTGGCAGATCACAAATCCTGCCTACACTTTTACAGAGTTTCTAACTGACAGTATGTTGAACCCTTGTAGTTTCACTTTTTGCAAAAGTAAGTGCTTTTCGTCAAACCTGAACAAAGGTGCCCCTTCCAGTTGCCTAGGAGACATTGTTGTGCATCAATACTCTTACAGTGAAAAAAATAGATGGTAAAGTGCTGTAGGCTAGAACAAACTCATGAATTGTAAGGAGACTTATTTTGTTATAGAATAAGGGAGCTGGGTCTTTTAATCATGTGCTTTGGTATTAACATCCAAGCAATATTTTTTTCCGTGGAAATGCAGTAGCTCCTCAGGGAATATGGATGTGATGGTGATATGAATGTGTGGTTGTGTTTCGCTAAGGCTGTGTCTTCAGTGAAAGTGCAAAGGAATTTTGAATGAAGGCTGTCAATCAGCATACAGCAAGTGTCTTGACTTCCGTGGACCTAAGCAAACTTTTGGCTATTGAGTCTCCAGTCCCTTGAACCAGGACTGCTGTGACGTTTGCTGTTTTAACAGAAATGAAAGGTTCAAGTTCTCAGTAAAACTTTCAGTTACCCTAATGACTTAATAGTCCATATTAGAGACTCTTTATCAGGGCATGTGGTGATAGGATGAGGGGTAATGATTTTAAATTGAAAGAGGGGAGATTTAGATTAGATACTAGAAAGAAATTTTTTTTTGTGGGGGCAGTGAGACACTAGAACAGGTTGCCCAGGGAAGTTGTGGATGCCCCATCCCTGGAAGTGTTCAAGATCAGGCTGGATGGGGCTTGGAGCAACTTGATCCCGTGGGATGTGTTCCTGCCCACAGCAGGGAGATTGAAACTCAATGATCTTTAAGGTCCCTTCCTACTCTAACTATTCTATGATTTTATGATTCCATATTCCATCATTTGGACTTCTACAAAAGTTCTGGAGTGATTGTTAAAAAATCACTTTCCTAAATTACCGCAAGACTTCTATCCTGTTGTGTTAGTTGACGGTGATGTTGCAATGTGGTAGGAACAAATGTACTGGTAAAATGTGTTTTCCTATATCTTCTGAAGAGTTTTAAACAAAAGTGCCTCAGTTGTCCATTTTGTGCTGAAGGGGACTTCAGCAAAACAGCCAGCCCACTTGTTGATGCTTGTTAACTTGTTAACAGCATCCTCTTGAAGAAGTACTGCTGTGGGCATTTATCTTATCTCATTAACAACTTATTTAAATCACAAATACAGACGAGTTTTTATAGGGTTACAGATAAGATGATAAAACATGAGCATGGCTTTAATCTGCAGTAGTATAATTTACCTGCAGGTCAATTTAAAATATGATCAATAAAAAGTCATGTATGTGCATACCTAACAAGTACATTATGAGATGGTAATTCAGTTCATGTAGCTCAGTTGGTTTCTTCTACTGCCCACTCCAGAAAGGTAATTTATGTACCATCTTTAAACTCGAAAAAAAAAAAAACAACCAAAAAACACACAAAAAAATTCATTCTCGGGTTGGGGAAAGGAGCCAGGGACTGCCCATAGGTTTTAGGAAAACTTTATTGTCCAAGTGCAACACAAACCATTACCTTGTGGTTTGCTAGCATGCTGCTCAAGTAGACTTTGTAGAGGGTATGTCCTGTGATACCTCCATCAGGAAAACGTAGTAGTCAAATTAACCAGGTTGTGCAATGTTTTCAATTCTGAAATAAGATACGATATTATTAAGATACTATAATATTTATAAGAATTAATATAGAGAATAATTAAATAATATCTCTGTTAGTGGATAAGCAAAGCAACATCCTGAAAGAACCTAATTAGAAAGACTATCACAGTGTGTTTCAGAGCATATTTTGACATGCTGCTCAAAAGCTGGAAGGTGCTTTTCCCAATTCTAGGTGACAATACAAGATTTCACACTTCTTTTGCTAAACTAGTCCACAGTAAAAAATGAAGTGATATTAGCAGGCAGGGTGAGCTCTCTAAAGATAAGCAACAACCTGCTAATTATCTCTGTTAAGCATAATTGCATTTGATTGTTCTATTTCTGTACAGTTTTGCCAACAAACAGAATTGAGTAATTCTCCCAGACAGAGCCATCATTCTGTGCCTACCCAGACAGATGCTCAGATTGAACGATTGCTGATTTGACCTTAAAAAAAATAAAGCTGGTGGAGTTGCTGTGTGAATTGGGCTCGCTTTATCCAGGAAGATGAAAAGATTACCTGGTGCCTTCAGGCCACTCTGTGAAAGGCTGAGGAGACTGAGCTAATAAAACCAGCTTAGCCCTGAAGGTTTGCTGGAACACCGCTTCTTTTGCACAAGCAACCTTGTGCTTGAGTGTGCACTTACAGTGACAGCCAAGCCTGTCCATTTGTTTTCAGTGACTGGTATCTTTCTGTGGTGATAATGTGCTGAAAATTTGAATTAACAAATCACTCCCTATTAGTAAAAATGCAAATATCTGACAATTTTATTCTCATTTTTCTGCTGTTAATTTTAGGAAAGAAGCAAACTAGCTGCAACAACACATTCATCTGTAGAGTCAGTGTGTCCTAACAATCCCCATTAGAGATCATCTTGATCTTACTGCTTGGCTATATCACTACCTTAGTCTCTCTCTAAAAAAAGCATCTGGAAAGATCTTAAACGTATCTAAAATAGTTGCTGTTGGTCTGTCTAGAAAGTGCATTCTAAATGTTTATTGTCTTCTGAAGCATCAGTTTAGTTTGCAGGAATGTTAATTATTTCACAGATGGAGTCTGTTGGGATGGGGCTCTTGTTAGTCTTTCCACAGTTCTTACAGTTTACTTCAATCAGTAATAACCAACCATTTTGGAAATGTGCTCTGCTAAGGTCCTTTTATTTACCCTTCTATAAGGCATGACTGAACTATTCAACTTTTCTATATTCAGACTCTTAAAAGCTAGACTCACGTCAGTTGAGCCAGCTCAGATTTCTGCTAGCATTTCTGTAGGGTGAAAAAAATGAAAGTGATGAAGAGGTCAAACCTTTGATTAGTATAAACTAGTAATGGCAACTTCATACATTTTTATGCAACTATTTCAGTTTACATCTGCTGTGGATCTGCCCTGGCAGTGTTCCAGGAAGGTAAGCAGAGGACATAGTCTTGCACTGAAATACCACCATTTGTTTTGATCTGTATTTAATCCCTGCCTTGATTGATTTTAGCACTCAAAGTTGTTTTTTACATGAAGCTTCCAAATTTCTCCTCAGTCCTGGTTTGTTCTCTTTCTCTGCTTTCTCTCTTATTTGCAATTAATATTTTATCAGAGTTTTCACAAATAAGAATATGCACGTATAAAATAAGCTACAACATCACCGGTGAACAGATACCAGGAGATGGTACCATCAGCCTCCAGGTACAGAAAGGATTCCCAAATACACACAGCGTAATTTCCAGCTCCCCTTTTGTTACAGACATACAGAATGGATACAGTAAGATGACAGGGGTGTTCATTTGGTGCTTCTGTCCAGCTCTTGTCTGTTGTGACTCTGATACCACTGGAGTTGTCAAAGCTTTACACGTCCCCTTATCAGCTAAGACTCTTATGCGTGATGTTGCCATTTCATCTTTCACACAGTTCTCTCAAGAAAAAAGGTCTGATTTTAGCAAAATTAATTCTATTTGTGATTAGCAAAGAGACAATCCTGGCATAGTCTTGTCTTACTTTTCTGGGCGTATAAGTAACCTATTACCTTCAAGAGGACACATTACCTACTCTGGCAAGCTCACCTTCCTTCCCCTTCTTTTTCCTTCTTCTAGAGACACCTCACACATTTGTTTGCAGTCAAACAGAGTGGAAAGAATTGGTGTAATATAACAGTCTCATGCCTTTGGTCATAAGTGTAATCACTGCGAGCGCTCCTTTGCTACAAACCCAGAGCAGCCAGTGTCTGGTCCTCTTTTCCAGTCTCTTGTGTCTGTGTGCATTAACATACACAAAATAAAATGCAAACAAATAGCATGAAAAATGGCTATTTTGTTCTCTTTCCTGCCATGTATCTCTCACCACTGCTAATAACTTTTTGTTGTATACACCAGATTCCAATTAGCTGCATCAAATTTGGTTTTTAGCATTTGTTTGTAGAAAACCTTAATTTCCCTTTCTGTCATATAAAAGATTGAGATCCTTCCTGCTGAACTGCTGTGCTGCTGCTGCTCACTTTCTTACCTCCCCAGTTAGGTATTATCCTCAGATGAAATAGTTTCATCAGAGTTGATGGCAATCCTCAAACTCTCCTCACTTCCTGCTGGAGGGTGCACATCTTGCTTTTTGAGACGCACGGTGCATGACCATAGGAAACAGAAGTAGACAGCAATCAGTTTTGTTTGCGTATTTCCTATTAAGTAGTTAACCAACATTTACTTGTTGGTAACAAGTAATTGTTAATTTAGAACAACTTTTAAAATGTCCTGTTGCCTCCTGCATGAAAGGAAATAATTTAACAGCCACTATGGGGTCAGCCTACTGCTGTTCAGGGTATTTATCTTTGCCATTAGCTTATTGGTAAAAGTGCTGCTTTTGTCTAGAGGCCACAAATCTTGTTTGTGCTTCCTGTTGCAGAATGTTTATTACACAAGCAATCAGCAGCTCCATGTGGGTGTTCTGAGTCCCACTATCGACGATGATGACAACAGATGCCTGGTGGATGTGAACAGCAGGCCCAGGCTCATTGAATGCAATTATGCCAAAGCCAAGAGAATGAAGCTTTACTGGCAGTTTACTCAGGTAATTCTTACTCGGCTGACATTTCAGAAACTTCTAAAGCTCTGTTTCTGTAGCCAAAGTGTGAGTAATCTGTTTACTAACAGAACAGAACAAGATTTATCCTTGCTTTCTTTGCACAGAGCCAGGAAGCTATGTTTACATTTGATCCCAATGTCACATACCTCAGGAAGTTATAAAACTTATATTTTCTGAGTTCACAATAAATTATTTGTTCTAAGGTAGAGTACTGTTACAGAATTATCTCAAAAAATGTGATTTTTAGTACAGTCAAATGCAAAATAACCTATTTAGGAACAAGAAACAGAAAGGTTTTGTATTGGGTAATTTTTTGAAAGTAGCAACTGATAACACACTGAGTCCAGGCCTGGTGTCCACACTTCATAACTGAGTTAGAAATCAAGAGAGAAATACAAAGAAGACACAAAAGTTCTGGGTCTAGAAAACATGCTCTGCAATATAATGCTTATGGAGCTCTCTGTTCAGTTTGTCTAAGAGGAAGCGACAAGGTGACTCAAAGGGTATCAGTGTTTCCACAGAGGGACATATAGGTTAATCTGAAGACAAAACAGGTTCCAAAGGTTGGAAGCTAAAAATGGTCAAATTCGGTCTTTCAAAAGAATTCGTAAGACATTGATACTTACCATGTCAGGTACTGACATGTCAGTTGCTCCTGATAAATAAAACAAATTACAATACTTTCTAAAACAAGTACCTGATTTAGCTCCTGAGAAAGATTTATTAGCTGGTGAGAGTTTGACTGCTTATAATTGCTCCTCTGCAGTTCTGAGTCTACAAATGTAGTTGTGTACTCCAGCCCATGGGCTGAGACTCACCATTAAGGTGATTTTATTTCTGCATTTAGTTTTTCTGTAACATCCATGTGGGTTTGCAAATATCTTTCCTGCCAACTCATTAGTTTCTTTCTTTGACTTCTGCAGCCATGATCAGTATATTTTAGGATACTAGTAATACAGTTTAGCACCTACCTTAGTGCAGAGAACATTTGGACAGTAATCAGGAAAGCATGCTATTAACATAATTTGTATTTTTACTTGAAAGTAATCCAGATGTTTGTCTTTAAAGGGTAGCTCTCAAGCATCAGACCTTAAATCCCTAACCTGGAAAGACATCCCAGCTTTTACTTTCAGTCCCCTCAAGGGCAGAGTTTTAATTACGTCCACTTTCAAATTTTCACAATAGTCTTATCACGAGGAGGAGCCTCGCTGTGGCCACCTCTACACTCAATTTTTAGTATCATAGTAAAGAAGTATAATTAACATATTTATTTAAATATAATTCGGTGACATTTCAATGCTGTCCACTTATTCAGTATTGCTCTCTAGAACCCAACCCCTTGGTGACAACTGATGGTTTCTACTCCCAAACACTGCTGCTATTTTGAAATACTAATGATGTTAGTTAGATCTGATTTGGGAGGCAGCGGTAGAATGCATTGTTAACTATTAGAAGCTTCAAAAATGGCATTTAAGTACTTTAGGTTTGTTTTCTGTCTGAATTTTCATTCTGTGTTCCAAATACAATCTCCCAATGAAGGTACAGTGCTATTAATCTAGACTCTATGAACTGTACTTAAGTCTTCTACAAAGACGTGTTTACCCAGGAGAAGTGAAAGCTAATTAGTTGTTTTCTTATGATAAATTAAGAGACAAATGAAATGATTAAAAGCTTGCTGTTCATAAAGGATTTCGTTAATACCCCATGCATTAAAATCACATTATTTCTCAACATACAGCATGGTACACAGCCCCTTGTACATTCTGTAAGCTGGAAAAAGCTAATGAGAGTAATCAAGGCTTGCCAAGATCAACTGATCGACTCCATTTGAAATGCTCCCATTCAGTCTGGTGAAAGGATGTCTTTTGGTGAATACACTGGAAACTGTCTATCTGAAGAGAGTCCTTTTTATTATGCTTTCAAAGCTCTGGTATTTATTTTCTATACTATGCAGTGAGCAAAACTACTGCATATAAGCAGAGCTGTAAATATTGATGCTTATGTAGTCTTGAAGCTTGTGAAATATTAATTAAAATGTAGATGCTGGCCATAGCTTTTTATAGCACCTTCCTTTGACCACAAGTATGCTTTGACTCTCTGGATTCTCTAGCCATTCAACAAGAATATCTGATTATATAGATAATTAAAAAAGTAGCAGTGCAAGTAGAGAACTGTCTCAGAAAGGAAATAGGAACAAGACTAACCAACCATAGCAGGATACACCAATTGAGCTAGATTTCCCTGACCAGCACAATAATCAGTATTTGCCCTGCATTCCAGACATGTATCTTTAAAATTTGAATGAGGAAAGTTTCTAACTTTTCTGCAAAGCTCACTGTATTCTGAGAGGCACCGTGATAGTCTGTGGTTGGACATGGACTTCAGCCTGGTTGACAGAAGACTGTACAGCTTTTTAGAGACAGTATTCTTCAGATAACATTTAACTCCACCCTTACGTTGTTGACATGCAATGATTAGAGAATGTGACAAAAGTAGAAAATAGGGGTAAGCCTCAGCTAGTGGTCTCCTTGCTTCTGTAGATCCATTACAGAATGATTTAATTCTTAATTTGCATCTTTCATTAGAAGTGTGTATGTATTTAAACATGTATACGTATATATACACACTCAAACTTGATTTCTTTTTTTAAAACTTCTCTTTTACTTTGGTGTTAAAATTTTAAGTTATGTCATGTCGCTACCTTCAATTGTAGGCAACTGGAGTCGGACACTCAGACAATCCACTGTGATCTTGTGGACAAAATAGGGCTTTAATGGGCATGCATATGGAGGGGGCCACCTCCAGTCCCTCAAGCTGTTTTCATTATCCAGCACGCTGGCTGATTGGAAAGAGGCCTTCGGAGACTGTGGTTTCTTTCTGTACAGACTTGCATTGAGCATTCAAAGCTTGTATTATGTGTTTGTATAATCAGGATCTAGCTGAGCAAATTTCCATGCTCCAGAGTTCTGTACAGCTGCTAAATGCAAGAGACCAAATAAAATGTAGGCTTCAGTGATGCTCTTCCTTCCAAGGCTTCTTCAAGTGTTTATAACTGTAATTATGTCAAATTATGTGAATTAGCCCAGAAAAGACTCCTGTCAATGGGTAGTGTTCAAGAATGTTATTATTCAGGTTGCTTGTGAAGTCTTCTCTAAGGGAAATGCTTGTTTTGGGAATACTTTTATGCTGAAAAGTCTTCTAGGTATTTGACAGTTCACCTAGTTCAGTCAGTCTCACCACTTTTTATTTAATCAGAACAAAATTAGACTTTATAGCAAAATAGTAAGTGATCACCAGAAATTACACAAGGCATAGGGACTAGAATTACGTGGTAGTAAACCGGTCAGAATTTTACTAAAATATTAATTTAAACCTGATATTAAGGGAGCTGCTCCGGCACCATGAACCATTATTAAAGCAAAAACTAACCCCAGTTAGTTTTCCCTTTATTTAGTACTGAACGATTACTCCTGCTCGCAGCAGGTGAGGAGGAGGTGCACATGCAGCATGCTGGTAGCAGCAGCCTGCTCCCCAGTGGAACCCAATGCTTGCATGACATATCAGGGCAGCAGGCCACCTGCATGACAGTCACTGTCCAGGTGTTCAGTGAAGCTGGTGTCCTTAGAACTGCCATAGTGATCGCATTATGTGCTCTATTGTGTGACAGAGAAGGGGCTCAGAGGCATAGGAGGTGGAGGGCAAGGACAGATAGTTCCTTGGGACATCTTTCAATAGGCACTGCTTATGGCCAGAACTATGCTCTTCTGAACTGACTTTCTGATACTATTAAATTTGTTCTGTGTACTAAGAAATAGTGTATTCTAAATGTTGCAGTCAGGTTTTTTTGGAGGGGGTGTATTGGTTTGCTTTTAAGAAGTTTGTCTGTTTCCAGTCTGGTTTCTCAGGTTTATTGCTGATAAAAAGGCAATTGTGATGAAACACTTGCCTTACAAGTGAAATTTGCCTCTACGTACATCGCCTGGGTGACAGCAGGCCATCTAGAAAATACACTGACATCACTCATTCAGCAGTATAACAAAGGTAAAGGGAGGAAGTTTTTCTGTAATTACTCTTTATCTTGAAGTGCCTTCATGTTTATGTTTAGTCAGATGAGGATTGTTTCTTATGCTTCTAACCAGACGCTGTCACTATTTGTTGTTGCGAGAAACATTATAGGTGAGGGCTCTGTGTAAAAAAGAGGTACAAGAAAGAACACAAGGTAGAAAACAACATTGAAGAGATTAATACTTTTAAGGCTCTTCCATGTTGAATTCTTTTCAGTACAGCAAGCTCTGTTAATTTAAATTATTCACCTTCCAATGTGGTTGCTATAGAAAGGTAATAAGATTACGCATCTATAGGGATGGGGTCTCATTGCAGACCTCATGGGAGGGAGGGGCTGTGCAGCGCTTATGCTCAGCCTGGTTCTGTACCCATATCCACCAGCAGTCACGTTGCCTCCAATGCTAACACTGCTTTTACATGCTATGGAGAATTGAGATTCTAGTCACTGCTGGAGGTTTCCACAGGAAATTTTCCAGTTCAGAAGCATTCAGAGGGGTGGTTTATGCTATCCTGAGAAGCTGTAAATCAAATTTGTTGTTGTAGGAATTGCTTTGGAAGGAAAGGGAAGACAGACAGCAATTGAACTATGCGCTTTTTACAGTATTCCACAGATAAACAGGATGATTCAGATCTCATTTAAATAGTTACTAGATAATAGATAGATTAAATAAATATTCTATGTAGCTATACAAAGAAAGACTAGACCTCAAGATTACTCAAAGCGTTCTTCCTACAGATATTGGCCTTTGCCAGACAGTCATTCTGAATTATTCTAACCTCCTTTATCTTATGAAATTAAGGCTGTGCAATACTGCTGCTAGCTGGAACTATTACCCACAACCGCGTCCCAAACAAATAAGGGAATGCAGGGTGCAGGCTGCGTGGCAGGATTAAACTGGAGGCCTGTGAAGTAAGTGGGGAACCTCTGCACCAACTTCCTGTGCCCCCTTGCTGATCATGCAGAGCGGGGAAGTGGAGGCTAACACCATTAAACAGCAGTTTCCTTCCAATGTCTGCTCCTAGTTTTCAACCCATACATTAGCCAAGGACATCGCAGCACAAGAGGGATTAATTTCACTAGAGCTGTGCATCCAAGGGAACATTTTTCCCCATGATCTTTCTCAGATTCTTCCATTATGAGAGCCACAGGGTAGAAAAACAGCATCATTAATTTATCAAGAATTTGACTTTGTTGTTCTTCTAACCCCTGAAGGACGCCAGTGCACGCAGGATGTATGTGCAGTGTAAGACATGCTGTACTGCCATACAGCTGTATAATTATGCAGGGCTATCCGCCTCGCAGCTCAGAACAGAAAGTGGTTGTGATCCTGCTAAAAGAAATACAGATTTTGTTCCTGCAAGGAGAAATATAAAAAAAGACAGAACCTAGTTACTCAATTAATTGACCCAACAGACTAGGTTAAGCCCCATATTTTTAGTAAGGCTATCTGATTTTTAAATAACCAGCATTGCCAAATGTTCGTTTTCAAACCTCAGCCACAAAAGAGCACTTCCACAAGCCACAGGGGCCCCAATGCAGAGTTGATGTATGGGTCCAGTACATCAGCAGCACTTGTTTTCTATACTTAGCTAGTCTTTGCCCATCTTTGATCAAATATTACCCTAGCTTGCCTGTACTTAATATTTAAACTACCTAGAAAACTGCACAAAGTGTTACAGCTGGAGGACAAGGAACTTGAACCATTGTTCTGCTTAGACATGAGAAAGCGATAGTTAATGTTTTCATTTTTTTTTCTCTAGTAAAGTTGTCCCTAATTCACATGCAACTTAAGCAATATTCTTGTCATTTTAAACACTTTTTAAAAACATGTGTGTTAGAGTATTTGGTTATTAGACTCCTTGAACTACATCTTACTATAAGCCTACAAATTCTTTAGTCCCATTTATGCAGAATGGAATTATTTAGAAATATAAAAATCTGAAAGCATTCAGTCTTTCTCATTTTGAATATTTGACTTCAACTTAAATATGAAAATTTATATGCAAAACACATGCAGGAAAATATTAAATGGAAATATTACTATATAATACTGTGTTCTAAGAACTGGTATTAAATTTGCTTGCAGTTATTGCTGAATATTTAAGGTCCCTTCCATTCTAACTCTAACCATTCTATGGTTCTGTAAGTTTACTCTTCTATTTGGAGCGATATTCTAGTAGCAAGTTTTAATCTTTGCAAATTAGGTGTAGAACTTGCCAGCTTGAAGTTTCTGTGTGAACACAGCAGTAAAATGAGCTTTTAGTGGGTGCATTTCAAGTCTTTTCCAGCATATCACATTATGCAGTATTTACTCTCCTGAGGACTACATTTAAGCTCCAAAGACAGTTGTGCTGAATTAATTTAGAAGGAAGTTAACACATACCCATGTTTTTCCTTCAAAACACATATCCTATTTGCATATTTTAGCATGTCATTTTAAACACCACATTTATTTACAAAGAAATTATATGTTCTAGTTCCACCTGATTTTTCCTAATTTCAGATGTCCATATAGGCTCCATCTAAAAATCAGAGATGACAGCTGCTGCCGACAAGGTACTGCATGGCTTTATACTGAAAGAATGCCCAAATCCAGAATGTTTTCTACAACTCGACTGATAACTAACACTTACCAAATGAAGTGGCTGGCTTTCAGGAAATCTGAGCTCTCTTTTTGGTCCCTCATTTGTATCACTGGACCAATCACTTCTTGCGTTCTGCATTCCTCAGCTGCAAGATGGATGGAAGTAATTTACCTTTAGTATACATCTTGTATTATATCTAACTTCCCAGATGAAAACAAAACTCTGTCCTAATCAAATCAGTAGGAGTTGCATCTCCAATTCCAAAAGAGACAAGAATAACACGTATGTAAGCAACGTTTGGCTACCAGGTAACACACTACAATCCAAGATGCAAATACTTGAGAAAAATATTCACTTGGAAGGCAATTAAATTAGGATGCAATAATGGTATCTGTGACAAGAAAAAAGGATTTGTTATTGATTGAGATGATTCAGGTCATTGAGTCTGGTATCCTGAACCTGACAATGATGATACCCATAGAAATAGATTAATTCCATTTTTGTCTGAGCAAACCGTGCAAGGGTTGTGCTGCAGCTGCAAGGACATTCCTTTCCCAGTATCAATTATAATCAGCTAACAGATTTGTGTAGTTACTAGGGAAAAAGCCATTTTCAATAACTAGATACTGTGACCGAAGTCCTAAAGAGCCTAACTTAAACTCCCATGCTAGAATACACAGATTGATTGAAATACTCGTGCAAATTCATTTCTTGATTTTCTTCAGTTGGCACTCAATTTATTTCTTGGTCTCTAGAGACTGGCTTAATCATAAGCGTATAATGACAATGCAAGCAGTTCAGTTTCTGGATTAAAATGAGTTAGGAAGCCTTTATATCGAGCACTCATTAGAAAACCTAAATTAATTGACTATACCATACACACACAATAAATAAAATTGTCAAGTATTTTTGTTTTCAAATGGAGTTATATTTTAGTGAGAGTCACTTCTCACAAAGGAATAGGAATGTGTATTTTCTCTCATCTCAACCCCATAAATCTTTCAGAATTTGTTAAAATATCAGGGAAAATATGTCCTTTTTCCTAGGGAAAATACAAAAATCTTGGGTTATCTAATTGTGCTGAAAGAAATTTCTTATTTGTCTGGCTGAAGATGAATAACTAGGAACCCCCTAAGCTAAGGCTGATAATAATGTGACCTTTTTTTCTTTACATTAGTTTTCTAGGTATGCTATTGTTAGAACAATATTTTTATCCGGAAGGAGAAAAAGAGAATGACTAAGGCAGTAAGTGCTCTTAGGCACGATCTTCATGCTGTGTGTGCTGTGAAGGGATTTTCATCAGCAAACTAATATTGCATTTTGTGCACTCTCAAAAGCGGGGAGGGAAGACACTGTTAACGAGTTTTACACAAACAATGCAGAACAAGCCTTAGAAAGCAACATAAACAGAAGTGATGATTGCTTCAAAACCAAACAAAAAGACAAAAATCTCAGGATACTCAATTTGCCACAGGACAGATCAGAAAATTAATTAACTAGGATAATTACCTCATCTAGAAGACTGCCTCAGGCAGTGGTCAATGCTTGCAGTTCCATGGAAATGAGCTCTATTCTGAGACAGCAGTTCACTGTAACACCTGGAGGATTCCCTTCTTGACCTCTAATGTACTGTCTTCATGAAGACCGAGATTTGATTTGTTTGAATGATCATCTCAGCATGCCTGTAAAAAGGTGTTTAATCAGCACTCTTAAAATTAACACAGCCCACTAAAAAGATCTGTCAGCCACTGAACATCGATTCCTGCAATAATGAGTTCAACAAGTTTCCTATACCCGCATAAACCACAGTAGTTGTTGCAAATTTCTAACTCTAACTTGCTAAGGAAAAAAGGATTGTTAATTTACCAGTTTCACACTGGTATTCATACTTTGGATCACTGGAGTCAGATCCCACTGCAAATTGTCATTTACATTCTATGCAAATTCCTATTTTTATGTCATTTTAGTATATTTTGTAATTCCTCACCATCTGAATATTCCATCCAGTTTAAAGCATCTTTGTTGCCTTTCTCTGCCTTCTACTTTAGACATCTTGAGACAAGCCTAGATCAAGGCACATAAATCAAGCCTGACTTGTTTGCAGAAGTCATTTATATGTAATCTCAGAATGAAAGAGAAAAAGGTAACTTTTCTAAGCTTTTCACAAAAATAATATAGGCAAATAAAGCCTGTGTCTAGCACTCCCATCTTTTTCCTAGTTGTATCATAACATTGTTTCTCTACACAGGCAGCTACTGCGTAGCACAATCCATGAAAAGAAAGGTTGTATAAGGAAAAATTTCTGGTTTTCAGTTAGAGTAAAATTACCCTGCAGAAAACATTGGCGCAGAGCATTAACTTTGGATTCTTTTCCATAGGCCAGGTCTCACTCAAGACTCCAGAGATGCTTAGAAACCACAGGATTTACCTATATCTAACACTCCTGCTAGTAGAAGTGTAAAAGGATTGCTGTTGTTAACTTATATGGTGTAGAAACACATCTTAATTTCTTATTCCAAATTTTCGAGTATCACAGTTAGAGCACTAAGCAGCCAGCCTACTCAGTATAGCGGGTTCTGCATTTGCAGCTTTCTGAATGCCTCCAAGGAGGACGGTAGACAGTGCATGGCAGGAGGAGGATAAGCAGGAGAGACGCTTATAAACAACATCCCCTTTCAACAGTGAGAAAAAAATTTTCCCAAAACATTTACCCGTGAGTCATCCCTCACCAACATGCATTTATGGAGCTTACTCTTTTGTAACTGAGAGTTCTCAAAAAGGCATTCAGTTTATTTCTGAATGAATTGTCCTTTTAACTTATTACTCGGGACAGCAGCTATAGTCAGAAAAGCCTCAGGCATCGTTACCAACTGCATAGCATAGAACTAGTTTTTCCTTTTCTACAAAGGACTTACTAAGTAATCCTAGCTATCAGAAGATCAACCTAATACGTTGCGATTTGGATTTGTTGCCAAAACAAAATGGAACAGTATGTTCAGCTGTAAATTCTTCATTTAGCCATATTATCAGGGCTACGTATGGAAAAAAAGATTCCCTTTATAAACTACTTCCCACCCCCTGAAACAGTGTTCAGTAATTAATTTCAAAAATCATATTGTATATCTAGAACATTTGGTTTTGCAGATGCTTTTCTAACAATGTCAGAAAGATTTCCTGGCCACCTCTGATACAGTAATGATTCGTGTTTACTTTCCGAAAAATCCCTAATGATCTTTCTAGTCTGGCTAATGTATTCTCTCCAAAGCCCACTTCAATTTTCTTAGTTTTATCCCCATTTACTGTAGTTAAATGTGTTTTCAGCTATCATATCCTAAAGAGTTTCTTTGTATTTCAGTGAAGGCTTGAATTTATTTCTTTGTGAGGTATTATTTTCTTAATCTTGCTGTTAACAATGCACCTTTGTAATATGTTATAAATCTATGGTAAAATTTTATACTATGGTAAAATTTTATATTTATACGTGGAAAATACTACTGATAGATATAAATCCATACATTCAATTTCTGATTTTTATGCTGTTTGTCTGTATTTTGTTTTCTATTCCAATTACATTCTTTGTAGGAAACCACATTTCCTTTTGCCAGGTTTAATTGCATTTACTTAAATACTTTAATAAACAGTATTGTATGTTTCCACATCGTGAATATTTAACTATTATGCCTGTACTCAAGGGCCTGTACTCAGAACCTACTGCTCCATGTTCATGTAGCCAATCTAGATTAAACAAAACAGAAAATGAGTGCACAGTTACTAAAACCTAATTTGGACATGCAGGTAAGGCTGCATCATTTGATTTGTCACAGCTGCAGTATTAAAAATTTGTTGCAGCAATACAAAAAATTAGCATTTGTAGTTGTGTAAAATCTGAACACTCCCTCACAAGTCTCAGTAGTGGAATGAGACAAATTGTGATATAGACATTAAATAGTTGTAACTTGAATGATGCATTGAATTCCATTGGCAGATGATGTTTCATAGTACTTACTCACTGGGTACCACTGAGCGGATGTAAGACCAGTGCTCGGATGGCTGCCTGACAACAGAACCTGAGTGCAGGAGGAGAAAAGGGGAGGAGGAAAAAAAATTATTATTTTTTTTCTTTAAGAAATGGTTTGGCTGATCCGTATTATAACTCCATCTAAGTTTATATACACAGCAATTAGTTTTGGTTAGTATAGGAAAAATAAATTCACATTTTTAAAGTGTCTGGTAAAGATTCTCATTTGCCTTTCTAACTGTAAATAGTGATCTAAATAGCTGACAACATCTTTTCAATATATAACACTACTATACAGAATATTACACACATGTAATGGCAGTTAAATGCACCTTATTTTCACAGTAGTCACATCAAATATAATAGGAACCAAGTGCCTTTAAATAAGAGCAAGAGTGAACAATATACTTCACTGAGGAGGATTTCAATTTAAATAGCTAAAATTATTTTTTGAAATATCTGAACAACAAAGAGTATAACATAGAGCCCACTTTACTCACAGAGTAAAGAGTTGGAATATTTGTCATGCTACTTCAGATTTGAGAAGCAATGAAGCTGTTAACCTATATATACCATTATACATACCTATATCCTTTATACAATTATAAAGCAGAAATTATAAACTCAAAAACATCATCCAGTATTTCCAACCAGTGGGCAATACTGAAAATACATTTATTACGGTATAATAAATTACTCACTTTTTCCTACGAATGCATTCTCACAGAAATGACCACATAAAAGACAATGTTACTTATAAAAGGAAAGTAATTTTTTTTGAGACTAAATTTGGTGTACTAACAGTCACTGAAAATTTACCCCAGGAGAAAATTCTGGGGAAATGGATGAGAAGATCATGCATTCTGTTTGGAGTGGAGATTATCTAAGTTATATACACCTCAGTGTAATTATTTGATTTGAATGTATCAAAGCAATAGGGAAGATTAGAATCTCTGCCTCAAAGGCAGAGTGAACATGTAAATATTTGAGGTCACTGATTAAGGTACAAATAGGAAATGATAGACTAGTGAATGCAGCAATCTGTATAGTGTATGTGATACGAGATTGGATACACTTGTTAACCTTGTCAGGCTTTTTTCCGAAATAGCCATGATTAGGCAAGCTGATAGGACCACTTATTTTTCCTTCTCTCTTTTTAGGTAGAATAACATGAGCTTTAATGTGATGAGCAAAAAGTGGGTTTAAAGTCTGTAACAAAAGTGTATGCTTTATAGTAACTTGTTAAAAAGTGCTGTATCTGATTTTCAGAGACACTGACAATCTCCAGCATTCATTTAATATCCCTCATTTTTATAAGCGATCAAACCCTGTCTTGAGTTTCACGCCCAAGAGCTTTTACTAGCCTTTGAAGCCCTGGCTCAGTCTAAAGCAACGACATCACCTCCCCATTTTCCCTTTGTACATGGCTATATCTGCAGCTCACAGAACCCATCACACCCACCTAAACACCGGGAATGTCATGGATCACCAAGTACAAACAATGACTAAAGTGACCAAGTCAATGTAGATGTTCAGGTTTAAAGATGCCACATATCCACATTCCAATCCTTCCTTTAAAATACCTAAACTATGGGAAGTAGCATCTCTATTCATTTCCTGCTGAGTGCTTTTTTGTTCATAAATCAAAGCACAACCTTGGTAATCTGACTTGGAGTAACAAAGGAGAGAAAACTACTTGGTTCTTGTTGTAAGAGAATTCTTACTGAAGAAAATTGGAAAGCAAATGTAACGCTACAATTCTATTAAATGAAGCCAGAAATAAAAAAGATTCTACACTGCCACCAGTAAAATGTCGTCTGATTAAAAGGCCTGTCATTCAGCACAAAAAATAAGTAACCCTAAGGCAAGAAAACCCATGAGCTCTTCAGAACTTTTTGACTGGGTATATGTTAACAGACACTTCTTAATGCATCTTTTGTCATGAAGCCAGAACATGCTTTGTTTAGCTGAAGGAGTGTAACATGGTATATAAGATCAGTTCTGCAGCAGCAATAGTATGGAGGGGCAGGAGTTCCAGGTTACATGGTTTATGTACACTGTACATATTTCTTTACAAAAAACTGTATTTACCTTCTCTGGTATTTGCAAAGAAAGCTGTACCAATGCTTTGTCCCATCTGTAGCCCTCTGGATAGGAGGCCTTCTAGACGTTGGAGAAGCTTTATGACAGCTTGCAACTAAGCCTGGTTCTGCAAGGACCAGAGAGGAGCCATCCCACTTCACTGCACTGCAGAACAAATTATGGGAATGGGGAAGGTTTGGGAACTGTGTGTCTACCACCACCTAATGAAGAAAACCAAAAAACGTAGAACAGTTCAGCAAAGACTCTAATTACTTTGCACAACTTATTAGCACTCTTGTACTGCAGTGGTTTGTAGACACATCAAATGGCATTCCTAGATACCATATTATTGGATAAATTTTGCTTTAGTGAGAGACTTGAAAGGAAACCTTTTACATATGGCAGATACGTAGGAAGTACAATAATTCTAAAGGAGTTAAAAAGTACTGCTTTCCACTATGTGTGTTATGGCATGTTCCAATAGCTATTGGTCATGGCAGACGTGTGACTTGACATATAGCATTTACATTAAAAGTATGCTTATGAAACACTCAGTTTCATATGTGTGTAAGGCTACTAGCAGGAGTTGAGATCATTTGTGCTTCTCACAGGAACTGCTTCAATTTGCGTTGCAAACCCCATCAAGTTTTCAGTCAAACTTGTTAGTGCTGTCACGTGCAGTCTATTTTTACAAAATGGTTGATCTAGATACTTATTTATCCCCATGAGACTTTTGCTGCCTTTGAACTGCCTTCTCACCATCCACGATCTTAATCCTAATTCTGTTCAGGGCAGAATTCCTCTTTAACTTGCTTCAATCTATAAAATTATATTTTATGTATCTTGATTAAAGACCTTACCCTAGGCTATCAATTTTGGCCTTTAAATTGGAAAGTAGAGGTCTTACCTAGGATGGGGAAAGGGAACCAGATAAACAACTTGCCTTTCACTTTGCCTGAAGCGTAGTATAACAATAAAGCATTTTGCTGACCAAGCTGTAAACATAACTGTCAGAGTTTTATACAAGTTTTACTAAATTGTTATAAAAAAAAAATAACTAAAAGGACACCTTCGTTTGCATTTGGCTTTAGGGTTCCAAATCCTAACAAAGATGACAGATTGCAAAACCACTCAGGAATACTGTAATTTGGAGGCCAAGCCAGTCTGAGTAGCAAAACGTAGTGTTAGCTTTCAGTGCGTCAGTCCTGCTCGCTCACTTGCATTCAGTGCAAATTTAATGATTAAACAGGTCGCTAGTTCAGGCTTTGCAATGTATAGCGGGTGCGCTGTCATCACCCTGGAGATGACAGAGCAATACCACTATCACAGGCTTGCATTAGGCATATGAAGGGGGGGGGGGGGGGGGGGAGTGAACACAATTAAGTAGGCTAACAACAGGAAATTTTAAGTAAGCACTATGGATAACCTTCTGCATGTACTTCAGAGCAATTCTTTTATTCATATCCTTACAGAAAGTAACCAAAGCTGTGCAGACTGCAGCCTCTCTGAGGGATTAAGCCATGGTTCTGCACAGACCTCACCTCTCTGACTTGTTCTGTTTCTAACAAGACTTGAGTCTTTAAGTTTCTCTTCTGTGTGTGGGGGGGGAAATATAATCATGCTGCTAAAAGCATCTGTGCTCTCTCCAACATTCAATTCCCACGTATTAGCCACTACTTAACTTTCGTGTCTCTTTTATGTTCCAGACAGCAGCTCCAATGTACTCAGCAGGGTGATTTTCAGTAGCCACTGCAGAGTGCTTTGCAGCACATCAAAAAGAGCTTCCTCAGTTTTTATCTCCTGAGTCACTTGTTTCTGTTAAATAGAAGCCGAAATTCACATGAGAGCACATCATAAAAAAAAAAAAAGGAAAAAAAAAAAGAAGGGGCTGTGGGGCATTGTGTGATTTTCTGGTTGCTTGCTTGTTTTGTTTTTCTTTAGCAATGGTTTACACTTTGTTTATGCAGTTTCCTGTATTAAAGTATTTTGCCTGAATACATTTACTAGAACACCTGTGTGAGCTCTAGATGATTCAGAATAGAGGAATAACATTGTCTCCACTGTGAACACCTCCTCTACCCTGAAATCCACAATGGGAATAGGAGCTGTTTAACCCATTCAAATGAAAGAAACCCTTGGCCATTGAAACAAATGGGAGTTAGGCAGAAAGAAATTCCAACTCGCCATGGCAGTATTTAAAACTTGGTGCTGTGGCTTCCTCTACCTAACAGAGCTCTAAGTTGATGACTAGGCCCTACCCCCAGTACTTCTCCTTGGGGTGAAAAACTAGGCACCAGAGAATGGGATTCACCAAGTGCAGCTGAACTAGGCTGTAATTTCAGCCCAGCTGCTGAACCTGAACGTAAGGGTTCTTCACCCAGTGTGCAACAGCCAGTGAACACAGTGAATCGAGATATGTGTCTTTATTTCAGCTAGGCATCTAACGCAGCCAGCACACTTCTTAGGAAACACTTTGGGTCTTTTATACAAAGATAGCAAGGAAAAAAGAACAACATTAAGATACCGGAGTGGTCACTTGCAGTTATATAACAAAAACTCATTTGCGCATGTCCCAATTTCTGATCATACTAAGATGGTCTTACATTTACATATAAAATTTCCTCCTAGAGGTGTGATTTTTAGTATTAAAATTATCTAAGGTAACTAGAGGTTATTCCTTAATCCTATCAGCTACCACTAGGTTACCGTCTAACTTTCTAGTCTCTTGGGGTTCCAGTTAAGCAATGGCTGACTTCAAGATTGGATTAATTATGTTTATGCTCTTTTTGTTTTAGAGACTCCCTATACCTGTTGCCATGATTTCAGAGCAGGCTCAATTTTGTGGATTTTTAGCTCTTTTGGACATGAAAGCCACCTAGGCCGGAGCATCCCAGCTCATCCCTCTTCATATGCATAAAATCTGTTCTCAATTTGGACAGAGTTAATTTCACTGAGTTTGGGCAAGAAGAGCTATACTAGGGAAACGCTGGTGGTTTAGCTATCATGCTTTATATAAAACCAAGACAATTAATTATGTTCCTTCACTTATGCTAATAAGATAGAAATGATAGGAGAGATCTAACAGTACCATACTCAGATTCATATCCCAGTTCCAAAAATCAGGGAAGTAATGGAACTGAACTAATCTCTCATAACCGGTCAGTTTTTTGACAAGACAGAAAGTGGGACAACATCTTCCTCCTGCTTCCTTAGTGCAAGATCTGAGCTGAGAACGTCTTAGACACCAAAACTGAGAAAAGGAATAACTGATAAATGAAAGATAGAGAGCTAGTTAACTTAAATGACAGCAACACAAGCATCTCAAGCATCAGCTGGAAGCCAAGGTTTGGGTTTAGACAGAAACGCTTGTGATAAACTGTAATTCCCAATTTAAACCCAGGGAGCTGATGCTGTGTGCCACGCAACACTGAGTCCGTGCAGAGAAAAACAATAACCAACAGTTTTCATTAAGAATAGAGGCCATATGTTTTGCTAAAAGGAAATAAAACAAAACAAAATAACTGTTTCTTTTAGCAATGAGAAAATACCCATTACCTTAGAGTTTTATATCTGAAGAACCTCATTCAAATCTCATTGAACTCATTTTAAAAATAAAATAAAATCATAATCTTACCACATTGAGTTTTAGAAGTAACTTGGGGGAGGATAGCCAGAGTGCATGTTTAGCATAAAGGAACAAATAGCACATAGTGAAGCTTTGACTAATTTCCTACCCTAGTTTCTTCCAATTTCTTGTATGTCAAGCAATTTTATTGCTTATAGATAGCTTAGAGTTTATGCTTCCACCTGACACCCAAATTTAACTACCATTATTAATATGAGTGTCAATAATAGTTATACAGCAGTGGGAAAATATAGTTTGCTCAGCATTTCGTTATGGAGTTATATTCAAATGCCTCCTGTAAACCTGTGTCTAGTAAATTAAGCAGTAGAAACCATATCTGCTGCACGTAAGCCTACCAAGGAGGATTTATAGGAGCCTCATGTTTTGAATTTTGTGCATTATTCTAGAAAGGGTTTCTCTCTTACCCAAACCCATGTTTAAAACTTAGATCTTTCAAACCTAATTCTGCATTTCATTAGCCAGTCCCAAAAACGTTTTTAAAAGTCACTTCTCAGAGAAAGTACTTACTAAGTATTAGTGGTAGGATAAGAGGAGAGGAGACACCCCCAGGCACCTGTCTGAATGAAGCAGAACCTGCACTGAATTGGATGAGCTCCCCTTGCCTTCTCTGAAAAAAGAAAACTCAGCATTTGTATGGGATTTATGCCAACATCCTTGTGATTATAATAGAAATCTGTCACAGTTATGACTTTCTAATGCAAGGCGTAACACAGATGAAGTGGGAGTTTTGATTGGAATTGGGTAGTTGTTTGTGGTTTGGTTTTTTCTAAAGGAACTAATTTTTCCCCATTGTACAAATAAGTAATTTAAATGTGGCTGCTCTTTCCATACTTGAGCTGTACTAATCTGTACACTCCATTCTTTGATTTGCAGATTAAGCCAGTGATTTTCTACTACACAAGTCCAAGATACTCTAGAGAAAGACAGACTTTCAGACTTCTGTGCAAATTACTCTACTCTGTATATCTTGGAAGAAACTTCCCAGTGTGTACAAATGTGTACAAATTAAATTATCTATTATCTTTATCAGACAGGAGAACCAACTGAAACCAAACTTAAACTAAAAAAATATAATTTCAGTCACCTACGTGATTTCACTGCAACTCAGTAGTGAAGATAGGGCTTTAATGTGGCACTGTTAAACTGAGAATTGAACAGAGAGTCAATACTGAGGATTAGCAAAATATGATTAGAAAAGACTATTCAGAATTCAAAAAAAGCCCATTTTTTTTTTTAATTTTATGCTACATACAGGAAACTCCTGTCTGAGTCAGAGGTGCAGCAGAGCCACTAAGCCAGGTAACTGAAGCAAACAGGAAGGTTTTTGGCTTACTGTTGAAAAGCATGGTGAGAAACAGCTCAATTCTAGAAACTCCATTTGCTCTATTAGTAACCAGGCAATTACAGCTATTCTAAATCACATCAGAGATTAACACAGCCTGTGACAAAGGGAACCTTCACTCCAAAGCCAACCTAGTGATTATCTTGTCTCCCATGGATGTTTTGCACAGTAGCAGTGGACCTTAGTAGATGGACATTGGAATGTTCTCTATATTACCACACAGTAGGAATGTAACAAGGTTACAATGTTTAACACAAACACTTCTTTTTCTTCCCCCCATTTTAAAGGGAGGTCCAATCCAGAACCGAAAATCCAAGCGTTGCCTGGAATTGCAGGAAAATAATGAAAATGAATTTGGATTTCAACTCGTCCTTCAGAAATGCACTGGACAGCGTTGGTCAATAACAAATATTCTGAAAAGCTTTTCGTCATAGCAGACTAAATTTTTTACCCATTTCTTTTGCTACTGTGTAGCAAATACTGCATTGTTGCCTGCTGTACTGTATTCCTCTTGCCCCCCACCCCTCCTTCCTTCTCTCCTCTTTTTTGTTCCTTTGATTTTATTTTGTAAGTGTGTGGAAATTGGGTTTGTGGGCTGAAAATAAGACATTTTTATTTCACAATGATGTTTTCATGGCATTTATAGAGACATTGGATGACAGGTGATGGGTAGGCTATCCTAAAATATTTTACAACTGTAAATAGGAAACAAATGGAGAATATTTATAACTCAAACTTTTATTGAATAAAAAAGTCCAAACACTATTACTGTCTAGCTGTCTCCATGGAAATCACTTTTGAAGTTAAGTGGTGGTTTTATTGTTTTCATTTTCATTAACCCAAGCCTGATCTTAGCAAGTAGCTGCCAAGAATCAGTGTTCTCCAGACTTGTGGTGAAGAGTCCTACCTGCACACAAGTAGCTACAGCAAGGAAGGATTTTTTTTCTCCTTTCTCCCTCCTGTCTAGATCACTGTAGCTACTGGTGTGCAAATATGGGGGTGTGGGGTGTGGAGGTGAATAACATGCACCCATGCTTTTCCTTACCAGTGCTACTAAGTAAAACCACAAAGAGAACCCCAGGGCTCACGTGAGGTAGGGAAAAGAATTAATTAAAAAGAAGGTAAAAAAGCTACCAGAGAAAAAAAGCAGCTACTGGAACAAAAATACAAAAAAAAAAAACCTCTGACATTTTTCAATGGGTTGGGTTCCATTTCAATGACTGCACTTCCCTTCCAATTGTCTGTAGTTATTACAATTTGTCTTTTTTTTTTTAATACACTGTTTCCTGGCTATCACAGACTTGGATAAAAGTGGCTTCATCCAAGAGAAGCAGCACAAAGTATGAATTCACTCTGCCTTTCTCCCTACCTCTACGGAGGTGTGAATGCAACACCATATCACTTCATCTCAGCTCAGACTGGGATGAGGAGAGAAAGAAAGAGTCTGATGAGATAAACCAGAACGCTAGGATTACTGGTCTCTCTATTTCCAGCTGATTTTATTTGTATGTAAAATTCCCCTCTTTTATTACTCTATTTGTTCTTTTTATTCTGTTGTTTGTTACCTTAAGTAACAGTCATAATCTCCTTTGGAGCTGGTTATGTGCCAAACTGTCTTGCAGACTGGCTTCACATTCAGGACCAGCTAACATTAAAAAGTCACAAGAAACAATACTAAGTCACATGGCATATTAATTATATATGTTCAACCTTCTGCTATATACAGTTACCGTACATCTGCTTCTCAGAGATGAAAATGCTGAGCCAAATGCAGGAAAACCCTAACAGCCAATGAAGACAGGCCTAACACCTGCACTTTGAGCGACTTCAGGGGCCCCTCAGGCCTGTCTGAGTGAAAATGGCCATTAAAATTAGAACCCTGAAAGAACATCAATAACCCAGGTGCCAGGGTACCACAGCTGGACAAGATAAAGCAGCTTTAATTTTACCCTATAGAGAAAACAGGTTGCTATACACACAAGCCAAGGCTACCTCACGCTGAAGTCTGTGCTGTGTTCCGATGGGAGAGGGCTCCGTACACGGCAGGTAGAGCCATTCTGAGCATTCCCAAGTTCCACCACTGACCAACTAGACTTACTTTTCACAGGCATTCCAGATGATTGAGGAGGAAACAGCACATTCAGACAGAGAAAAAGCACAGAGCTCAAACAGAGTAGCATGAGATAAACTACGCTTCTTTTCAGCAAAGATACCAAGACTTCAGTGCGTGGAGTTGCAGCCGAAACAAGTAGTATGGATCAAACCAGCCTCCTCAGCTTCTTACAGGCCTGATGCACCCTGAGCAGTCACCTTCTGAGGTGGGTCAGGTTTTTTTGATGAGCCCTTTTGACGATATCTGGCAAGGACTTGACAATAGTGAAAGGAAGGAGCTGAGCTCTGAGCTGTTTCATTTCATGCCAAAATGAATATTGTATGTCTAGCATTTGCCCAAAGATGACTGTAGTTATTCCTGATTACATTGCAGCTGTGCACTGATGTTCACTGCTAAACGAAAAAAAACACCCTCAAATACTTAAGGGAGCCATGTACTCTCACCAAGCCATATATGGTGCCATCCAGTCAAACCTCCCCACTACACACCAGCTCTAAGGCTGCTGCTCCCCTCGGTTCCTCAATTCATGGGGCCTGCGCTGAGGAACAGTTTTCTTCAGCTCCTCTAAAAGAAAACAATCTCACTGGGAATCCCTCAGTGGTAACTGTGGGTTTCAATTGAATCACACTGCAATTCTAGTAGCTACAGTGGAATTACCAAAATAAACACTGGGTGGGGAAAAAAAAACCCACCATAAATCCAGACTTGAAATGTTACTTTATACTAAAGCAATCTAGTTATATGTAAAATACATGTATTATAATATGATTTTATCTTTGTTTTGTATTATGGAGTAAACATTTTTATGTGATAACTTACTGAAAAAGAGGGTTTAAATCTGTGTCTGTGTCTACTAAAATGGTAGAATAGAAAGTCTGAATGTACATGTGCAGCGCTATTACTGTGCACTTTCTGAGACCCTAAGGCCTCCAAACAGGTTTTCTCTTACTTGCTCTGCTCTTGGAAGAGAGAGAAAACCAGAGCAGATCAAGTGTAACTGACGGACACAGCCACCCTTAGTTAGACAGGTGCTCACTTCTAGTCATGAACTGCCTCATTGCCACCTACCTTTTTGGACACACAGAGATTGCATGGATACAGCAGCAGTTCCTCACACTGTAAAATACATATCACCATACTAAGTGAAAAATAAAACTCACCTTCACTTTCTGGAATGTTACAGAAATTATTCTAGAACATTCAGTCATCAGTTGCCTCAAAAAACATTCCGAAATCTGCCTGGAGGTTTTCTTCACAAGTAACAGCAGCGTATCTACTAGCTGCTAAGGATATCCTGACAATTAGATGAAAAACAATTTCCAGCAACCCCAAGCTCTCTTCCTAATGTACTTCTTCAAATATTTATAGACAACATATACTTATTTTTCCTCTACCTCCTCAGCTACCATTGAGCCAAACTGCTCATTACAGTGCTTTGTCAGGGCTGTAAGAATTCCACTATGTGTCTTCTCATAACCTCTGCATGTGGGGCAAAGCACCAGCAACAAGGATAAAAGGAACTGGGCTGACAACATGAACACAACATGCAGAAAAGAATACCTGCATGTTCTTGGGAAGAAGATATTAAGATGTGGCTTCTATCAGAGATCCTACAGTATACTTCTTGACCTGGGCTATACAGTCTTCAGAAGAGGTCCAGGTTTTACCTATTTATTTTCACGAAGGTAGAGGTATTCAAGAGCATGGAGCAGAGACCACACCATTCATTCCCAGCTAGAACTCTGAGCAGGTAATTCAAGAGAGCCCTCACCTGCCTGGTCTTTCCAGCCTTGCCATTGTTAGCTTTGTCCTCTTTTGCAATGGGAGAGGCAACTATTTTTGCCTTTCTCTCTTTTGAAAGACCAAAATTTATCTGAGGCATTTAATCACCAAGATCAAGGCTGAGTTGTATTATCTTCTATGTCTTTGCTAAGAAGCTAACCAGCCAACACCCTTCACTGAGCCTTTTTTATATATATTTCTCAAGAGGCAGTTGCAAAATGATAATTAAACAAGTAGCTGTCACATGTCATTCTATCCGGAGATACACAAAAGGGGAAACATTGAGATTTCAAGATCACACATCAGTAGAATGCACCGCATTTTTAATACCCTAAATTACATGTGTGTGCATATATAGCTACCACACCAAATATATATATACACATATATAAATTTTTTTATATAAAACATAAACATGCATGCACAAATGCCCATACTAACTCTTTTACTGGCCAAAAAACCCCCGCAAACCAACAATCAAACCCACATTAAACTGCAATTCATCATCCACAGTCTTTTAAAAGATTGGAAACAAGACACCAAAATGGTCTGGATCACAATTTTATCACTGTGCTATCCAGAATACCTTCAACACTACTTCTGTTTTTGAAACAGAAAAAAAAGCAGAACACAGCTTCATCATATTTAAATTTTTGTTCAAATATCCTTTAAAGGTTTTCCACAGAGTTAACTCAGAATAACTTCTCAGAACTGAAATATGAAACAGCTGTGGTAACAGAAGCTCAGGAGGCTATCAGTAAGGCTTCTGAATAACAGTGTACTCTGTACTGATTTGCTGTTGTGTTTCTTAACACACACACACACACCCATTTATCATGAAAATACTTAAAAGTGCAGAACATGTTGCTCAGGAACTTCATTCTCATCTGTATTCTGAAACAGCAAAGCAATGTAAAATTAGCTTTGCACTGTCAGGCGGAAGTGACTATTTTACCTGAATTCAAGTCTTGTTATGCATAGTCTCATAAGGGGATCTTTGTGATAAACCTTCTGAAAACTTCTTGTAACACCACAGAAATATACTTTGCATCATAATACATTATTTCCAGTGAAATAGCCTCATTTTAAGTGCATATATGATAGGACAGAATTTTTCAATTAAAAGAACATATATATTTCCAACTTATGTCATGAAAACAACAAATATATTTTACTTGCAAAAGACTAGAGATAAATGCAATTTTCATTCAGCTTTTAAAAGGAAGAATGATTCTAAGGAAACTGCAAACCACAGTTTAGAAGGTGACAACTACTGAGATCTAAAAGAAAGTACGAAGAGGTGTTGGGATGGAGTTAACTTTCTTGCTAGCAGCTGGTGTGGGGCTACATTTTGGATTTAGGATGAGAGCACTGTTGAAGGTGCACTGAAGTTTTTGGTTGTATCTAAGCAGTCAAGGGCCCTTCTGCTCCTCACACCACCCTGCCAGTGAGCAGGCTGGGAGTGCACAAAAAGTTGGGAGGAGACACAGCCGGGAGACCTGACCCCAACTGACCAAAGGGATATTCCATACCATATGATGTCATGCTCAGCATATAAAGCTGAGGGAAGAAGGAAGGAGTCATTCAGAGTGATGGAATTTGTCTTCCCAAGTAACCATTAGACATGATGGAGCCCTGCTTTCCTGAAGATGGCTGAGCACCTGCCTGCCCATGGGAAGCAGTGAATGAATTCCTTTTTTGCTTTGCTTGCGTGCATGGCTTTTGCTCTACCTATTGAGCTGTCTTTATTTCAATCCATGAATTTTCTTACTTTTACTCTTCCAATTCTTTCCCCCATCCCAGCTGGGGGAAGTGAGTGAGCAGCTGCATGGTAGTTGCTGTCTGGGGCTAAACCATGACAGAGTCCGTCCATTAAACCCCGTTGGCATCCTTGGTCAGTGGTCCTCCAGTGTGTGGTATGCATTATTTATAAACAATACCACACAAAATTTTTAAAATACTGATGCTTTGTTACTACTAGAAAGCTCTACAAAATCCTACCTCTTCTGGCAGCTAAACTCGCATGTCCCATAACCTAAGTCCACGACTATCCAGAAGTCTCTTACTCACTCATTTATCCACAAAAGGGAAGTCAGATTTTCCAGCTAAATCCTTAGGGACATTCATGTCTCAGCTTTTGGGGACATAAAAATGCATCTCCCTGGCTGAATGCAGCAACTTGATAAATCCGCAGCAGAGTAAATCTAGTTCCCAAATCTCAAGCACAGCACAGAGCACACTGGCTGCAGAGGTTTGGCACCTCTCAGCCGGGACACAGAGTGAAGAGAAAGCTCTTTCTTACTCATATCCAGAGCCAAACATTAGAATGAAAATACTCTGCAACCTGTACACTCACATTAGCACATGAAAATATGTGCCAGTACCTGCTAGGAAGAGGGATGAATCCTGGCCTAGTGTAAGCTAGCACACACACATCACCTTTGAGGAACGACATCAAGTCCACTTTATGAGGAATTGGCCTGGATTCCCAAAGTAGCCCACAAGCAAGACTCATGCTGAATTCCACAACCCCCTTTATACACGAGCGAAATGGTGTTCAGAACTCACACATGGCCTGTAAACCTACACAAAAAATGATCATACCAGCCAAACTGGATGCTGAGAATACCTTTCTAAACAGTTGAAAAAGCACAGCACAAGCACTGCAAAGACAAGAATTAAAAGTTATCCTGCGGACAGAAACTTTCCAAAGCAGATCTTGTTCTCTACGTATTTATGCTGAACATACCTAGTCAGATTTGGCAAGAGCTTGCTTTATTAAGAGATGAAGAAAGATCATCATCACCATGTCAGCGAAGTGAATCGTGGATTTTTACTGTTCCTCACACACTTTGCTATTGAGCACATTTTACCTGGGTACAGATGACACAAAGGAAAAAAAACCAAACCACAAAACCAGTATCAGTAGTAACTACATTTCTGGCAGGTATCACTTTTCTAATTTGTCTTACTTTCCTATTCTAAAAAAGCTGAGTCAAAACTTAAACTGAATTACTATGAAGCCACACTGGCTGGCTATATATTAGATTCCTACCCCTTCTGCCTGCAACTGAATGCAATGCATGCCACATTCCAATCTGTGTATATATTGCCTAGGCATTTTACTGTTATGATTTCTGTGTATTTAGTAGTCAAAAAAGTTAGAGAAAAAGCCTCTATACTCTCAAATTTGATAGCAGAGAGGGAGAAATATTCAAGATGACACTTCAGACTTAAAACAGTTTGTATTTAAAACATTGACGTTTTAAAACAAGTGTCATCTACTTGGTCTCACAATCAATAACTGCTGTCAATGATGGCAAATTTAAGTAATTCTGCTGTTTAAAAGTGATGCTTTCAGGTACTAAATCCTTAGAGTGAAGTTTCCTAGGAGAGATTAAATCACATAGAGCTTTCATCATCTGAAAAGAACATTGTGTATCATGCATAAGCTCTCACAAGCCAAAGTTTACTGATGTAGTTTCAGAAGCCTGTCTATTCACTTAGATTGTCTGCAGAAGCTATAATTTACTTTATAGAAAACATTCTCATGCCCTTTCCTGAAAGGTGAATATTATCAGATAATCAAAGTAGCTAGACAGCTATCATCTTTTCTTGTATGTCAATTTCTGTGGGATCACTTGAAGAGTCACATGCTTATCAGGGGAACATGGTTATTAAAGCTTCACTCTTGATTATTAATTGAATGACGGCCTATTGATCCATACCTTTCTTTTACCTAAATACAATGTCTGGCATTTTTAAAGTGCACTGTAGAATCAACAGACTATTAAAGATTACTATGTGAGCCAGAGGTGCAAGAAAATTGAATTTTATAGCAGATTTGCCAACAAGTCACGCCTCACACTTCCCCACAGAGCACTTTCTGATACATACATATCACTGAAAATTTTTAAAATTATCAGCTGCATCAGAGTTTAATAGTCTCTTATAATCATGGCCACTAATTTGCCTTTTATGACAGTGTGACTGCAGGCAGGAAGCTGCAGGAGTGTTATCTGTCAGCAACTCCTTCTGTACCCAAGCATGGCTGGGACTGCAGGAAGAGGTCTGCAGACTCAGGTTGCTCCATGGTGCAACTCCCAGGAATCCTTGGATGCAACTACATGTTCTTCCTTGTATGATTACGTAGTGCTGCACAGTTTGCTCTCCAATTTTCTTTACCAATTGAACTTTCCAGATCAAAGAAGCATGCTTGCCTTAATTAATTAATTGTGTCCTGCTCTCCTGCTAAAGGAACATCAGTTTGTGCTTAACAGTTATTCTTATTCAAACATTGAAGTACAAGAGAATTAAAGTCTGCTCAAAATTCTAGCATACTCATAAAGTCAAACTTTAAAGCTCAGAATGCACTTTGCTTCCCCCCCCTTATGCCCAAGAAGCCATCATGGACATGAACATTTTAAGTTGCCTAGCTTCTTCAGTACATTACTTAGAGGTTCTGTATATCTGGCCATAGCTTTCCTCCTTTTCATTAAAGGGATGTTTTTTACGATAGGATGAACAAGGTTTGCTTGCAGTCCAGAACTCATTTTTTCCTTCCAAAACAATCAAGAAAATGGGTTTCATGAGTGTAATTCGTAGAAAGCTTTGCATTTGACTCCCAAAGTAAGGTATGTTATCAAAGACTATTCTCTAGTTCTTTGATCCAACAGAGAAGTGTAATAGTATATGGCAAAAGAAACACACAGTCAATGTTTTATCATCTTTATAAAAGTGGTATTAAAGTAATGGATGTGTCTTTGAAGTGGTCTAGAACTTCTCATCTACGTAAAGACAGAATAAAAGACTTGCAAGTCAGAGACCAATCAAGAATACTTTCTTCTGCTACAACTGTCCCTTGGAGCTCACAGCTGAAGAAGCAAAGCACAATTGGAGATATTGATGACTTAATGTTTAACCTAGCAGAGAGGCAGTTATCCACTTAGAATGAAGTTGCAGAAAAATATATAGAAGAGAAGAGGAAGAAAAAGCTGATCAGACATCTTACACTTGCCTAAAGTTAATTTCCTGACATAAGACCATGTATGATGAGGCCAGCATGTGCTGATATTCATGTATCTGTTGAACCTCAGCAACTGACATATTTTCCGTCATTCCTCCAGTCATCAAGTGCTGACCGCCTGATACTAAAGCTGGAATTGCATCAGGATGCAGATGCTGACCCTAGCTCTTTTTCCACATTGTATCATATGTCCAGCGTTTCACCCAGAAACAGCACCTGTAGTACCCTTGCTTTTAAAAACTGAGCAGAAATCCCTCTGGAGTGGCATGTGCCAATAGTTGCCTGCAAACAACAATGGTTTATGCAACACCTTTCTGGCATGACCTCTGCAGGTGCTCTACTGTTGCAGCAATAACCACCACAAAAATAGCGTAAAACAAAGTTGAAAACTGTAAAAGGATATAACCAATTGAAAGACAAAATTGAGGAAAAAAGTACTCCAAGTCAAATCTAAAAGCTAAACTAGCACACACAAGTATGCAGGTAAACTGCAGACAAACATCCAAGTGCAAACCTTATTTCACAACTGGAAGGTATTGCACTCCATAGAGGCAACACAAACATTATTGCAGAGTATCCTTAAGCACACAGGCAACTGTTTCTGTCCGACTCTTCTGAGATTTTTGGATAGGACACTTAATAAATAACACACATCACACTTCCCTGGGCGCAGCACATTCAAATTTGGCTACCAAGATTGCCATGTGAAACCATCTGGCTGTACTTTAAGCCAGGCCTTCTGGATACCAAGAGGTTTGGAAGCAGCATTCGGATTCTATGTCTATCTGTGTGCAATCTGGCTTCCCTATCCCCTGGGAGAGGGGGAGGTTAACTTAAAACGCATTACAAGAATCCTTATCTTACTACTTGGCAACAGGGAGCATCTTGTTCTCCCATTCCATCAGTCACATGCAGTTCAGCAAAATAAATTTTTGCCTCTCCCAACCACTAGAATAGAAATACTGATAAAGATACTGCAATTGTTGCCATAACAACTGCTTTTAACTTCTATTGTAGTTAGGAATACAATCTCTTTTTTGTCCACAGGCTAACAATATTTTTATTATTCCTAAGTAGACCTTTGTAAAGAGCTGAATTATTTTAAAACTGTTACTATTGAGCACATATTTTATATCTGCAAGAGTAAAAAGGGAGTGGCCTTTTGCTGGTCAAAAAACCCCCCAACAATTCTAATTAACACCTCAGGTCCTGATATAACTTCCAGCCCATGTATATACAAGAATTTTTCAGCAAACAAAATCTGGCTCTATTAAAACAGAGGTAACATCCATCAGCTTGTTAGCAGGAAAACATTGCCTGTATTTCACAGGTAGCTTGAGTCCAGTTTTGTCTTCTACATAAATAGAAGATCAGTAACAGCACAAGGTGACATTGACCATCACAGAGATCAAAACATTTCCCTTTATCTATTTATCTACAAGACTATAAAAAGTGGACAGTGTCTGAATTTTGCTTTATGTTCTCTTTTTTCAAGATTGCACTTTTCAGCAATTTGGTTGTTCCCAATCCACTCTATACAACCAGGGAATGCTCCGCAGCTGCTTGTTTGGCCTGAAACAGTTGCTACAGACCAGGAAGGGAGAGTCATGTACAATTATGGCTGCAGACGCTCACTCCTCCTACTTAGAAAAGGTCAGAGAGACAGAACTGAGAGGAGCAGCAAGTTTGTTGGCAAAAGGTATGAGACACACAAGGTGACAAATCTGTCCTCTGAAGTGCAACATCTTGCATAATAAACATGGAGTGACAGCTTCATAGCTGACAAACCACAAAACAATCCATGGTTCTTAATGGTGGGAGGGATTCTCAAGTAGCTCAGCCTCCCCTCTTGCCTACCAGGGGCCATACACACATAAGGCAGGGTGCTGAGGGTGAAATGTTAGGTCTAAGCAGTGGATACAAAGCGCATAGGATATGAAGTCCACTTTAAGATGACTAAAAACTTCCAGTATGTGGATATATGTATGGTGGAAAGACGGACCGCACACAGATTTTTGCAAAGTCTTGGAAGAATGTAAAAGCTTTAATAGCTAGTAACTGAGAAAACTAGGTAGCACAGCCTTCTGGTTATTTATTACTTTGTTTAAAGTCCCAAAGGTAATTATCTGTAATCATCTTGCAGATTCTTTTTAGTGCTGCACTCTAACTGCTCTACTCATAGCACCTTAGAAAAGGAGTAATTCCATGTCCCTCAGAAACCTCAAGCACCACAGCCACTAGCTATACACAGTGGGGATCTAGTTGGTTTTTACAGCTGTTACTAGAAGTAGGTAACATCACAGTTCTGCAAATAACCATTCTGACAACTTGGTAATATAAAGCCAGCCCTGCTCTCCTCACTCCCGCAGGTGCTCAGACAACTTCACAATAGTGCTGTCATTTCTCATGCAAGAGGAGAGAATACCATTTTAGGTTTTTTAATGTATTCCACAATCTGGTAATTTAACACAGCCTATGTTGTGTTATTCAAGCGTGACTTCTCCTTGGAGAAACTCCCCAACAAATTATCCCAAGCAATTGTTTCATGGGATATATTACATCTTATTGCTGTATATATTTACTTAGAGCAATCAGTAGCTGCCGTATACAGGAAAGCATTTGCAAATGCATTTGAAGAGACAGCAATACAATATGCATGAACTATTGTTTTCTACAAAACCCCTTCCCCAGTAGCCAATCTAATGCACACTGATAATCTAATAAAAAGTTCCTTAGCTTGTCTATATTTAGTCTGTATGCTGTCCAGTGTGCATTGACAGGCCTGATTACTTGTGCTACTACATTCATAAATGCTCTTCTGTGAGCTGTATCTACTAAATATCCAAAATTATCTGCTTTAAATTCTCCTCTGAAGTGATGCATCCAGACTAGTTAAGTCAACATACCTAATTCCAGTTATTTGCTATTGAATCAGAACACCACATTTTTGTAAATAGGCAATACACAAATAGTCATTCAGACTTCCTACAGAAAGATTGGGCAAGAACCCAGGGTGGACATGAGGATTCAGTCTCTAATGATGTAATATAATTATATCTCTAACCATGTTAAATAAGTCCAAGCACTAGAGCTATTTGAATGTAGCAATCATCTACCTTTTCAGAAAGGATACTTTCTAATTGCTGACCATTTTGGCACAGCAGCAATTCCACAGAAACACTGAACTTAATTTTATATTATTATAATGTAATATTTACACTTACCATAGAATAAAAAAATCAAAAGGACACATAGCAACATTTCAACCTTGGAGTCAAGAGACTGGATATAATTAGTCAGGGGGGGGAAAAAAGGAAGTAAAAACAGAAAAGCTTTTACTCTTTTTCCAGCTGTTGATAAACAGCTGTATTATATGACATTACATGGTTTAAAATATTTCTGGAGAAGTATTAAACAGGCCTCACAACTTAAAAAAATAAATGAATAAAAATTAAAGCACATCTGAATATCAAGCTTCATTGTTCTGAATTCTAACACCTTGGCACACGCAGCTGCTCAAGCCTGAGAGAAATATTTTCTCATTGAGATTTCAGTCACTCTTGTCTATTGGCCAACTTTGCTTTACAGGCTTTCTGTGAAACCAAATACAGAACACTTGCAGTTTTTGGTATGTAAAAATTGTCAGTCTATAAGGACTTTAAAGGAAGTTTGTAAAGAAAAACTCAGTAAAAATTTATGTTAAAACATTAGAAAAATAAAATTTTGGACTAGTTCAAAGGAAATGCATCCCATTCCAATCAGATATTTGGCTTGGTTTTCTCATCTGAACATCTTGAAACAAGAGTACCAGAATTCTTGACTCTGCAGTATCTTTAACTCACAGTGTCATACAAGAAGAACATGAAGAATAAATCAATGTCACTTCTAAGGCAAGTGTGGATCATTTCCTCAGCACACACCCAGTTGTGTGCCAAGTAACTCAGAGTATAGCATAGGATATGTTAATTAATTAATAAAATTGATATTTGAAATAGAAAGCATCCTTGTCATGCAAGATGAAGCACAGGCTGAAACATTTTCAAAAAATCTCAGATGATTTACAACAACTAACAGTGCCCCTCTCATCTGAGGATTTCGAAGCTTTTTGCAGATTAAACGTCTTTGAGGTGCATCATTAGTCTTCCCATTTGGCAGAGAAGTTAAGTAGCTTCCCCCAGGTCCCATGCTATAGTAAATCACTACCACCAATAGCCAGGGGAAAATTTTCGGAGGCAGAAATGGCTGTTAAGTGTCCAAATGCCATTTGTGCATCTGAATATTTTCACCATTATTACTCATCACCTACTTATACCAGTGCTTTAAAGTGCTGTCTAAATAATGTATTAGTCTTTATAACAACCCCAGGAAATAGGTAACTAATTTATCTCTACTGAACAAGTTAAAATGAGGCATAGAGAACTTAAGTACTTTGTCCAGACCATTCAGCAATGTATGAACTCATCCAGAGTAAGAAATCAGTAGACCGTATTTTTTTGAAGTGTATGTTCAGTTTATATCACAATATTTTAATATTCCCTCCAAAAATTCAGATGCTGAGTTTCATATACAAGCAGTGAACAAGAGTTTTAAGAAAAAACATGTCAGATAACACAGCTGACTACTGAAATATTTGCATGCTGTATTATGAAGATAGAAATGTAAGTAAAATTACACTTTGCTAGCATAAGAGACAGATAAGCTCATCCAAATATATTTAATTGGTGAAAAAGTAAGCGAAGCAGTACAGAATGACTTGATACTTCACTACTAATGGGAATTGGAATCAGACATGAGTACAACACTAAAATTTGGCAAGCTACTCCTTGATAACATAGAAATACACACCCTAAACTTGTAAGTGACTTTGAAAATAAACCCACGGGAAAAAGAAAAAAGCAATAGTTTCTCACCCCTGTCACATCGGGAGACAGATAGAATTTTACACCTTTTTTTTTTTTTTATGGGATAGCAGGCCTAGGAGTGGGGGATTAGAAAGCAGAAAAATACAAAGTTACATGGTTATCTATTTCTCTTATGGCACTTTTGACTTTTTTTTCCTCTCCTAGAGCTAACACAACAGATTAAAGTCCTTATGATCACATAAGAAGTGCATGGAAACTTGCACCAGATTTTTCTTGTAGGCAGCTTGAAGTCTGTGAAGCTCGTACACTCATCTGGTGCATTTATGGCACTAGAAACCAGTGCCACTTTGTAACAGAGCAACTAACTGTGTATCATGGACTGTGCAGGCCTGTAGGGAAAGGGATGCCAGTGGTATTTCAGCAAGGAACCCAGAACCAGAGAGTCCTGGTGCCTTCCAGAGATGACAAATAGTGCATTTTTGATTGAACCGTCTCCTCTAAGGGCTGAGAAGAAATGCTTCTAATACGTATTATTGCAATAGCACTTAGAGAATGCCCACTGCTCTACAAATGCATAAGGAGCCATCCTTGCTCTGAAGAATTTACAGTTTGAAAGACAGATAAAAGCAGAGGGGAAAAAGCCACCCACATGCACAAAGAATGAAAGGTGCTGGCTGGTACATGCAGTCTCAGATGTTCTTTGCATGTAGGCAGGCATACACATACCCAGGCACAAACCATCTCTGCACTTACATTTCTAAATAAGTGTTATCACTTGGGTAATGAAACAAAACCAAAAGAGTATATCTACCCAAGATGGTAACAAAGACAGAAATGGCATATGAACCTTTAGGAAGTTTCAGGATTGAAAGAAAGCAAATTATGATCATAGTAGCCTATCAAGACCTGTATCAAAAAGAAACCAGTAATGGTTCTACTGAATGCAAACAGGACTAGCAGAGAATAAGCTGACAGCATCAGCCCAAAAGAGTCTAGAAGTATTTGTAATACATGAGCTTTTCTTCTGAGAAACAGAGGCTCGAATCATAGAATCATATGGGGTTGGAAGGGACCTCTGGAGCCGAACCCCCCTGCTGGAGCGGGTCTGCCTAGAGCACGTTGCACACGAACTTGTCCAGGCAGGTTTTGAATGTCTCCAGAGAAGGAGACTCCACCACCTCTCTGGGCAGCCTGTTCCAGTGCACTACCACTCTTGCAGTAAAGGAGTTCCTCCTCATGTTTAGGTGGAACTTCTTATACTCAGGTTTGTGCCCATTTCCTCTTGTCCTGTCACTGGGCACCACTGAGAAAAGACCACTCCATCCTCCTGACACCCTCCCTTTAAGTATTTGTAAGCATTGATCAGATTCCCCCTAGCTCTTCTCTTCTCAACACTGAAAAGACCCAAGTCCCTCAGCCTCTCCTCATAGGAGAGATGCTTCAGGTCCCTAATCATCTTTGTGGCCCTTTGCTGTACCCTCTCCAGCAGTTCCCTGTCCTTCCTGAACTGGAGAGCCCAGAACTGGACCTAGTACTCCAGATGGGGCCTCATCAGGGCAGAGCAGAGGGGCAGGATGACCTCCCTCAACCTGCTGGCCACATTCTTCTTGATGCACCCCAGGATGCCATTGGCTTTCTTGGCCGCAAGGGCACATTGCTGGCTCATGGTCATCCATCCATACAAAGACACTTCCCAGCATTGAGCCAGGATGATTAATTCAGGATCTTGCATGATCAAGAGGAAATCATAGAATCAAAGAATGGTTTGGGTTGGAAGGGACCTTAAAGATCATTGAGTTCCAACCCCCCTGCCACGGGCAGAGACATCTCTCACTAGACCAGGTTGCTTAAAACCCCATCCAGACTCGTCTTGAACACTTCCAGGGATGGGGCATCCACAACTTCTCTAGGAAACCTATGCTAGTGTCTCACCACCCTCACAGCAAAGAATTTCTTCCTAGTATCTAAGCTAAATTTTCCCATTACCGCTTGTCCTACTACTACACTCCTTGATAAAAAAGTCCGGCCCCATCTCTCCTGTAGGCCCCCTTTAAGTACTGGAAGACTGCTACTGGAATAGGCTGCCCAGGGAGGTGGTTGAGTCACCATCCCTGGATGCATTTAAGAGTCATTTAGATGTGGTGTTGGGGGATATGGTGTAGGGGAGAACTTTTTAGGGTAAGGTAGATGGTTGGACTCGATGGTCCCAAGGGTCTTTTCCAACGGAAATGATTCTACGATTCTATAATTCTCCCTGGAGCCTTCTCTTTTCCAGGCTGAACAACCCCAGCTTTCTCAGCCTGTCTTCATAGGAGAGGTGCTCCTCCTCTGATCATCTTCGTGGCCCTCCTCTAGACACGTTCCAATAGGTTTGAGGACTCCAGAGCTGGATGCAGTACTCCAGATGGGGTCTGACAAGAGCAGAGTAGAGGGGCAGAATCACCTCCCTCGACCTGCTGGCCACACTTCTTTTGATACAGCCCAGGATGTGGTTGGCTTTCTGGGCTGCGAACACACATCACCAGATCATGTTGAGCTTCTCATCCACCAACACCTCCAAGTCCTTCTCAGGGCTGCTCTCAATCCATTAAATGCTATAGCTCAGGGCAAGCCCTTTGAAAAAGTTACTTATATCTGCTGAAATAGGATGATAGTACAGAAAATGACGTGAAAGAGAGCTTAGATTAAGGTTATCTGGTGTCTAGGAGTACAGGAGCATAAAAAGCTGAAAGACAGAGGAAGAAAATACTTCCAGACTGTTTCTGTTGTTGGGGTGTTGCTTTTGGGGGTTTTGTTTTGTTTAAAAGAAGAAGAATTGATGATATGACACTGGTTCTAAAAGCAAAACATTATTAATTCCCTCTGGTTAAATACATGCCTTTAAGTTCCTTTACGTACAAAAATCCCAAACTTGCCCCAAGACTACCCAATTTTGTGGCCCCAATTCATCTACTTGCACTTGCAGCTCACAGATCAGCTGAAAAATAGAACACTTAATTTGAAAAATCCTGGCCAAGAATGGACAAAATAAATTGACAAAATATAAAGAAAAGGGAGGGGAGCTGGACATGAGTGAAGAGAAAGTGAAGTGGTGGAGCAGCTACCGGAACACATGCATTGTTTGGTCCAAAGAACATGCCAGGGAGAAGGACAAGGTATGGGAGCAGACACAGAAAGCAGTGAAAGAAAAGAGCTGAGAGTATTGACCTGTGGAAAAAGAAAAGGGAAAGAGCTCTGAGGGAAAAAATGGCTGTTCTGGCTACAGGGAACATTAGAAATGAGACTTTAAAATGCTGATAAGAAAATAACTAAGTAAAAATATAGTTCAAAGTCTAATTTAGATCACTTTGTACAGTTCTGAAAGCTGGAATAAACAATTTGGTTCTTCTCAAGTGAAACAAAATACCGGATTTTTTTTACCTGTACACAATCAGTGAGTGACACACAAAGATACCACAGGACCAAAGGGAAAGATAAAACATAAAGCAAAAGCATAACCACAGTGTTATCACTCATCCTTGTTTTCCCATGTTTATGGTTTCTTAATAAGTCACTGGCATATAGAATCTGAAAATCTTAAGTGTTCTGCTTTACTGGGTCATGAAGGCAGTTGCTTGTTACCATCCTGCATAACAATGCATGCAGAGTGTATCAGGTACAACTGAGAAACATAATGTTCTGACATATAAATGTAGCATGGCATAATGCAATATCCTAGACACAATCAAATGTCTGCTGAGATAAAAACATGAAACTACAATTTTCCTTAAGTCATATCATATCATTAGGAGTCCAATGAGAAGTAGTACAAAAACAGTGATTTTTTTTTTTCTGGTGGATTTTGTTTCCCTAGTTGTTTCAAATAACACTAATCTGAAATCATAGAATTGCCTAGGTTTGGAGGGACCTTTCAGATCATCTATTCCAACTATCAACATAACACTGACAAAACCCATCACTAAACCACGGCGCTAAGCAAAAGTGCGTAGTCTGAACTCTAATAAAAAACACTTTTCATGCAGTTTAATTTCTGTGAGCTAAATGTTGCATGCCAGTATTAGTAAGTAGAAAATACAAAGCTAAAATGGGTTTCAATATTCTTTTTCATGTTTTCTGTTGTTACCTCCCCCAGGTAGTCAGAGATGCAGAGTTTACAAGTACCATGCGTTCTCGTTTGTTATGCTGTTCTGCACATCGGCTACTAGATACAGATTCAACAGTAAAATTGTACTGCCAGTCCACTGCCTTTGTGTTTTCTTTTGGAAAAGTCTGCCCAGCCCTTCAGGATTAGAAATGGGTACTGTTAGAAGATGGAAGGGAGAGCATGGAGAAATGAACAGAAAAGTCAGTCGCGTCTGGTCTAACATAGGCAAGAAGGTTAATAGGCTTTTGCCAAAGTGTTTTATTGGTTATACCCCACCATAACAAAGCCCCCAAATGTGCCTAGTTGTCTTACTGCTGTAGTAGAAGTACAGTTGCCATCTTATACCAAAAGCAGGAGAAAATATCTCGCTGAAGTTTCTGCCAAAGACTATATATGACCTCAAGCAAGGCATATCTTCCTCAGTTCCCACATCTTAAAAAGAAAGATTAAAAAGATTTCCCTCATGGTCTTTGAAAACTAATTTATTACAATCCGTATAGTGTTAGTGGATGACTGATCACCACTATTTTGAACGCGTCTAGGGACTAAACAGGGGAGCTTCAGAACAGAATGCAAATTTACTGACTGAACTAAGGGACATTTTCTATTGTTAGGATCTTTAATAGATCCACAATCCATGACTGAACCCTATATACCAGTGCAAATTGCAGTCCTTATGCTTTATTCTGGCTAGTAACTGCCAAGGAACATAAATAAGGCATGGACAGAAAAACTGATAGTGAATACACACCATCTGTCTGATTTTTTTATTCATTGTTATGGGATGGTGACAATCTCCCCGTGGAATTAATTCTGTCTTGTGCTGTGTGTGCCATCTCCCAAGTAACATGATCTTCCAGTTATCACCACTACTGGCTTCTTCAAAGTGTTCTTTTTATGTGTAGAAATATGCATTCCCTTCTATCTGTAAAATCTAGTCTTCAAAGAATCATCGTTATCAGCACTTGCCAGTCTGACTCAGTCTATTCAAACCCAAGTTGGTCTGTCTGGATTTACAAGGAACTTTTTGCAAAGAAATTATTTACTCTTTCTGCCCTCCGCTGTTGAGGGAAATGGGAATCTCATTTATAATTAGAGCTATTGATCTTTAAACTGCACCTTTTCAAAGCTCCTCAGACTAAGAAGATAAGCCAAAGTTTTTTTTCCTCCCCAAGAACTCTGGGTTTGTCACTCAGTGCAATCCTGAAAAGGAGAAGTGCCAACAACGCAGAGTTAACACAAACCTATAAAGCATTACAAACCTCCAAAGAAAACAGTATTTATGACTTACAGATATGACATGATGGAATGCCCACAGGCAATGCCAGAACAGAAGCTCCAGCAAGCTCAGTGTGTCCTCCTATCATGGTTTGACCAAAAGGAATTCTAAATTAAACAAAGGTGGGAGAGCAAGCCTCTCCTCCCAGCTTTTGTACAGTGAATAATTTGGCATTAGACATCTCTTGTTTTGCTTAGGAATGGTAATTGCAAGAATGAAGGGAGACAGAACAGAATCTAAAGATAAAGTAGAACTATAACTTTGGGGGAAAAAGAAAGCCAAACCCAGTCTTATTTAGGCAAACACACACTTGAAAGCGGAATGCAAGTTTGCTTAAATAGTATCTCCTGTTGGTGTACCTGCAGTAGTCATACCTAAAATCTTGCCCTGCTGAGCTACATAAAAACGAATACAGTTACAGAGACTACATTAGCCATCAAACACCCTGACTAAAAGTGATCAACGATGAACATTTCTGACCTACAGTGCAGTATATGGACAATGCATGACTGTGAATAAAGATAAAGCTTGCCTGTACCCAACAAATTTTATATTATTTCATCCCTAAAAAACCAAAACCTAGAACATGCATAGAAACAAAAATCTTAAAAGTGAATGACCTGTTGTTATTTCAGCAACAGCTTCTTACTTGTAGCCAGAGTCTTTGAGGATATAAACCAAGGACACCTTATTTAATGTTCCATGCAAAAAAAGGGCAGAACAAAAGTTAAGAAATGGAGCGTTTAAACCCCAGAAAACTACTAGTGTTAAAATGTCCACTGGATACATCAGCCATGTCACAGTACAGAGAGATTTCTACATGTTGTGGAAAAAGGGTTGATTAAAAATATTTTGGCACAGTTATACCTTATCTGCTTAATCCTAGATACAGAATGCTCATGCAAACTAAGATTTTACAGTTGCCTCTCTTAAACACTGGAGGTTCAAATATGGGCTGCAAACCTAAATTGAATGTTCAGCCACTTAAAGTCTGCTGCTATAGATGCCAGCTGTCATATTTTGATGAGGCAAGAATAAAGCATCCCCAAATTCACCTGTGTCCTGACCTAGGTTATTCTGAACATTTCTCAGCACATACGAGTTTTTTTTACATGTACCTTTTACCCTGGTCCTTTTACCTCCAAGGAGTTGCTATGGCTTTTGTGAAATTTAGAACATGTGTTTGTGGGGTAAGAGGACTAGTTCAAAGCAGGAACTGCTGTTAAATACTATCAGGCTCATCTAAAGGAAAAAGCATCTTAAAAATGCAGTCTTATTTTGTGTATCAATGAAACCACACTGAAGTCCATGGAAACATTGTTTCAGATAACCAGTTACAACAAATGACACGTATATGAACTTTTTGTTTTATTTCACGTCACTAAAATGACTACTTCCAATACAAACCAATCGGAAGTCTGGTCTCTGTCCTATCACGCCTGCACCTGCTAAGGGTTCAAGCAAGACTATTTGTTTTTATATGCAGGGAAATCTGGCACACTGCAGCCAAGGAACATCTCTGGAATTTCAGAAGTAATCAAGACAGAAGGAGAGCAGGATACATCTACAGGATTTTTCACCTAAGTACAAAAGCATGGGATTGATGCACTGTATCTGTATTGGCTCTCTGTCAGTCTTGCTTATGTTACCAGCTAGAGACAAATCTTCAAAAATGCAGGTTTACTGCATCGCTTTTTTCCCCTAGGGTTCATCTTATTTTCCCTTTCCTGAGAAAGCCTCATTCTTCATACAACATTTTAAATGCTGTGGAACAGAAATGCTGTAGAACTCCATATGCATAATTCAGAGATCACAAGCAATTATTTGAATATTCTAGAGCTGAGAAAACCCACGTACAGGATGAAAGGTGTCAATTCTGGGTTTCTGATTGTAATCAGCTCATAAAGCACTTCTATTTGAAGGAACTACAGAAAACCGTTCTTCAAAGCTAGTTTCTCCATTTATAGTTGCGCACTTCAAGTGTAATCTCCAGTAGCACTTTTATCTGCTTTTTAAGTACAAATACTAGTGATTGATTTCCTTCTGTTTTTTGGGGGTATTCTTTTGGTTCTTTTTTGTTGTTTTTTTTTCCTTTAACTGAAGTTTCAGATAAGAAAGATTTGGGCATGATAAACACATGATGAACTCATCAGCATTAACAGTCCCGTGAAAGCTATTCCATTTATGAAGGAAAATAATCAGATTCCTTTTCCCTCTGAGATGTACTGATGGTAGAATGATGTAGAATACAGATCTGCAGCATGAAAAAGTGAACTTCGTTATTCCACTTCAGAAGCCTTCAGTGCTAATATTGTAATATTTGGGCAATTTTGCTAATAAGAAAAATTCTAAGAAGTGGGGCAATACAAACCAAATAAACTCAAATGCCTAAATGAAAAACAAAGCTCATTATAAGACAATAGAAACTTGGTTTGAGGAGGAAGTATTTCAGATTACCTTAGCTTTCTTACGTTAGGGAAACAGTTGGCAACATGACACAGACTGATGCAGAGGAGCTACTACTTGACATCAAATTTTTGTTCAAACTCATACCCAGTCTGAGCACAGACTGACCACAGGCAAGAGCACAGCCAGATAAAATGAGAGCATGAGAGATGGGGGTGCTGTCTTAACAACTGACATATTCAAAGTCCTTTCAAAATCTCAATCTAAAAACATTAAATGCTGATTTCACGTGTTTTACTTGAGGGGGGCACATATTCCTCCTTTCCACAGTGTGGGAGAATCACTGCAATGATTTCCAGAGCAGTCATCAAGCCTGGATGATTTCACTGTAGGCAAAATTCACACTCACATAGAAAGTTCCTTGGTATTAGGAGGTCCAGGCAGCTCCTAAACTCTTAGTCATTATAAGGTGAGAGACAATAGGTACTCGGCAATTTCAAAAACAGGCTTCTAAGACTTCCCAAGTTAAGGGTAAATCTCCCTGATTTTTAGGTGCTCATTTCCTGTCTGCATTTTGTTTTGGTTTGCTTCCGCGTAAAATAAAGGTTACATTAAAAATAGTTTTGTCTTGATGACTTTATTTAAGCAAGGTTAGCAAGGGAAAAAGTAATGTTTTCTTGACTAAGTGATACCACAGGCAAGAATGGATGAACTTTCAGACATGCGAGACCCTCACCAGGTTTGTTTGAGATATATTTGAAAGTAGAGACAATGAGTAAGTGAAAAACATGAGGACAGAAATGAAAGGAAGAGAGGAGTCAGGAAAACAAGTTATAGCACTTGCAGATGTAGAAAAACCATTACTAGCTGATTCATCCTATCGCAAACTAAGCTTGGTTCATTAACAGAAGAACTGAATTCTGACATTCCAAGTAGTGAAGAGCAGAGCAATTCTCACATCAGAAATAGAGTTCTGGACTCTGGTGGGAGAAGGGAGAAAAGCATTACACAGCAGAAAAGTTAGCTCATTGTTGGAGCTGCTTTCAGCAGCTCATAGAGAATCAGCCCATTTCTTGTCCTTTTCCAAAAATAATTTAGTATGTACATTTGCAGCCAGTAATTCATGCCATATGTCCTGCTTTAGGCATTTCCCTTCCTCTCTGAGAAAAGAGAATATCAAAAGGTGGAATTTTTTTCCTTACCATTTAGTAGAGCTTAAAGCAGAACTCTTCATCACAGGCTCTATAGGTTATCTTCCACTTCACCAAGGAATTCTAATATCATTATTACTACTGTTTGCAAAATTCCTGTATCTCTTCTTTTCACCTAGCCCTGTGATTCTCTCTTGATTCACCTATAAATCAGATATTAAAAACTGCCTTTTATCCTTTGCAAAATATAACTCACCTGCAAAGCTTTTTGAATCCTCAGAATACAAAAATCCCAGTTCACGCACTGGTGTTCTGTGCCCTTAGTACAGAAGTCAGCCTTTCCCATGTCAGCCTAATTTTCAACTTGCTATTTTAACATGTTCAAAGCCCTGAAGCTGCACTAATGACAGTTAAAATCAATGGATTAATCATACGAAGGTCACATGCCTCTCTTCTGCTATACCATACTACCTTCTTAGCTCCTCAACACAAATATGGCACCAATTATACATTTTCATCCATAATTGGACTCACCAATTTCAAATACAGAGTAAATAATTATTCTGCAAAGATATATACAAAATTAGGTTATCAAATCTCTTTAGTTTTCAGATAAAGGATAGCAGGTATAGTGCCATCTACTAACTTGACAGAATTCCTCAATAACAACACCATTTTATATACAGCATACATGTCTTTGTTGTAGTTTTCCCCCTACAAATTAGGAATTTAAAAGGAATATATCAAATTGGCCAGCCTTGGACTTCACTCATATTTTTCTAGGGGAAAGTGTATTTAAGCATGCATCAATTGGGATCAAAAAATTACTAGTCTTAGAACATTAGTTAATAATCTTTTATGCAGGTAAAAATCAGGGTTAGGACTTCATCCATGAAGCTACACGTAGTTTAAGAAGAAACAGCTGATTATTTAATTGAGCTGGTTCTAGAACCTTTCAGAAGCACTCACAATCCAATGAATGTCAAAATTATAGGGTTTTAATTATATGTATCTGTTCTCATGACAGATGATGCCATGTGTGCAGTAATTTAAGAGAAACCATCTTTTTTGCCTATACCTCAAGATAACATTGGTTGTAGCACAAGTGTGTTCAGAGTGTCTATTAAGCTATCACAAAAGGAAAAAAAACCTCTTCCACTGTGTACTGATCAACTGGAAAATTCTTTCTGCTCAAAATTCTACTGGCTGCAGCAGAACTAGGGTATCGTCCTGGCATCCATTACACTGGTTTATTGCATGCTAGTACATTGTCTATGTCTACAGTCATCCTTAGAAATGAAATGCCACTGAATATACAGGTGAATATACTGAATATACTGAGCTTATCAAAGAAGGCAGTGAAAAATGAGTAATCATGATACATGCTATGAAATCTGTGGTGCTACAGCTCCAGGGTTGGTGTTGCTCTAGAGACTACGATATCAGAGAATAATCACTGTGGTGTAGATTCAGGGGAGGAACCACATGTAGATTAGATCCAGTAAAGGAGAGACAGACAGATGATACTGACTTACCCGTCTGAAAGCTTTACAAATCATGACATTAGTTTTAAACATGTCATGAAAAGCTAGTCACTTTTATAAATTATCTGGCTTCTATATATTCAGATGAGATTTTCCAAAGTACTTGAAGTTTTGTTTTTTTTTATTTAATAATAAATAAGAAAATATTCTTAGGAAAGTCTGATATTTCAAAGCTAAGACTCAAACAAAAGCATTTTTACCACAGGAAATTATGACTTCAGAAACGTTAAGGGAAACCTAAAGAGTCAAAGCTTTCAGGCTTTCTGTTCTGCCTTCTCCATGCTTTAGCACCAGGTACTTGCTTTCAAAGGTAATAGAAGATAGCTTGGGAAAGAAACAGTGGATGCATGGAAAGGTAGGAAAACCAAAAGAACATTTACTCATGCAGAAAAATTTGATAGTAAGGAATGAATATTAATTTTCATTATATTCTTTCATTGTATACATGCATATATACACTGAAAACATACATATATGTATATATTTCCAAGTGAGTGGGGGGTGGGGGAAAGGGGACAGGAGAAGCACAAAAGACATTTAATCCTAAAACTTTGCTTAAGTTACAAGACGTCAAAGGCCTTTTACTGAAGTTGCTTTCACTGACATTCTTAATGTCGGCTTTTTAAATTTTAAAATGATGTGCCTTGTTCCTATTCATTCATCAGCCTGACCTTCCTAAAATGACCAAGCCAATATTGTGATTAATGAACCAATTATTTTCATCTGAGACATGGAACAAAACAAATAGCCTATTCCCTTCCAATTTTCTCTTTTAATAAATAGTTCTCCCCCTTCTTTTTTTTTTAAAAAAAAAAGAAGAAAAAAAAAAGCAAACCAAACAGTGTTCATACCTGAAAGTTTATGATGGATTTCCTATGCAATTCATTCCCTAAATTAATAGGATCTGAACAAGGCAGGCAAGAAATGTAGGCTTTTAATTGCCCTTGATATTAAAACAAGATGCAAATCCAACTTTACTATTTTGAAGTGAGAAACACTCAGAAGGCAGGCTGACAGGAAACCAAAACAGAAACACACCTCCACTTGAAAAGTCACCCTCCATGCAATGCCTGAATCTATGAAGTTTACTTCCCCTGTGTTCTTGATGTGTATTTTCAGAACTTATTCCAAGTGTCTTTAAAGAATTTAAGAAAGATATAGTTGCAAGGAAAGAATTAGAAAAATGCTGTTTCATAAATGAATTTGAAAAATTCTAAGCCATGTGGACGGAGACTGTATATTTACAGAAGGGAGAAAAAAGGGAAAGGAGAAAAAAAAAAATCTGTGGGAAAAGCTTTCGCTTTCTTCATCCAAGGAGCACTCACTAAAGATAAACAAATAAATAAGCTGGAATGGCATCAAGGGAAATGCATTATATTATACTCTTGGGAGATTACTTAATAGCAACAATGCAAACTGTACAAGGACCATGACTTCTAAACTACAAGTCTTGAGAATCTCACGCACACTTGAACAGCTGCAAAACACTGTTTCCTCATTCACCTATCAAGCCTTTGGCAATTTGGTACCTGCCAGTATTTGCTGCAAAAGGACTTGACTTTTGATGGGTATAGACAGTTGTACAGACAGCATTAAGTCTACCTGTGAAAAGAAACAGTTTGATATGCAGAGTAAACACATGCTTTGCTTTGGCATTTCTATTCCATCTGACTAGTATTTTTCATTTTCTTTTTGATACCTTACGAAAGACAGGAGGGAGACAAACCTTCTAGGAAGTTGAGAAGATAAAAGTGCATGACTCCCAGTTCAGAAAAATTATTTATTATACTCTATATATTGCTATGAGTACCAAGCCCTCAGAGAAACACCCTCAAGTACTGATAAAAACCCAGGGTCCCTGTCTTGCAGCATTCAGTTTGAAGATCTAGTTCTGTGCTCCTGTGTTCTCTTCCTCTTGAAGACTTCCCTTTCCTCTACAAACTACAATAACCTAATCACTGATACACCCGTCAGGCTGACAATTATCGGCTTGACAAACACCAAGCTGTCAATACCCTGGAGGGAAGGGATGCCATCCAGAAGGACATGGCCAGCCTTGAGAGGTGAGCCTGTGTGAATCTCATTAAGTACAACTAGGCCAAGTGCAAGGTCATGAACTTGGGTTGGGGTAATCTCAAGCACAAATACAGGCTGGGTGGAGAATGGATCGAGAACAGCGCTGACGAGAAGGTGTTGGGGTGTTGGTGGATGAGAATCTCAACATGAACCAGCAATGTGCACTCTCAGCCCAGAAAGTCAACCGTATCCTGGGCTGTATCAAAAGCAGTGTGACCAGAAGGTCGAGAGTTGATTCTGCCCCTCTGCTCTAGTGAGACCCCACCTGGAGTACTGCATCCAGCTCTCGGAGCCCCAGCATAAGAAGGACATGGACCTTTTAGATGAAGTCTATAGGAGGGCCATGAAGATGATCAGAGGACTGGAGCATGTCTCCTGTGAAGACAGGCTGAGAGAGTTGGGGTTCAGCCTGGAAAAGAGAAGGCTCCAGGGAGACCTTATAGCAGCTTCCCAGTACTGGAAGGGGGCCTACAGGAGAGATGGGGAGGGAGTGTAGTAATAGGACAAGGCGTACTGGTTTTAAACTGAAAGAGGGTAAATTTAGATTAACTATTAGGATTAAATTATTCACTGCGAGGGTGGTGAGGCACTGTTGTGAGATGCCCCATCTCATGCCCCTCATGTGAGATGCCCCATATTGTCAGATGTTGTGAGAAGTTGTGGGTGGCCCATCCCTGGAAGAGTTCAAGGCCAGGCTGGATGGAGCTTTGAGTAACCTGCTCTAGTGGGAGGTGACCCTGCCCATGGAAGGGGGGTTGGAACTCTATGATCTTCAAGGTCCCTTCCAACTCAAACCATTCTATGATTCCAATATTCATCACCTTTCTCTGAACCCCTAACCAATTCCATCTCTGTCTAAGTGGAAGATACAGAGGCAGCCAGTCTCATTCAGCTGTAAACAAGAACATGAAGAAGAAAAAAACCCAGAAATCCTTCTTTTCCTATCCAGCACAGATCATAGAAAGTACTGAGCATTAGAAGACTTTTGGTTGATAATTACATTTTGGATTCTGCATCAGCCTATGAAGTATGAAGAATGCAAAGTTTCTAAAATATGTTCGGTATATTCATATCTTGCAGGAATATTTTTGCAACTGATACATAAAACTCGGCTGTTCTCTTTTATTCTTAGCATTGAGAGTCTGTAATCCTCAGAGACTGATTTCATACCAGTAGCTAAATAATCCCTAAGCAAAGCTTCAAAATGCATTTTTGAGGAATTCTGCTGATTAATAATTTTCCTTGTCAATTCATAATCAAGATACTTTATATACCACAGGCCAGTGTGATGTATTAATGTTTACGTTTGTTAGTGTATTAACAGTCATACTTCTACATCAAAACTTGAGAAGTAAAAATATTTTACACAGAAAAATATAAAGATTCTGAAAAGCACACACAAGTGAAACCACTACTAGGGCACTCTAATGTCTCCAGTGCTACATGTAGAAGATGAGAACTTTCCATAGAATACTAAAATATAAAGGAAAAATCCTCATAATCTTTCAAGCAGAATTTTTGTTTGATCTTCAGTTGAAAGCAATTCAACTATTCTTTCTGATGAACTGCAAAATCCTATAGCTGAGTTAAGTAAATCTTGGTATAGTCCCTAAGAGATGAGAAAAGATCCGTTTGAGCTTTAGAAATTCATATAGAAATTAGTATTAAAATCATCTTAATGGAAAGCTACTATTCAGGATGATTCTGTGCTCTAAATTAATAGTCTACTGAAGAGTCCTGGAGAAATCTTTGTGACTTCAGCAAGCACTAATCCATATTTAAGAGTTCTGTTGGGTGGGCTTATGCACCATTTTAACCAGCTCCAGAAGTCCTACAGAAACTTCAGGTTTCTCTTCAAGTAGCTCTATCTTGATGTAAGTGACTTTAAGGCTCTGAAATAGCTTCCTTTCAAGAACTACAAAACTAAGAGAAATATGAGTAACTGTCTATGCCACCTCAAACAGTGAAAACTACTCTATTTTAGAGTAAAAAACACGACAGTCTGCACCAAGCTGTTACTTTTCCAAGTTTCCCACAACCAGGTAGGAGTCTTTTGCTAAAAGTTTAGCATTTACAACCTACCATGAACCTGGAAGTCAAAGTGACCTATTTTCAAAAGAAAGTCTTAACTCACTAGTGATTACAGAAAATTTCAACCACAATCTTCAAATAAGTAAATGGCCCATTTAGGACACTCAATTTCAATTTGCTAAAATGCTCAGAGAGGCAGCCCTTCTCTTCATCCTTCCCCCTCACCTCCTCAACTCCTTGAAATACACCAGCTTAATCAGTATTATGTTAAACCTCTTATTTTTGGTGTTCAGCATCTTCATATTTTAGCACTCTTCCAGTACTCAGAGAAGAGCAACCATTTTGTTGTTAGACACTAAGCCCCTAAAAATACACTGATTGTACTTTATTTGAAAGAACAAAACACAACCCATTAATAACAAGAAAACAACAAAAAAACCCCGAAACTTAACACACACAGAGTTCTGAATCTCCATACTTAAAGACTAATGGAAAATCTATGAATACATTCTGGTGACAAGAATAGAATTCTAACACACAATATGGTTAGAGAAAAAAGGGTACAACGTTTAAATCTGAGCTACTTTAAAAGAAACAGTGTACACAACAGCCATACAGGTTTAGCTTACTCTATGAAGACATCACAAAATCAAGTTGGACTTATTCTTGTACCCATGGCTTGTTGTTCAAAACTAGCTCTATTTCTATGTCACGTGGCAGCACTGGAATGCTTTGACATGTATAAGAATGAAATAAATCACCACTATGCTCTAAAAACCCAGGAAGGCATTATATATATAGAATGGTTAAGTGTCTTGCCTCTGTAACTGCTCACCACCATTCCCTTTTCTGTTGCTGTGTATCTCAAAGCAAATAAAAGGCTCCCCTGCATAAATACGGAGAATAAGTTTTTAAAAAATCCACACTTACTGAGATAATTTTATAACACTCACAAACTATCCTTCTGTAATCCTCTCAACACCACTTAAAACATGGACTCCAGAACACAGGTCTTTATAAAAAATACAGGGCCATCAGATAAACAGACTGGGTTTCTGAAGTATTGCTGTTTAATGTAGTGCCCCTGCTCCTACAATGAGGCCAGAGATTTAAATGAAACGTATGAACACTGAAAGATAGGAAAGCATATTTTTCCAACACTCAGTAGTTTTTTTAAGAAAAATATTAGTAGCTGCCCGATAGCCTTAACAGTTTGACATAACATCTCTACACTTGTATTAACACAAACAAAACACACACACACACACAGACACACATAAATACACAACCTAAAGCCTACAGCTCATCACTGTGATTCAGCACAGAGTTTTCTTCCAAAACTGCCTTTCTGTATTAGAACAGGAGGAAACAATGAGAACTTGAATGTATGGCAGAGACAAATGACATATAATGCATCTTTTGGAATGAAGTCCCAAAAATAGAGAAGTTAATTCTGCCACAAGGTAGTGTGAAGCATTTAATCTGTTATAAAACACTATCTTTACCATGCTGGCTTATTATCTGAGATGTTGTGCCATTCATTGCAGCTCAGTCTTCCCAGGGGTTCGAGCTACAAGCTCAGATCTTCAGAACCTGCTACATTCCTTATTTATGAATTGATACACTTTGATCAGACATGCCAGTTACTCTTTCCTCCTCCCCATTTTGATCTTTCATCAGTCCCTTGACAAAATTCTGTTTCAGACAAATGTATAGAGCAGCATTACATTCAGGGCAATTCACTTAAGATTATTTTCTATGTTAATTCCAGAAATAGATAAAAATCAAATAGACTCCATTATCAAATTTTCCTGTCAGTCCCTTCCTTCTTACAAACTGCACTCCATAAAGATTAAACTAAAAACCACATCTTTGCACTCACTTGGGGAAAATACTCCTCGTATTTGAATAGACTAAGAGTATGTAGCAAATAACAAACAAATTCAATACACCCTACAAACAGATCAATTTAGCTGCATTAAAGGTACGCTTAACAAGAGTGGTAAAAAGCTTTTGTAAGCAGTTGGTAGATTTTCCATTTAATTTACTCTTTCAGTGTTGATGGGGTTAACTAACAGTGTGACTGAGGCTTTGATCAGACAGCAATCAATTGCAATCAAAACTAGAATACATAGAATATAGTGTACAGCCCAGTGCAGTCACTGCAACTTCACAGCACAAGCCTCTGCATTACATGATAAAAACAGGGCATTCTGCAAGGCTCCAGGGATTATTTTTTAATTTTTATTATTTTATAATACTGAAAGTTCCTTAGACAAAGAAAATGAGGAACTGTGGAAATAAGTCTATTTCAGAGGCAAAGGGCTGAGAGAAATTTCTCTTTTCTTAAACTTTCCCCAGTCAGAGGCATCAACTGTGATACCCTTGTCTCAGAGACTGAAAACGGACAGGTTTTTTTTGTGGTTGCCTGCTTCTGAATAACAGTAGTAAAAAAAAAAAAAATAATTCAGTTTTAATTTAATCATAATAAGAAATTACTAATTTATTCCACTGGTATTTAGAGATAAGGAGGTACAAAACAGATGTGAACTATAGTTGTTTCTGTCTGTTGTTGCTGAACTTGGTACAGCTTTTACTGCCCAACCAATATTACTAACTAAAAAGCCTTTCAATTTTGAGAAAAAATGCTGTGGATCTCATCTGTGAGTTTTCAAGCTTCCAGCATTTTGTCACTGTTTAAAGGAAAAAAGAAAAAAGAAAAGAAAGTCTCATTTTTCTCTCCTGAAATGGGAAGACCTTTTTTTCCCCAGCTATATGTACAAGAGGATAGCAGATTATAGGTGTTTTGTGCTGTTTACCTCAGTGCATCTTCTGCAAGAACAGGCATTAGCCCAAGAAAATCAAAGACCATCTCCACTTCTCATATACAGAAAGACCTTCTTACCTGCCTCATTTCCCTTTAAGTGCCATAAAATTAAATAACAAAACCCCATAGCTCCATAAGAAAACTATAGCTAAACTACCACAGACACTGATTTGTCTGCCAGAGAATATGGATGCTATTGCAATATTGACAAGGCATGACCCTCCTCATTACTTAAGTTGGCAGTTTTATATACTGTCAGAATTTAAAGTGTGTCCATTTTCCTCTTACAGATGATGTGTCTGTCAGAATCTTCAATCAAGGTTCAGTTGTTATAGTCCTACTAGAACTTCAGCAGCATGAGAGAGAAGAGAATAATGGCACCATTCCTAAGCTGCTTTATTTTACCCAGAAGCACTGTAAAAATTCATCTAGCTCCAATTTCCACGACACAGCCATCAAATAATGGCACAATAAGTACCACACTGGTTGGGGAAATAAGACAAATCAGTGTCCACAGTTGTAACCTTAATTGTACCACGTGCCTAGATCTGTCGTTCTTTTGCCTTGCTCACACACAATAATTACAATTAAAAACTAATTTATTTGTATCGCAACTAACAAATGTCAGAGAGACCTATGATATGGGGGTTCTGTGGGATCTCTCGTATCTTTCTGAGAGAATGACTGGAAAACAATGAGAAAAAAGTAGATACTTGAAAATATGATGTGACGTTTCTATGTGACAAATTATACTGCTAGGACTCTTCCTTACTCATGCCTCGACAGAGCCTGTTTCAGATTAAAAAAAGCCTGCAACAACATTCCCCCAAAAAACAAGCAAACAAAAAAACCCCAATAAACTAACATATGGAGTCAGCTCCTCGTGAAAGTCAGAGAGCAGGCAAGAGTCTAGCTGTTTATTACTGCAAGACTTCAGCATCAGCCAACTCATAGAGAACAGTCTCTAATCTCCAAACATAAATCCTCATATTTATCACAGTGGATTATAATCCTACATCTAAAATACCCTTTAAAATGTTTTTCAAGGTTTCATTGAGGTGTTGTTAGTCCAGAAATATGTAGAGTCTAACAAAAGAAAATGAAATACCTTTATTTTTTTAGGTAAACACTATGACCACAGCCTACAGGGACCTCAACTTACAATACAATTACTTGGAGAGAGATGGGCACATGAGGTCCTGCAATAAATCATAACAGTTACTCTTGACCTGAATGTATGAGCTACAGTTTACAACAATTTTGACACTGCATAGTAGGGAAGAAACCATTACTGCTGTTTTTATAGTAAAGACGCTTCTTAGTTTAAAAATATATTTGTTCAGATAAGGAATTTGCTAGATCCAGGGAGCATTACATCTGTCTAGAAGAGGTGGCATTGCTTATTTTCTCTGTATAAATATTAGAAGATGCACTACAAAACCAAACAGATGAGGACTCTCAAAAAAGTCCTTAAAGTATTGAATATATAGATAGATATATTCATGTAACAGCCTCTGTTTTCCAATAAATAAAACTAAGGTCTTAAGAATTAATGTCTTATATACATATATAGAAGCATAAAAAACATATATATATATATATATTTTAAAAAAACAAACAAACAAACAACAGCCTTAGTTGCCTGGAGTTGCTCCAGGTATCAAAAGTTAAATTCATTACTGATATGCTACAGCAGAATAAGTCAATACACCATTCGCTTCTGTATCTCATTTCGTTACTTGAGATGCTCCACAGAAAGTGAACTTTATTTCTGTCACACCCAAAGAAGTATGCACTACATTAGATTGGAAACATACACATCGCACTGGATTGTCTCCCTCAGGCTGACTAGATGTACTAACAGTCAGTGGTTAACCCTCTCTGCAAAAACAATCTTCAGAAAAGAATCTGCAATGATATGATGACACTTTTACCCAAACTTCTTCCAAGTATCACTAGCTTGCTAGGCGGAAGTCTCATGCCAATGGCTAATTCTAAATTGTCATAAATCAGAAAAAAAAGATATATTGGTACAATGCTATCCCAATTTGGCTAGGTGTTTTCTTTGAACTGTTCATTAAAATGAGGCGTTCTAGCTGTGTGGCTTCCGCCTATTAAACTACATAAGCTTCTTGAGAAAGCAAGCTACAACTCTGATTTCTGAGAAAAGAGAAAGAAAGAGGGTAACTCATGAGTCTAACTGGTTGAAAAAGCAGAACAATTGCCACAAAACTGAGCAGCTGATCTAGAGAAAAGAAATAAAAGCCATTTCCTGCTGCAGTGAAGTGGGACACTTTCCCAGGAGAAATACTTTAACACTGGAAAGTTGAAAGAGCATGTAGATCAAGGCAGGACTTTGGATCAAGACACTGGTTTATAATGTGTGGTAATACAATGCCAAAGCATATACATTGTCTGAAGTATGTATTCTTCATGTACAGAAATGAAGTCAGATTGCAGAATCCACATACTGTATTCTGAATACACGTGTCAAATTTGCACCTAGCTCACCTATGTTGTTTGACCTCATTTTTAGCTTTGCAGGATATGAAATCTATTACTCCATTGAAAACTCCATTATTCCATTGAATAAAAACCATGATTATAAACCAAACTATTCAATACAGCAAAAATCTCTGGACTCAAACTCTATAACGTACCTCAGAAGGAACCTGCTCAGAAAACTAAATATTAATAAAATATCATCTTTTCCAAGATGCATAAGTAATCGCTATCAGCATGTGAATACCTGCTTTAATAAATCCAACATACACGGTTCATGTTTTAGAAAACCAATTTCTCATAGTCTACTAAGTCATGAAGTAGAAGGATACTGCTACAGCCATATCAAGGTATAAATCCTACTTTAATGCATTTATTGAAATTTATCCTGCCCTTCAGAAAAAACAGCCCTTTGCCATACGTGTGAGTCGTATTTCTCCTCTGATATTTCCCACCACAGCTATTTCTGTTTTCACTTATTTATTTTTAAAGTATTTAGGCAATGCCACAGTTCTAAGATAGCATCATTGGATATCTAAACAGTGCTTTGTCATATTAAGACTAGAGGTTACATTAGTATAGGGAATCAAAATAAAAGCATCTCCAGAATATTTTCTAATGTCTCATCTTGCCACAAAAAACTAAGCATACACAGCCACGTAAACCAAGGCAGAGCTTCAAAGCTGTAAAAATAGAACAGGCACCAAGTTGTTTTCCCAAGCTGTAATTAAGAGCAAGCTTGGCAGGAGGCTGTGTTCTACTGGAACAAGAAAAGCTACACAACTTGTTTAATCTTTGCCACCACCAATACAACTCCACATCAAAAGCTGAGGACTTCAGGAGGGAACTGTGGTGCTTCTGCCAATGGATGTGCCTTATACCATCATTATCACAGAATGAAAACAGCAAATTCCTTCTGAAGTAGCTTGGAATACTAGTATCTTCAAACAAAATTGTGTTGTTCTGGTTCTGGGTTTTTTTGTGTTATTTGGTTGGGTCAGTTTTGATTATTTTTTTCTAATGTTTCAGGAATCATTACTCACAGGCTTACTGCAAGTGTCAAATAGAACCAGGACCCCAACTTCCGAACCAATTAGCTTAATAAACCAAGCTGCTGCAAACACTGCAGTCACTTTTGTATGTTGTATGGTGCATGCTGCCATACTAAAAATATCTGGCCATGAGAGTGCTAAAATCTGTTATTTCTTTAAACAGAAACAGGAAAAATAAAGATGTGTAAACGAAATCCCTAGAAATGCCTAGAGTTCACAGAAAGTGCTCAGATTCATTGCCAAATAGGCTACTGATGACTACAGGAAGAACGGGTCTTCTCATTTGTTGGTTGCTGACTACTTCACCAGTAATGCAGTAAGCGCCAAATGCTCTTGCAGCAGAGGAGTAGAGGCAGGAAGACCATGAATTTGAACATGCCAAGGTCAAACTCTCTCACTGGATCTTACTGAGTTTCTTTAAGGAATCTAAAAGATTTGGTACTCACCTCAGACAGATTTGAACCAAAATTCACTGAAAGCAGTTGAGATCTGTACACTTACTTTTGTTGAGTTGACAATGCTTACAGTGAAGAAAAAACACTGCAATTGACAGCTATGTTTAACAAGAAGAAAATGTGCACTGGCCAAGATGAAACAATATGTATTTTAACAAATTATAAACAGGACATTAATCATGTCATTTAGCTTTCTATATGCACTTCTAGAGGGGAACCCACGTATTTTATTTTAGGAGCACACCTTAGAGTGAAATGAATTATATTTACCTGTCAATAGAGAGAAGTAGATTGGGGAGGGAGTCGAGGAAACTTGTTAAGTGACTACACATGAACCAATGAACACCATTCATGAGGACTTTATGGTAGCCCACAGTTCAAGAATAGTTTTGGCATAGCGCAAGAAAAGAGAATGATACGATAGTATCTGGAGTTTCACTCTAAAAAATAAACAAGCAATGGATCTCGGTTTCATTGACAGTTTAGTTTTCCTCTTTCAGCCAGAGGAAATTATAATTTAAGCCTCCCAGATGACTTCTTGGGCAGCTTTCTGACATTGCAATGCCTCTTGCCATCCTTTTGGAAATATAAAACAAAACAAAATCAGTCACAATCACATGCAAGAGAGCTATTCACATCAGTACAAGTTAAGTTTGATGTGCCCCAAGAAAAGTAACATCATCCCAAAAGTCATATAGTGACCTCCACTACACAAACTGAGACTTCACAAATTAAGTTAGTTCCCAGGACATGCTGAGCGCATGCACAGATGCCTCTTGTCAGTGCCTTACACAGGCCCTCAGTTCTGCAGTGCTGATGTATCATTAATTAAAACAATTTCTCCTATTAGCTGAATAGACAAGGGTTCTGTGAAATCAGTTCCATGTACTCATCTATCACTGTGACGGCTGGGCCCAACAACTTCACAGTTATAGGTAGGGGACCCTGGGACAACACAACATTGGAGAAGAAAAGGAAGTCTAATCCCAGTTACGTGCCAATCTAAACAGACAATATCTCAGTTCTGCAGGGAGTTATTCACTTAGCTCAAAGCAGATATAAATATAATTAGCCAAAAATTTGCCACTACAGCTCAAAAAATGTATTTGAACCAATGTGACATTTTAGGAGGGTTTTTTGGTTTTGTTTTGTTTTTTGTTTTGGTTTTGTTTTTGACTTGTTTGATTTAATTTTATTTTTTTTTTAATTTTATTAAGTGCAAAAAAGATGACATCGTAGGTCCTCCAAATTCAGGGCACATCAACATGAAAGTTTGTCTACACAGCAACAGCATTTTCTTGATCCCTCAGGACTTCCATGTGTCCAGTTGACCCTACTTTCCATTCATTGAATTGCAGTTCTGAAGCACCCCAGAGTAGGCTGACCTACATGCAAATCCTTACTCCTCAACCACATCTCTGTCCAGTCAGCTGTCTCCCACTGGAGATTAAGACCTTATCAACAAAAAGATGTTCTCACTGCACTTGGGTATGTAGTTCTCTGTAGCATACAGAGGATGAAGATCTCCACAGAGCAAATGACAAACTGAACTTTAAGAAAGACACAGGAGACAAAAATACAATTTCTTGATCCTTTGTTTTTGGTGGGGTTTTGGGGGGCTTCTTTTTTTTTAATTTTTAACAGCTTGCTCTTCCCCAACATAAACATAACTACTCCAACAAGATTACACTATATTCTATATACACACAGACATAACTATACATACTGAAACTATGGGTTTTTTTCATGATCCTGACAACTTTCTTTAACAGAAATAAGTTTTAGTGAAGAACTATTCCATATCTGACACAGGATTTTCCTCTCCTAGTATTTCTATTAAAATACTTTCCAGTTAAAGATCATGCTTATGTTGAGCTATACATCATTTTCAGCTGTTGCCTTCATTCATTTGAATTCCCACTGTATTTGATTTTAAGTGCACATTACTTCCACTGAAGTGTCTAAGTATAGGTATCGAATGCTCTTATAGAGTATTCCAAGTGCTATATAGCAGCAGTTTATTTCCATTTCTTTAAGTGCAGTAAAGTCATTCCAGTATTTTTTTTTGTTGCTGTTAAATATGCAGAAGAGTAATTTGTTTGGAAATGCCACGTAGGGTAGTCAGAAAAAGGATACTAACAAACGTGGCAAATACCAGCCTACATTCAGAGTACTAAAGCAAGAAAACTAAAATATTAGTAATATTTAGCACTTATATTAAGACTTTCCAAGGTTAATGTAAATAATTTTTTCACAAGAGTAAAAACTAAGTTCCTTTCAGAGACAAAAATGGTACAATCAATACTAGAGAAAACAGAGCACAACTCCTCAGACACATCCTTTTCATATCCTCCACAGTTTTACACCCAAGGACCTGAGCATACTTGACATATGCAGTATATTAACTCCTTGCTCCTGTCACACCATGCATCAAGTTAGCAAGTACATACCAATGCATGGGTCTTTGTTCTTCCTTCCCTAGAACTACCATCTTCTCAATCTAACTTTTGCAGCTGATTGGACTACAACAACTCTGTGGTTCGGATTACTTGAAAAAAAAAAAATACAGGCCCCAAACTCTTCCCATAGTATTTACAATTCATTTTTCTTAGCTCTGATTGGAATTATGATGCATATTTATTTATGGTTTCATGATGGATTTACAAAACATGAAGTTAGGAAAGGAGAGATAGATTGCACCTATGCTTTTGAAAATGCACCTCAGAACAATCTAACTCTGTATAGTTATCAACAATAAACATTGAGTTACACGTCATTACTGAAGCTGTAACAGAGATGGATCAGAAAAATCTTCACATCACATCTAGAAGAGAAAGAAAAGACTGTAACAAGCTTTTTGATCCATGTGGTTTTGCCCCACATTTTACATACTTTGTTTTCTCATTGTGACCCGACTACTATCCTGCTACTTTGATAAGAGGTGCTATTTTTAGTAAGTACAGTATGACTATATGATACAATCTTGACATTCTTCTAAAATAAGCCTTAGGAGAGAGAAAAAATTGTGAAGGCCTTCATAAGTCATAGTCACTCAGTCTCTTATTTGCGTTTTTCAGACTTTCTGAATGTCTTGCATTATAAAAAAAAACCCCAATGAACTACCAACCAACAAAAAAAAAACAAAACAAAAACATAAAACAATCCCCCAAACTAATCTAATGCTCACTTTTTCTACTTTAACCTACAGGCTGAGCATCTGTTTTCTCAGAGGTCATTCCAAATCAGTTTCTACTGGTTTTGACTACATACATTGAATTGGACTTAGAAAAAATTATTTGATCATTAACAAAACCACCAAAAAAAGCCAACACTACTAAAGCAGGAATAATATTCTAATTCAGAATAAAAAAATTAAGAAGGACTCCAGCCATAAAATGCTAATTCAAACTGTTTATGTGTAAAGAAGTTATGAAAGGCTTTCTCCCCTTTCAGGGAGGGCTCTATGGTCTGTTTCAGGTTCATCATCATTTTATTTAAGAGATTGACATCGTAAAGGTAAGAGATGAAGGAAGAAGGATTTATCCTGCTTTCACAAATACCAACATACACTTAACCGAACTCAGAAAATAATCAAGAAAACAAAATTGCTTATACTTAGATTCTAAAAGATGTGTGGTTTTAGAGGCATTTTCAAGTATTCACCATTACTATTTTCCTGTTACCTTCTTGACATCTGTGAAAATAATGGTCATTCATTTAATACATTTATCTCCTTTCTGTATATCAAGAGTGCTGCAGATTCGACAGACCAGTTCTTCTTAGTCAGGGCTTTAGGATTCAGCAATAAGTAGTTTACAGGAGTTGATCTACAGCTGCTCAAAGGCATTTAAGGACATTTTCTCTAGCCTCCCACCCCACAAATCGATACTCTCTAATAACATTGCTTCAGAAGAACCTTAATGTTTCTAGAAACTGATTTAAAGAACAATATTATACACAAAGTATTTCAGCTTTAGCATAGTATTTCTAGACAAAAGGACATCAAAGAACAAGTTATCTGTGAGGAGCCAGTGTTATGTTTGACACTGAATTCTGAAAGCCTTGGCTTCGTGCTAAGGCACCTTCAAATATTTAATGAAATAGATATGCCATATTCCAGCCTGCCTCACTTGAACCTTGCTTAGCGATTTAGATCTATTTGGTAGTCTTACACCATTGCAGAAACAGGCTCCAAGGAAAAAAGCCTCAAGTTTAACACTATCTTTAGCAGGTTTTATTTTTACTCAAAAAAACCACCACCAACAAACCCTGTAGATGCTAATACTGCGAACACCATTTGCTCCCCTGAACGTACTGTCACATTCAGAACAGCAACAGACCAGCTGAATTGGCCATAGCCAACATAAAAAATGAAAACCCCTGTGGCGGAACAAAACTCTAAGGACTAAGTCACACCTAGATGTCTTTGGGAAACTAATAAGCCAGAGCTTTGGACCCATTCACTTCCAGCAAAATTCAGGCTGCACCTTTTTTAAATGACTGAGAGACTATACTATAAGTATTATTTAGAAAATAGTTAAAGAAAAGAGGATGGGGAGGGATGAAGCAGCTTTCTTTCCTCCCTTCTCTCTCTGCTTTCTTTTCATGCTCTCACATCAGACAAAAGCAATCTCCTAGGTGCTTGGAGGAAAAATTCTGCTGTTGTTCCTTTTTCAGAGCTTTGTGATGATCTCTCAGTGGGAAACTGAACAAAGTCAGGTCCCAGTATCTACACTGTCAATCAACCTGAAAAGAAAGATGATTCCCTTAACTTCCTTGTGCTTAATTACTTTGCACGTTCCCACAAGGGGTTAAACTTGGCTGGTTTATAATAATGGCTTCACAATCCTCAGCTCTTTGACTGAAGAAGCTGAAGAACAGGTCTAGTAAAGCTCAGAAAAGCAGAGCATTCTTTAAAAAAATAGAAGTATATTCACTTGAAATTTGAAAGCATGTTCAGCACCTTAAATCCCAGTCCTCAATGAAAGATGACATGGGAAAGCTGAAGGCACTGTGTGCAAGTTCTTATTTAATTAAGGTTACCTCTATCTTTAAGTATAACGGGACAGTGACATTGTCATTATAAGTCTCATGCAAAATTAACTTTTAGACAGTGGCATCTAAAAGCATCCAACTAGAGGCCATGTAGGAATTCTGATCTGTTTAGAGAAGTTTCTGTGACATACAGAATTCTAAACATACACTCCCAGTTTTATTTTTAAAAGACTAGCAGTCCATCCTTTTACCAGCAATTGGGCTCTCCAGTTCAAAAGATTATTTCAAGATTCCTGCAGGGTGAGTAACAGTCACCAACTTCTCTCATGGAACCTGAATATGTTTTTCCCTATTTCATTTCCTATCTGTCTCCCTTATTTCACACTATGTTTTTCAAACCAGAAATACATGGCTTATTTTCTGTGAATGGAAAGTACAAAGCACAATGTTGTCCAGACATTAACAAGATAGACTGATAACATGAGTCAATGGTACTGCCTGATTCCCATCAGATGGGCAAAGCTATCTGATTTCCATCCATTGGATTATTCATGTGGAAAAACCCACTCCAAACCAACACACTTTTCTGCTGACTGTAGAATTCATCACCAGGTATTTGCCCAGTCTGACGCTGAAGAAAACTCAGATATGAGATACTGTTAATAAAAGCAATAACAAACAAACTTCCTGAAACAGAAATCAATGAGAGTAAAGAACCTAAGCAATGAAATAGCTGGGTAAGTGTAATTTCTTCCAGGATTATTTTAGCTTCACTATGTTTGCAACTAAACACAAACATTACTGTTTGAAGAGTCAATAGACTCTTCAAGAGTCAATTTGACAAATAAATTACTGAAGAGGAAGAACTATTTGACAATTACTAAGCATACTTCAATTGTGAAAGTTCGTATTCATAGAACAGCAAAGAGAAGCTTGGACTCTTCCCACTATTTCACCTCTAAAAGCTTCTAATATAAAATTAAAAGGAAAGGAAAATACAAGCTCCTCAGTAGTCTTTAAAAAAAGAGTACGAGTACAAAATTAAAGCAGTATGTCTTGTCTGTAAAAGCCTTTCTGTGATACCTGCACACATTATCTAAAACATTTTAAGCTATGGTCTAAACAGTGGCCTACAAAGGATTTGTTCTTTCAGAAATAATGTGAGATGCTGTTCTGCAGGATAAAGAGTCTGACTAACTGAATTAAAAGAAAGGGATACCACTGAGTCATTCGGCTGTTACGTTTCTATCTGAAATAATTTTTTAATCACTTCAAATTGCTCTATAACAAAGAGTAAAGATTTCAAAGGGAAAACAAAGACATTGATTCAGAAATGCAGCTTTTCCTTTCACAGATTCCCTAGCAATACAAAATACAAGGGCATACATGAGAAAAAAGTCAGATGTCAGATTTTATAAGCAGAAAATGTATCGAAATAGAGTACTTCTCAAATATTTCCACTAGACAACTGTAGTTCTTTAAGCACAGATCAACTACTGTTACTGATACTTTTCACTGTGAAATATTTCACTTATTTGGCTGGCTGTACAGAGCTATAATTCTTGTTATCACTACTGTAACCATGTCACCTATATTAAACAATGTTGAGTTTTTAAGTATTCTAGGAAAATGTGTGCCACTTCATCTGGGGACATATCTGATTTACAGAGATAATCAGCACTATCTCAAAGTATAAAAAATAAAAAAAAATAATTAAGAGAGAGCAACCAACCTGTTCTTCTTGATACCCGCTTTCTCAGTCTTCCATCTGTCCACCTTTCCCATACAGTAATGCCTACCCTAATTCTCAGACATTTTACTTACTTTAAATAGAGAAATACCTTGATAACCTGCTAAAGTTCTCAAAAGAATGAGAACTGCAAATGGTCATTTATTGATTTTAGCACTGAAAAATATTCCACCTAAGATTTTAGCTGCAAGTCCATCTTATAATCACCCTTCCAAACATTAGAAATACTCTAAATCAAAATCAATGGTAACTGAGCTGTAAAGACACAAAGGAAATCTGATTCATTCCCTCCCCTCCAAGTGGAAATTTTTATGAAGAGGTCCATTTTTCTAATAAGCTGAAGTACAGATGTTATATTTTTAACTGTTTCCAGAGCACTTATCTTTTTCCACTGTAGTAAGCCAACAAACTTCACTTTCCTGATACTTCTGCTCCTCACTTTTTTCGTTCCCAAAAAGATCACTGCTTGCCTCCTCAGACCCCCACCCCCCAAAAAAAGGCAAAAAGAAGGGGGATAGGAAATACTGAGTTCTTAGTTTAAAGGTCAAGGGTAGAAATACCAAAAAAGGAACTCATCCTCAAAGACCCAGAAATCAGAAACACAGGCCACTGGAGCCTTTTTATCTGCTATCCGAAACACTAGGAAGAAAATTGATGGAATGTACAGGTTTTCCTTGCTAAAACCCAGGAAAGTAAAGTGGCAACTGGCTATGCCCTCCACAGCTGCTGGAGGACCATTACAAGGATGCCTGGTTACAATTCTTCTATCAAGGGAGCCATATAGCTGGTGTGAAAGAAGATTAGTCATTAAAGGAGATGTTATAGAGAGTTTTGTGATTTCAGAAGTAGAACAGACAATAAATTTATTCATCAATACAGAATGATAGCTTAGAAGTGTATCAGAGTGGAAGGAAAAGTAGCTAAAGGAATAGCTGCTCAAGATATTTGTCTTTCCACTCCAAGATAGCCATTCACTAGCAGTGACAGGTGGGTCCTTCTAGGATTATGGTGGCATCTACATCATCATAATTTGCAGCATAAACATTAGATAGAAAGGGAAGTATATGAAAGTCATCCTGACAAAATAACCAGGGCTGGGCTTTATCTGAACTCCTTACTAAATTGATGACTCTAGAGTGGTTTTTCCTTCATCCTTTCTACCTTCTCTTTTCCCACAACAAAAATCACAAAACCAAAACAAATAAAATCCCAAACTGATAAATGCACATACCTCCAACAACCATTTCTGTGCCCAAATCTAGACTAGGGGTATGAATTGTGTCATTGTAATCTGGATTGCAGACTCTAAGAGGCAAGAATATTATCTTTTGTCATTCTTGTAAGCTCCCTACTCTTACACTATCCATCCTTCTTATATTATTACTCATAAAATTTTACAACTGCATGACTGGAGTTCAAGAGAATTTGCAATGTATGTTCATTTCCCCACTGAAACAAGTAAGACATTCTCCAAATTTAGAGCCAGAGCTTAATTCTGCTAAAAGCTACATTTTTTTGTTACAGTTTTTGGGTGGCTCTTTCATTGCCACTTACTGATAAGTAATGGGTGAATTTCACCCAACTATTTCATGGCTTCAAACACGCATACACCAACAGAGATTTGCTGACCTATACAGGAATGGGAGTGCCTCCATTCTTTGAGTCTGAGTCTAATGAGTTATGTCAAAAATACACTTCCCAGACTTTTTTCTCCAGGAGTACCACACCAGGTGACACACAGTACTTTGCCATATTCCCTTCATAGCTTTGAACAGAATCTTTTTTTTTTTTCCTTACTCTTCTAGGAGGACTAATCTCATTTCCTCATCCACATTAATTCCTATTACTTCTCTGTTACTGTGCCACTGCAGAACTATTTCCATTTGCAGTTACTTACCGTGCCTAATGACATTCCTTATGCTCTGCTACATAGAGCTTCTAAAGAAATACCTACAAGTAATTTTAAACTGATATATAAAAATTTCTTCTTTTGAGATTTTGTTTTCCCCATTGAAAGATTTAATCCTCTTCACAGCAACACAAATTCAGACTTCGATGCCAGAAATGGCCTAAGGAGTGGTTCTGCTAAACAGGATATAGACTACAGGGCTTCTCCAGATGATTCTCATATCCAATCCATAATTTCTAGGCAAACAAAAACTTGTCTTCCATAAAATTTCATTTTTCTAATGCTTAAGAAAAAACATACTGTCAATCTGCAATGAGTTACTGACTTGCATGAGTGCACAACAGTCACTTTCTGCCTTCCCACTTCACCCATTTCACTTGAAAACCAAGCAAAAAACCTCATCCCTCAAGGGAAGCAGATTTTGCATCCAAATAACTATTCCAGGCACATAAAAAGACAAATCAAGAAGTCAAAAGCAATTGAGTCAGTGTATTTTCGAAGGAGTCTGCTTGAACTCTGGTCTGCAAGTTCATATTACTACTTGCTTTCAGATACAAGGATAATAAGAAATCCCCTAAAGAGAGTGCCTTGTGAATTTCCTAGATTAAAACCCCAGATACTGTTACCCAGGGAAGGTCAACTGAAGTCATATGAGATATAATTATTAAAGTTTTCTTGCAATTACAGAGAGAAGTGTAACTTATATTCAATAAAGTGAGTTTCACAATGTTTTTTAAGTAGTTCATAAACTGTAATACTTCCAACAGTGAAAGCCACCCCCATGATTAGCCATATTTTATGTTTTAGATAATACATTCCAAGTTTAGCAGAGACATTTTGCATTCGTAAGGAAAATTATGAGGTTTTCAGCCCACTTTCTTTTTGTCACTTGAAAGCTTGAGGCAGACATTCTGGGACAAGTTAGTAAATGGTTAATTTAACGTGTAGCAGCAGTATTAAGTCACTATCTCCAAAAAAGGTTCCTATCTTATTTATTTCACCTGAATAATGGCTCTGATTTCACTAGTTATTACATCATAAAAGCACAAATGCAGAAGCAGCAATATAGAATTGTGACATAGTTTTATATACATATTAAATTTTATACAGCTCAAAACTCTATGTTGTACTACAGCAGTATTTCATTACTTATACATTAATTGTCCAGCCAGGAAGACACAGGTCCTAAAGTAAACTTTCATAACAAGTACAAAATAACAGTATCAACACTACAAGCCCACTAGTGACAAAGAGCTGTGCATCTGCAAAGATTACAGAATATTTGCTGTTCTCGAGCCTTCTCCTTGGAAGTAGTCATAATCACAGATTTTGAAGACAAATACAGTGACTTCAGAGAGCTTAAAAAACAAAAAGAGAAAGAAAGCCTTCTGGGGAAAACCAAACCAAACCAAAACCCCAACAAACAAAAAACCAAAACAAAACAGGAAAAGATAAGATTCGCACAATAGGGTAGCACATTGGATGTACTTATTTATCTCCAAGTACTTAAATTCATCTTGTACTTCCATACTCATCAGAAACTCTGCAAAAAGTCTGAATGGCTGTAGGCCAACATCTCCTCTTTCTCTTACCTAGGATGAGACAACTAGACTCACAAATAAGGGGGTCATCACTCTATTAAGATCAGCAGCACATCTCTGTACAGCTTGCTGTTGGGACAGTAATTCAGCAGATCAGAGTTTCAGAAGTTTGCCAGGTATAAAGGAGAACAGAAAAACCAAAGTGGAAACTTGGGACTTTTTTTTGTCTTGCACATATAACAGAATTTTTTTAAAAAAATTTATATAACGGCTACTTTATCCAATATTCACAGGTTTTCTAAATTACGTCAGCATACTTTAGGTAATATCAGTTGTGACATTACCTAAGAAAAAAACTTCAATCATAGTACACTAAAACTCACTGAATTATAAAGGCAGTGCCTGAAAAATAGTCAAACATAGGTGAAAAACAAGTATTGATCACTAACATTATCTCTCTCCAATCTCCTCACAAAGCAACACCTATTCAGTTACTCAGTAGGGTCTCAACTTGCAAGAATGGAAAAAAAAAACCACCTTCTAAAAACAAAATGGTCATCACTCAGTATTAAAGAGAATATCACCTTTAAAGGCCAATCAAAGGAGAAAGAAAATTACTACAAAGAAGTGGGAGAGCACACACAAACACAAGAAACTTAAGAAAAGGATTCCTAAGTAACAACTAACCCATCACCCTAATGACACTTACCTTTTATAAATGTCTTAGTCTTGGAGCAGTCTAATACTGGAGAGGACTTATGATTAATCCTGGTTTATAATCATTCCTGGTTTATCATCATGCCTGGTTCCACAAGCAAAAGGGCCTAGTTGTAGTCATTAGCACCAGTAGACTCACTCAATCCCCTGTGTTCCTTCCAATAATGGATACCCACTATTATGTCACACTAGCAGTGACAATGACAAATACATTATTTGACAAACACTAGTCAACGCTTTACTTTTCTCTCTCATACTACACCTTTTCCTTCAAAGTTGTACCACACCAGCACTGTTCTCCAGCCCCCCTGACAGTGCACTAGCTCTTGCAGCTGTGCCTGCTGGTTGACCTCACCCCAGCTGTGTCACATCATGCCTAACTTTTTACACCTGGGGCACTCTTCACTAACTTAACTCATAACTAACTTCTGGAGGTTTCTGCAGTTTGCAACCTGTGTTGTTGATCTGAATTGTTTTACTAAAACAAGAAAGGTGCATAGGGCAAATTTTCCTTTGTTCAGACACAGTAGTGTAAGATACCTCACAAAACTCTTTCTTGGGGGAGGCTGAGGACTGATTATTTTTTTTCCATGTCTGCTCTAACAAAAAGCTCACTGTTATTAAGAATCTTACAACTTCTGAATTTAAGCGGGTAGGTCAGTAGAAGAAAGCCATTAGTGATTTATGTTCACTTTTGCTAGACTTTACTGAAAGGAAATGATGTAAGTATGAAGGTCAGACTCATTAGAGTCTAAAGCTTCAAGGGGCTGTAAAGCAATAATGTGTTGTATGTGGATAGAATTGTTTTGGCTTTTAAAGTTAATAGCTATTGCTTTGCATAAAACTTAAAAAATCATATAACACTGAAATATCTACATTTTTTTTTAAAAAAAATTAATTTAGGTCTGCAGTTGAAGGTAATCATGGAGTTGTCAGAGTTGGAAGGGACCTCTAGAGATCATCTAGTCCAACTCCCCTGCTAAAGCAGAAATTCCTAGAGCACATCACTCAGGACTGCATTCAGGTGGGTCTTGAAGATCTCCAGAGAAGAGGACTCCACAACCTCCCTGGGCAGCCTGTTCCAGGGCTCTGTCACCCTCACTGTAAAGTTTTTCCTCCTATTTGAATGGAACTTCCTATGCTCCAGCTTGAGCCTGTTGCCCCTTGTCCTGTTGCTGGAAACCACTGAAAAGAGTCCGGCTCCAACATCCTTTAACCCACCCTTTAGATACTTATAAATAAGGTCTCCTCTCAGACTTGTCCCAGCTCCTTGAGCCTTTCCTTGTAAGGGAGGTGCTCCAATCCCTTAATCATCTTCGTTGCCCTATGCTGGACTCTCTCCAGTAGTTCCCTGTCCCTCTT
>JAOTQQ010000041.1:55695398-55714713 GCA_026546715.1 Gallinago undulata | reverse complement strand
GACCTCCCTCGACCTACTGGCCACACTCTTTCCTATGCAGCCCAGGATTCCATTGGCCCTCTTGGCAACAAGGGCACGTTGCTGGCGCATGGAAAGCGCGCTATCTACCAGGACTCCCAGATCCTTCTCCTCAGAAGTGCTTCCCAGAAGATCCATCCATAGCCTGTATTGGTGCCTGGGGTTCTTCCTCCCCAGGTGCAGGACCCTACATTTTTCCTTGTTGAACCTCATTAGGTTCTTCTCTGCCCAGCTCTCCAGCCTGTTCAGGTCGCACTGGATGGCGGCGCAGCCCTCTGGAGTGTCAGCCAGCCCTCCTAATTTGGTTTCATCAGCAATGTAATGGTAAATCTGACTACAAAATACTACTGCACAGAGCCATTTTTGTTTGTCTATATATGGTGATTTTCCTGGGAAAATATTTTTTCAAGATTATTTAATGTTTTTTGATACTTGCAGTGGTGGCTTCTGTGAGAAGATGGCACAAGCTTCCCCCATGTCTGATAGAGCCACTGGCCATGGCTGAGCCACTTGGTGTGGTGGCAGTGCCTCTGTGATAACATATTTAACAAGGGAAAAAAAATGCTGCACAACCACAGTTTGAGAATAGAGTGAAAATATGTGAGAGAAACAACACTGCAGATGTTAAGGTAGGTGAAGAAGGAGGTGCTCCACGTGCCAGAGCAGAGATCACCCTGCAGCCCATTCTGAAGACCATGGTAAGGCAGCTTGTACCCCTGCAGCCTATGGAGGTCCATGGTGGGGAAGATATTGACCTGCAGCCCAGAGAGGATCCCACGCCAGAGCAGATGGGTGCCCAAAGGATGTTGTGACCCTGTGGAGACCCCATGCTAGAACAGGTTTGCTGGCAGGATGTGTGACCCCATGGGGTCCTAAAGGACTGCACCCCATGTAAGGGACCTATGGTGGAACAGTTAATGAAGAACACCAGCCCATGGGAAGGACCTACACTGAAGAAGTTTGTGGAGGACTGTCTTCCAGGGGTGGGACCCCATGCTGGAGCAGAGGAAGAGTGTGAGGAGGAAAGAACAACAGAGACAACATGTGATGAACTGATTGCAACCCCGCAACCCCCATTCCTCATCCCCCTGTGCTGGTCAGGGGGAGGAGGTAGGGAAATTGTGAGTGAAGGTGAACCCAGGAAGGGAGAGGTGGGAGGAAGACGTTTTACAGTTTGGTTTTATTTATCATTAACATACTTTGACTTTTGATTGGCAATAAATTAAATTAATTTGTCTGATTCTAGTATATTTTGCCTGTGATGATAACTGGTGAGTAATCTCCCTGTGCTTACCTTCTATTTTCTCTACCCTGTGCACTTCAGAAGGGGAGTGACAGAGCAGCTTGGACACCTGGGTGTCCGGTCAAGGTCAACCCACACATAGCTGTATTTGTTCAAGTACCTGCATTGGTTACCGGTATTACTCATGTCAGGACTCCAGTAGTGAACTAGATTGACTTGAGTGCAGTTAATGTGTGAAGTCCCTCCTTTTTTTTTTTTTTTTCCTTTGTGGAACAGAAACTCCTGCTTTGCTTTAGCCTTAAAATTTTTATGAGGCACAAATACCAAAAATGTAACAACTACAATAGTGTAATTAACTCTCAGGCTGACAAGGAAGTAAGAGACAAAACACTGTTTGGCTGACAAAATGACCAAATGATGATCTATTGGCATGAATTCAGTGTACAGGCCAACAAAGATTTAGTGGAATGTAAGGTTAAGGAAAGATTAATGTGTAACAGTATTTACACAGACATATGCCATTTGTCACTGTGAGACTGAGCAATGATTTTAAAAATAAAAACATTCTATATCTGTCATATCTTTTTATCAGAATCTCAAGTTCATAAAATGAACATGCATATTTTAATCTTAGTTGAACAGAAACTTAGAAAAATAAATAAGAGAATACAAAGATTAACTGTTAAATCTATTCATACAACAAATTTGAGAAGATATATTCAGCAATAATAACACAGCTTCCTGATTGAATAATACATTTTCTCATTGTTCATTTTGATGACGCAACAGTAAATTAATGTGGGGGGCTAAAGCTTCTGTATGATCTCAATTGTGTTGGCACCAAGTTTATGTGCATATATTTCCTCGCTCAACAAATGCATGAAAAACAAGTCAAGGAGGAAATGTGTATTATAAGTTGCATAAAACATTATGTGGGAACCCAAAATTAACAGAATATAAACGCTCACTGAGAGCGTAGAAAATAGGTCAAATATCATTATTAAACTTTAAGACTCACTGAGAAGGAGGACTGGATAGTACTGAAGAGCAAAAGTTATACCTTAGTTTATTTTTTATTACTGTTCTATATTTGTGGTCTTCCAATATTGTGGGAAAACAATTATGCCTGCTATTTGTAATAACAGAAGTGTTTACTACATCCATAAGAAAAAGTGTCTTGCAGGTAGAATCCAGTTTCAGTCCTCCTGCTAGATTGCTTCTTATCAAGCTAACATTTTTTTTAAAGGCAAAAAAAAATAAAAATAAATCCCATTCAATGCTTCCTTCTGACTAATCTCTTCAGAAGAAATTAAGAGGGTGGTGAATGTGTTGTTTAGCGTAACTTCTGTTCATTCATTGTAGTAGCTGAAGAGCTTCACTGTGCACTGTGAATTCTTTTGCTGAATGTAAGTTCCTGAGTCACTCTATTTTTGTGTCTAACGCAACAGTAAATTCTCCATTGGCAGTAAATCTGTATATATTACATACTAAAGGCCCAAAATCAACCGAGTTATAAGCAAATAAAATTCTGTTGATACTAGTGAAATTATCCAAGTGCTAAGTAAATTTGCTACCTAATAATTCTTTACCGTGTTGGTCAGCAGAAAATGGTACTTGCTTTCTAATAAGGCTGACTACAGATCCTTTTCATTTTTTCAGTTTATATGCTGTTACCATGCTTTTTCAAATGTTTCAGCATAATCATATGACATGACTTATTAGACAATGCTGCTGGCTTTGGGAAAGATATTTATATATTATATTTAGATATATGTTCTTTCTTTCCCCTTGTAATAAGATGTTTACAGTGAATCATTTTCTTCCTCAGGCCTCTTTCCATGAAATGGCCTTTTCGTTTTCCATGAAAATGAAGTTTTCCATGAGAAAATAAAGCACCCCATGATTGCCTTTGACTACAGTAAGTACCAGTTTAGATTACAAGCTTTGCTGCTGATATAAAATCATCAAGCCCATACTGGCTTTTTATTTTCTCTCAAGACTGAATACATCACAAGGAATCATAGAATAGTTTGCTTGGAAGGAACCTTAAAGATCACCTAGTTCCAGTTCCCCTGCCATGGGTAAGGACACCTCCCACTGTAACAAGTGACAGGACAAGGAAATGGCCTGAAGTTGCCCCAGGAAAGGTTTAGATTGGATACTGGGAAAAAATTCTTCACTGAAAAGGTTATCAAGCAATGGAACAGGCTGCCCAGGTTGAGTCACCATCCCTGGAGGTATTTAAAAGATGGGTAGATGTAGTGCTGAGAGACATGGTTTACTGGTGGCTTTGGTAGTGTTTAAATTTACAGTTGGATTCAATGATCTTAAAGGTTTTTTCCAACTTATATGATTCTATGGTTCTATGAGTCTATGACCCTACTTACATAACTTCGCAATAAAAAGAATTCAGTACTAGTTTGGCAAAGTGAAGTTGATGCTAACTAGTTGATGAATTTCATTTCCACTGCCAGAATCTTTTTCAGTGGTTATATATCAAGATCCCATGAATGCAGCAATAAAATATCTGTAACTGTTATGCATATACAGTTAAATTCACAACTTGTTTATCTCCACTGAGTGTGGAATAAATAAGAATCATGTATTACTGCTCCAGTACAGATTCAGCTTCTCTATTAACCTAATATTAATGTTCCCCCTTGAACTCACTTCATCATTTGTTTATTTAGGTATGGTAAGTGACATCAGATACTAGACTTTGCTTAAAGATAGCAGCAATGACAATCAGCTTTAAAGATGAGAAGTGACTTGAGCTTTCAGACCTTGAAATAACCTGCTTAGAAAGCTATCTCTATGCATGGCACTATGTATTACTTGTAAATGAACTCTAAAATGTATAATATCTCAGAATTGATATGCTGAACTAAATCAAATCCTGGCCCTTATCTATCATGATGCTCTTTGTGTTTTTAATGGTAGATTGGCTGATCTTTGTGCTTAAGAACCAGGTTTGCTACATCAACACTCAGCTCCTGGAATAACAGTAGGATAGCAGAATAGGAGAGCAGAAATTCTCAGCAACCAGTGAAATTTCTTAATCCAGAAACCAAAGCAAACAAGATCTTACTATCAGACATCTGGAGAAGAGGAAATGTGAGACCTCACATGGGTTTGCTTACAGCTGCATAGAGCTTCCAGAGTACACCTTCCTACTTTAATAAATAAATCTCCTTCTCTTTTAACTTTCAGAAGAAAGGGCATAGGATTTTGCTTCTACCAGGTTTACTCTTGAAGATATTGAGGGACACAGCAAGATGGTGTGACAATTGTCCACAGCATAATATTGAAAATGCCTTCTGCATGGGCTATTGGATTGACAATGCAAAACCGAAATTTCTTCTTAAGCCTTTTGTACAGCTGTGCAAGGTATTTGTTCACAGTCTATTCACTAATTGCACTCCAGAGAATAACATTACTTTCTCTTTCTGTCTGTTGACTCTTCTACACAGCAAAAGTCTAAGCAAAGATATAAAGCAGCCTCTGAATCAGAGAAGGGGCACAACAGGATGTTCTGATCATAGAGACAGTGTACCCTCAAGTTGTTATTTAAGGGACTACTCTGGAAGATGGTGTGTGTTACATCCTTAGATTTTCTTCAGATGGCTGTGAGCTGCTAAATCCCTGCAAAAAGGCCGGGAAATTCCACCAGAAAAGTCCTCTCAGGTAAGACACTGAAGACGGATGGAAAAGAAGGTAAAAAACATAGACTAAAACCTATCCTCTGCTTCATCATCAGTGTAAGGCTATGAAGTGGGAGACTGTTCTCCAAGAGCAGCCGAGTGTGGTTGGCTTCTGAATGCCTTGAAAGTCTAAAGCTTCAGCTGGGGACATCCAACTGTCGGTAACAGACTTCTGAGTAAGAAAACTGAGTACTTATGGAATTATCTGAATTGAAGATTTCCTTGCTAAGTGAGGTGCAGCACAGTTCTTTTCCATTTTTTAATTTCTTGCCATGTGTGTGAAGCTGTACAGTCCAGGTATTCCTAGGTCTTGGAACAGAGATGCCTTCACCTCTGCAATTCGCTGCTGTTTAATCAGACACTTCCCATAAATTTCTCTCCAGTGAGTTAAACCTTATTCCTCAGTTAAATTCGTAAATCCTAGGTTCCAACTGCATAGATACCTTGGCAAGACAGATGACAAATATCTTGTGACATAAGAATTTTCCATTTTTTTATCTTTGGCAACTTTCCTTTCATGTGGCAAGAGAAGATAGCATGACGAAGGGCTAAAACCACAACAAATGATTCCTTCTGAGATCATGCAAAAGACTGATTTTGATTTTTTCAACTGGACAACTCTAACAGTCTCCTAAAACTATGGAATAAATGAGGAAATAAAAATAATTTAAATCTAATTTTGTCGTTTACATAATTTGTTTATCCAGCTCATAACTTCTCAATCCATTTTCACGAGTCTTCTCATGCATACAGGGTTTTTTTCCCTTTTACCATTTTTCTGCCTTGCTCTGTTCTTTAATGAGTCCCTCTAAGAAATAGCTATTATTGCTGTTAGGTAATGGAAAAACAGGCAATGGCATTTTTTGCTTTTGAGCACAGTCACTAGTGCATCCAATAACCACTTTTTCTTTTCTAGTCAGTGTACACCACATGGTTTCATTTTATAATCCAGAAAAAAAGTGTCACAGCCAAATTGTCTGTATTAGAAACACTGAGAAGATTATCTTCTTCATCACTGTTTCTACACATAGCAGAGAGAGAAAGAGATATCACTTAACCTTGAGAATAGCAGATTTAATTGTTAATATATTTTTAGGCAAGCCTTTGAATTTACTTCTCTCGTTTTACATGGACAGAATTCCAAGCTGGAAGCTGAAGCACTGTTGTTGCATATAGATAGATAGTATATTTGTCTCTCTATAACAGGCATAATTAGTCTTATCCATGCCATTATACACGCAGAAATACATTCTCAAAGCTTAGACATATACTTTCTATGTAGTACTGATTCACTGGAAAGAAAATCTCTCCCATCTTATTCATACATATTTATGCCTGGTTTTTATTCCCAAAAAGATTTTGTTTAAAAAATATGTCCAATACTGTCCAGTTTAGTTCATAAAACTAAAAAAACTCAAGTGCCTAGTCACTGAAAAACCTCAGCCTTTCCTGTAGGCAGTATTAATGGTGCTGCTTCTAGATTCAAATGACCAGACATTCAAAACTGCTGATTATGAGCAGATCCCTTCAAAATCAGTAGGATTAACAGCATTTACACCTTTGAGAAACTCAGGTGTGTGATTGTGTAAACTCTGCAATCTGCCTGCAAACTAGACACCAGTAACCAAATGTATTTCAAGACAGCAGTAAATCCACACTCATCTTTGTCTTGCTACATCATTTTTCCCATCTTATGAAGACCAGCAAAACCGAAATCTTGCTAATTTATATCCTGATTTTTTTTCCCCGAGTTCCAGTATTTCTAGCATTCATGATAATCATAGAATAGTTTGGGTTGGAAGGGACCTTGAAGATCATCTAGTTCCAATCCCCTGGCCATGGGCAGAAACACCTCCCACTAGCCCAGGTTGCTTAAAAGCCCATCCAGCCTGGTCTTGAACACAACTTCCCTGGGCAACCTGTTCCAGTGCCTCACCATCCTCACAGTGAAGAATTTCTTCCTAATATCTAAACTAAATCTCACCTCTTTCAGTTTAAAACCATTACGCCTTCTCCTATTACTACACTCCCTCATAAAAAGTCCGCCCCCATCTCTCCTGTAGGCCCCCTTTAGGTACTGGAAAGCCGCTATAAGGTCACCCCAGAGCCTTCTCTTCTCCAGGCTGAACAACCCCAACTCTCTCAGCCTGTCTTCACAGGAGAGGTGCTCCAGCCTTCTCATCATCTTCATGGGCCTCCTCTGGACTCACACCAACAGATCCATGTCTTTCTTATATTGGGGGGCACAGAGCAGTACTCCACGTGAGGTGTCACTAGAATGGAGTAGAGGGGCAGAATCACCTCCTTTGACCTGCTGGTCACTTCTTTTGATTCAGCCCAGATGTGGTTGGCTTTCTGGGCTGACAGTGCACACTGCTGGGTCATGTTGAGCTTCTCATCCACCAATACTGCCAAGTCTTTCTCCTCAGGGCTCCTCCCAATTCGTTCTCCATCCAGCCTGTATTTGTGTTTGAGATTGCCCCAACCCAAGCTCAGGACCTTACACTTACCCTGGCTGAACTTCATGAGGTTTTCATGGGCCTACCACTCAAGCTTGTTCAGGTACCTCTGAATGGCATTCCTTCCCTCCAGTGTGTTGACTACACTACACATCTTGGTGGTGCTGGCAAACTTGCTGAGGGTGCACTCAATCCCATTGTCCATGTCACTAATAAAGATGATAAACACAGTCCCAATACTGACCCCTGGGGAACGCCGCTCATTACTGGTTTCCATTTCCATGTTGAGCCATTGACTGCCGCTCTCTACGTGTGACCATCCAGCTAGTTCCATATCCATCATATGAGTGGTCCATCCATCAAGTCCATGTCTCTCTGATTTAGAGACAAGAATGTCATGTGGGGCTGAGTCAAATGCTTTGCACAAGTCCAGGTAGTTGACATCAGTTGCTCATCTCTTATCCACCAATGCTGTAATGCTGTTATGGAAGGCCAACAAATTTGTCAGGCCAACCAATTTGCCCTTAGTGAAGCCATGTTGGCTGTCACCAATCACCTCCTTTTTTTCCGCATACCTTAGCAGACTTTCCAGGAGGATCTACTCCATGATCTTACTGGGCACAGAGGTGAGTCTGACTGGACTGTAGTTCCCTGGGTCTTCCTTTTTTCCCTTTTTAAAAATGGGGTTACGTTACCCATTTTCCAATCAGCAGACCTTCACTGGACTGTTTCAACTTCTCAAATATGACAACTTGGCAACTTCATCCTCTAGTTCCTTGAGGACCCATGGATGCATCTCATCAGGTCCCATGGATTTCTGCACCTTCAGGTTTCTTAGATGGTCGAAACCTGATGTTATCCTACAGTGGGTGTCTCTTCATGTTCCCAGTTCCTGCCTTTGCCTTCTGCAACTAGGGTGGTGTGGTTACAGCACTTTCCCATGAAGACTGAGGCCAAAAAGGCATTGAATACATCAGCCTTCTCCATATCCCTGGTAACCAGGTCTTCTGTTTCCTTCTGGAGAAGGCCCAGATTTTCCCTAGTCTTCCTTTTATCACTGACATACCAGTCAGCTTTTCTTATTGCCCTTAACATCCCCGGCCATATTTAATCCTATCAGAGCTCTAGCTTTCCCAACCTGATCCCTGGCTGGTCAGACAACTTCTCTGTATTCCTCCTTCGTTACCCAGCCTTGTTTCCACTCTCTGGAGGCTTCCTTTTTGTGTTTTATCATCAATAATTTATTTCATTTATTAATTATTTTACATGAACATTAACATCTATTAGGATTACGACCTGTAAAGTTTAAAATATCAGCTAGATCATGGTCCTTGCAGAAGGCAATTAAAAGCACTAATCATGAGAAAAGAGTAATTTGAAATTCTTAAGGTGATGTAACAAACCTAAAGTTATTAGTAAATTGAGATTAAAGTGGGGAAAACATATTTCTAGTTCAGGTAAGACATAGGTAAAACAGTAATTCTCTTTCCTGAAATGTCTGCTTTTTTGCAGCTGCACCATGAAAGATTGCTTTCTTGCTACCTTTGAGATAAAACAGAAATACTTGCCTAATGATCAAATTATAAAAATAATCTAACCTGTACGTTCAAATGCAACAGTCATTTTTCACACTTTTAAAGCCAAAACTCACGTTTCAGCATTTAATAGGATGAGTTAATTCACAAGCACAATTCTCCACCTTAAGTGCATAATAATGTCAGAACTTGCACAGGCAAGATAAATCCAAATGTTTCTCTTTCATTTGACTGTAGTGAGATTTCAGAGATTTTCTTTATTATACAGCATGCATCTTTTGTGCAATAAAGTTTTATAGCCTCGTAATGGTTTTCTGCAACATTTTTGAAAAGACACTAATATTGTACAAGTTTGTATTTAAAGTAAACTTAAGAGAGCATAAAACTAATAACTGTCACTTCTACATAGTCCTGTCAAACATGAATAGTGATCATTGTGGTATTAATATCAGTAATTCTTCCTGGAAGCATTTAAACTTAGCATTGCTATCATTACTGAATGTGTTTATATCAGCTATGGTAATAGTTTTTCTAATGCCATAAATTTCTTTAGTTAATTATAAACAAATTGGCATACTTAATTATTGGGTCCTACTAATAATATATTATCTCAGGTATGTGTGAAAATTACTAGCAGTGATATAGCTCAATTAATGAGGCCAAACACTATAAGCTTGTAAATACCAAATGCCACACTAGAAAATTAGGTGTCTTCAATATAGAAATGAAGCAAGAGTGCACTGAGTTGAGGGCAAAATGATGCTGTCATGTTAAGTTTAAGTAACTCTAAACTTACATAGTATAACAGAGAATAATCTTGCCTAATACTTAACTTCTCACAGAATGAACAAAACAGACTAACTGAAACAAATTGCTGTGTCACTTGTCAACTCAATCAGAAATGAGCAGCTGTAGCTTTGCTCCTGAGTAGAACAAAGAAACACAGGGAAAACTAAGCATATGAAATTCCTTAATTCTGTTTAGCAGAACTCTATTTACCAGAATTGATGAACGATCTGTTTCTCAAGCTATGTCTACGTTAAGTTTGAACTTAAGGTTATCCAAGTGGCTTCATGGGAGATAGAGGTATCACAGGGACTTGTTCTTTGGTGGCGTTTGGTAGCAGGGCCTTGCTGGTGGTAGGATTTATTACATCCAAGGGATGATTTTCATGTAGACCAGTGAAGAGATTAGGGTGTCATCTACTAGGTCACCAAAGCTACCAGGCTGAGGCAGGTGACTTCAGGTAGCTATGAGGAAAAGCTGAGAAGATATTCTAGTGCAATAAACCATGCTTTTCTTCAGTATTCTGGGACTAACTATTTTGGAAAGTTTTGATGCTTTGTCCCTTTTTATTCATTAACTCAGTGGCTAAAACCTTTACAGACAAGGAGGAATGGTGTCCAACTCTATCTGAGGGCTATTTACAATCATGTTAGTTCTCCAGCAAAAGGAATAAATGGTTATTGGCCTTTTTAGGAGGGAAAAGAGAAGTATAGGGATGCTCTCATAATTCTTGATGGAAGTATTTCAGTTTAAAGCAACCATTTTTTATTATAAATTCTATATATTTCCAAACATAACTTTTGCACACTACATAAACAAAAATAAAATTAGTCAGAGCCTTGTTTTGCTGTCTTTCGAGTAAAGGTTGCAGCACAATAAGTAGTGCAAGAATCTTTTTCTGATGCCCCATCTTGACTTCAGGCTTAGCAATGCCTATCAGTAAGCACCACATCTCCACGAGTAATAGATGATATACCAGCAGAAAATTTACATATCCTCCTGCAAAGGTGATAGCTACATTTTTCTTCTTTACATTAGCCCATCCAATCCTAAGAGACTTCACCGAAACCTTACATTTTTAAAGGGTATAAAAGTCTCATGATCCAACAGCCTATCTAATCCACTATGCAGTCTCTGAAAGACAGCAGCTTTTATTATATTGCATTTTCTGCAGTTCCTGTACTTTTTACACTTCTGTATTTAATATTATCAACTCATTATTATTTTTAAAATTCAAGTAAATTCATTACTGTAATAAGTAATGAACAGAAAATATGACATGTCACAGTTCTGTAGCAAAAATCATCAACTAGATGATCTCTAGAGGTCCCTTCCAACTCTTACAATTCCATGACAATCTGTGACAATTTCAGTTACTTTCCCCAGAAGGAATAATCTGAACTTTACAAATTGCCCAAGAAAAAAACACTGCAAGATAAAAAAATGCTTTGTTTTTCTTATTTTCTGTTAGCCATAGAAACTTTTCTTGTGAACTTTGTGCTTATATAGCGTAATTGCTTACACCCACGTGCTTTGGGTTATCTACATTATCATTTAATCCTATACATATCTGTGAAGTATCTAGCACATTTCTGAGTGCTATAAATATTAACACTTGAAGGAGCACAATAAATGACTGAGTTAGCAAAGTGAAATTACCTTTTCATCAGTGCAGCCAGTTTATGATATGTGACTATTACAGTGTAGTACAGTGTAGCATAGACTGGCACTTGAATGGTTGAAAATTACGTTTGCTTGGTAATAGGGTTATATTATTTCCTTTTCTTCCTGGGGAGTAGAAGAGATGTAGAATGAAAAAGAAGGAGGGATGAGAAAGATGGAGCAAAAATCCAGCTTCTGGGAACACAAATCAAGCCCCTTTAGCACAATCCACCCTTGAAACTGAGATGTTTGGTATTTCCTTCGAATTTCATTAACTGCCAGGAAAAGGCCCACTGGAGATAAAGCATAGCTGAACGAGTCCTTGGTTCTAGAGAACATGCCAAGCTACAGAAGGTAATTGGCTCTAGAGAAAGGATAGTCCAGGGCACGCTCTCTGAACACCTAAGCAACTGTTACCACTGACATTTGAAATTACATAGCAAATATTAGAAAAACATTTGAGCAGTCTCTCCACTTAATTATCAGAAATTAATATGTTAATATCCTAAGCAGCCTAAAATACAGATTCCACTAGATCTGCTTAGCAGATCTCAGTTATTGCCTAGTGCACAAAAATTGCTTGCAACTTAGATTTACTTTTCCTTGCTTTATCTACATGAAAAGTAACATGCTTACTGCCTTGTACCATCAGAACTGCCAGCAGCACATACCTGTGAGCCACCAATTTATACTTATTCAAACACTTTTTACCTTCCTCTTCTTTTCTGCTTAACAATGCAAGAAATCTGCTGGTAAAAATATTACACAGCTTTAAATCACTATGTTTGCCACAGGAAATAATTCATGAAAACAGTAACCTTCCTATAAACTTGTTTATATATGTACTGAGGGAGAAATTCTTCCTGGCATGAAAGTAGACAGCAAGAAAGGTGCTTGACATAAGATGTAGATTTAAACAAGAAACAAGATTCAGTTCACCATCTCTGCATAATTTCAAACTTAGGGATTCAAGAGTGCCTTCAGATCTGGTTTATAAATACTGCAGATCATTCAATGACTCTACTCAGTTCTGGTGCATTGCACGGTACTAGAACCTTCACCAATGATGCCAAAGACTATTCAAGGTGTCATTTAAAATAGCTAGTGTTGCAATGTCTTATGCTTTTACACGTTTTGATCAAAGCCAGAAGAGCATCCTGCAGAACTTCTTGCATAATGTCAGTCTATAATATAACCTGTTTACTGAGAAGTTTTTTGAGTAATTATGATATTCTACACTTAGAGTAATAATTTGCACTTACTACTGAAGAAAAACATTGGATGATCATGATAATTACAAACTTGCACAGAACAGTTCAATTAAAATGTAGGCAATAGAAAATGTTACTGTTTTTCAATGACTAACCATGACACAGATTCTATAGCTGGAAAATCTTCCAGAGCTTGGTATCTGGGTCATACAGCTGCCAAGTTTGCCTTCTGTGTAGCAACATCAACAGAGAAAGCAGTTAAAGGGGATTCACATTTACATTTCTCACCAGGTTAAACAAGAGTAGGCACTGTGAACTGCATGTTCAGGGAGCTGTATTTGATGCTGCAGTGCTACAGTGGTAGTTGGTTGTTTTTTTCTAAACCTAAAGTAATGCCCAGAAAAAAACAGCTATATTCTGTTCATATATGTACAATATAAAGGTTTAAAATGCAAATTTAAAAGGTTTAAGGCAATATAACGGCATATTCTCCTTAGGCAGCACAAAGACCGATATCTTACTGAAGAGCTGGCAGTGTGAAACATTGAGACACTGGATTGTAACTCTACTAGGTCATCTGATCTAAGATTTTTCAAGAAGGGCTATCATTTTATGGTCACTGGCAGTTCTGGCTCAAAAAACTTAAATGCCAGAGTCTGTCAAATTTATATTGATCTAAACCTTAATCTATATTTTAGTTCACTTACCAAGTTATGCATAACAGAAATGTGTGCATCAGAATCTGGCCCTGGCATGAAATGGCTCTTTAGAGTCAAGCTCCTTTCTTATCTATTTCCTACTTCCCCACTACACTAAGAGTTCAATTCAAGTGATGATAATCATTAAGTGAAGACCAAGACAAGAATTCAATTTTTAAGTCTGCAGACGCTATGGTTCAAACCAAAGATTATATGGAAAAATGCCTCAAACCTACTCATCACAGAGACTAACTGCTGGTTCCTTTGCACGTGTTTATTAAATAAAATTATTTAAGAAGTTGTAATAATTAAAAAGACTAGATACTAATTTAGGACCTAGTTCTCCTGCTCTTGGAACTAATCTTTTATTATTACAACAACCCAATTGAAAAGTATCACTATGAGCATTACAGTGTTGGTAAAGACCCATTAAAAAAGACCAGTCAGTAGCTCCACACAGTACAAAAAAAGGACAAATACATGTAATGAAAGGTGTCTTTACACATGGCCTATGATACATAACTGCAGTTGGCAAAAGTCATGTGATAAGATGAGCATTTTCTTTAACTGATTACGTAACTAAAATCTTAAATTATTAATATGTCAAGCATAAAGATTTCTGGTTTTAAATTAAATGTGTACTGGAATACTTTGTATCTTCTCACTATCTAAGTTCTAAGAACCTGGCCATAACCTGACTGATTACAAGGCTAACATGCTTTTGCAACTTTAAAACTGCATCCATGCAACAACAGAAATTTTGTCCTGCACAGATTTGTTCAGTGGATTAATGATTTGTGAAATAACAACTCAAATTGTTCCTGACATTGAAAGGTGGTAGCATCCTACTCAACATTTTGACAAATCTTTCTCCACCAAACTAATACTTCATACAATGAAAACAGGTAGCAGTCCATTCAACTGGCATGAAAACTTCACAGAAGCTTTTGATCGTGGAAGTTAACATTTTGCCAAGAGTCTTTGAGCTTTTATATTAAATATTTGATCATATAAATCATAAGAAAACTAAAGTACTTCACTTAAAGGCTTTTTTAGGAAATTTCTTCCATCCAGTAATAATTTATGATCGTCCATTTAGGACTTAGTTCCTCCTAGAATTCATTAGACCCAGAGTACTTTCTCAATAATTTATTTCCATTTGGTTTTCTGTTGAATAGAGAACATGACCCTGATGAAAAAAACTTCTCAGGTAATCCATCAGAATGGGCTATTCAACTTATGGTAAACATTGTGTGTTCCTGGGTCTGATGAGAGTCAAATTAGTACATAGTTTACCCTTTCTCTTTTATTATATATGGAAGAGATTTTGGGCTTCACCTCTTAGTGACTGGGATGTACAAAAAAGATGCAGTAGGTTTTGGTGACTGCAGGTTCTAAGGGACCTTTGCTGCAAGGTTTCTTGAGTTGATTTAGAAGCGGCTGAGGTGTTCAGGAACACCATCAGATTGAAAGCTAGGGGGTGGTTCTGGACCACTGGAGAGTACAAACTAGGCCTTTAAATCTTTAGATTTGCACTGCACCTTCTTTCTGTGGCCAGATAACAGACTTTTAGGATATTTTGGGCTATAAGCTTGTATTCCCGAGAAAAGTCAAAGAAGTAATAATTTCCAATGGCACTCACAAAGTCCAGATAAGCAAATTTAATCCTTTTTATCACCTCTTCTTGTCCCTCTGTTAATTAGCCTGCTATTATGGATGTTCAAAACCCTGCTGTCCCCTTCTAATTGTTGCTGGTTTTTAGATTAAACCATTTGCAGAACCTCTTCACCAAGGAAAGTGCTCCTCTCCTGTCTTGATTCATCTGTTTCAATAGCTGTGCACAAGAAATAGTGAGCAATATTCCTGCTTTGTTATTTTACCAGCATGGAATAAAACTCATGTTAGTCCCAGACCTTTTCATTGGACAGCTGATGAAATAAGGAACAAATCACCAGAAGAATGTTAAAAATTAACAAAAGTAAATACTTAGAAATCTCTTTGTGTCAATAGAAAGGCAGTCACAAAAATGCAGATTTAATGTACGTCTTAAAAAAACTCTTTATCAACAATTGAAGTCTTTGCAGTGTGAATAACATCCAAAAGAAAACCATTGCTAATAAATGTGAATCTTTTGGAATGTATTCATGTAAGCTGACCTGTTCAAAGATGCAACATGCTTCAATTTTAATCACCTTTATATTAAAAAAATATGAATCGTTCACCTGACCTTTGTGTACTTTTTGTCTCATGACACCACCAATTCACACATTTCTGGCATCTCAGCTGTGTCTAGGGACTGGAATCCAGCAATTAGAGACAAGCCACTCCTCAGCGCAGTCTGCCCCCTGGACCACAGCCTTTTTTGGGGGCCTTCATCATACTGTGGTCCTACAGAGCAGAGATGATGTGTGACAGCCTCAGGTGACACAGTGTGCATTGCTTCACAGACAAGACAATTAAATAGCTGAAATCTGTTTTCAACCAGGGAAAACTGGTTTTAGCATCAAAAACATGGTAAAGGAAGACCTACCGAATGACAGATTCTAGTCACATCTCACAAAGTGTTTCTGAGAAAGAAAGGGTCTCAAAGAAAGTCTTTTATTTAACTATTGTACTCGTGGCTCAAGGGGATGAGGTAAAATTCAATCTAAGCCTGCCCTAAAACTGCCTCCCTCAGGTCTACTTCTTGTTAGATACTTGCACAGTTCACAGCCTGGCATTGTGCCACAGCACTTCTCACGAAACAGCACTACCTCCAATGTCTGAACAATGTTATACGAAGGTCAAGAAATTGCTGGGGTCTGTATACAATTACTCATTTACCCTTATAAACACAATTCCCTGTTAACAGACAAAAGCATTTTTGCGGGCACATCCATGCTGCTCTACAGTAAGCGTGATTTCCTCCCCCACACACAGTTTCACTTATTTCAAATACTGTAACATAGAGACTGTGGCACCAGCTATGATGAAAAGAGAATACAGCTACACCATAAGCAACTCTGCAGAATAACAATAGTAAGACCAAAACTCAAGTAAGAGTATTAAAAGATTATTTTGGAGAATGATGTAAGCATGAAGTCAAGACATGTATACACACAAATTCATGTTGCAGAACCAAATGATCAACAGTGCTCTCTTGTGAGCAAACACTGGGGAAAAAAAATATATGACAAATAGCACAATACTTATTTTATGTAATCTCTCCCAAAAGGACCACCACCTATGATTGGCTTAGTTTTTTCTGCCATCATCAATCACCTAGAAATTTTAAAGCTGTTAATGAATGACAAAATTTTCAAAAATTTTGCTTTGGAAACGCTAAAGTGTTTTATTTCAACCTTTTCAATGAAAATTAAACTTTCAGCAAGGGATCCAATTATTTGATTTCAATCCAGCTAACTGTTAAGTGGCATTTCTAGATGCAATATGTCACAACTGGATACATACTTAGGAAACTTTTTGTGTCCTTCTTCCTACATAGGTCAGGCTCTATGGACAGTTTACCTACCTTACATGCTATGACACACTACAACATGCTACAACAGAGTGCAGAAAGTAATGACAAAGGGAAATTCACAAAGGATCCTTAAGACAGTTCAGATTTGAGGGATGTAAACTTCAACTTCCCCAACAGGGAAGTTCTGATTCATCTGCTATTTATAACTTAGTTCCAGTTTCAGGGCACTTTTACAAAATGTAGTATTCAGATTTACCAGTAGGAAAAAAAAGTTTGGTTTGTTTTGATAAAAATCTCAGTTTTCACATAGAACATTCTAAGAGTCAGTTAATTCTCAGAGTACTCACTGACATTCTGTTGCCTTTAAGCAAAGTGTTTCCTTTTCCTCTAGTTATTTTAGTTACTCACAGGTGGAGTTCATTCCTCTGAACACAAAGAGTGCTGTCTGAAGAGGGGCAGTCACCATCATACCCTATCTTCTTCCAAGTGGTGGAAGATCAGCCTTGGGAAAAAAAATGCAGAAACAAACTGTTAGTGATCGTCCCTTCTATTATTAAAAGTTTGCCACATCAACAAATGGTGTGTTGCTATATTCCTTTACAAATGGGATAATCAGAGAGAGAGAAGATAGGAGTTACCTTTTTCTTACAGAAAATTTTTAACAGCCAGAAAAGGTTGCCACATACCCTAGCCTTGTGCCTGAACAGCATCTCTATCTTCCCTTGCTAGCAAATATGGTTTACGCTAGAAGTAAGGTTTGGATTCACAGTAAAGAAAAAAATAGAAAAGTGTAAAACTTCCAGTGGTAAATGATTCTCTGTTTACTTCATTCAATCAGAACAAATGCGTACACCTATTTTTCTAAATTATCACCTACCTATTCTCATTTTATTAGCCTCTTCAAAGAGATGGGTCTCCCCTCAAACCAATTAGTTCCTTTCCTTTACTGTGCAGTCAACAAACTTCCCTTTACTTATTACCTAAGTCAAGATCCCAACTAAGATCATAAGAAATTAAATATTAGCACTTATTGCACCATCCAGTTCCAAGGAGTAATTTCCACAAAGCAAGATAATTAAAAGCTATCTTTCACAGCTTAAGATTTCTGCAGGATAAGCATGGTAAAAAGGAAAAAAAAAAAAGATTCAGGAAATAGGGCTTTTTTCAAAATAGCTTTTAATTTAAAAAAAAAAATTGTTCTAGACTATGGTAAAGAAATATATTTTACCCCTTCATAATTTTTCACATGTATAGTCTTCTGCATGCAAAAAACTGATAAGTTTCTTGTACATAATTTTAAAATATAAAATATTTATAAAGAAATATATACAACATGAAGGCCTCTGTAGCGTGGGAAGAATTTAAAGTGTAATTGGTTTCAAAGAGTACAGACTCAAGCAATTGCAGACTGCTTTTGCAAAAGTCTCATTGTACTTGCAGATAAAATGCTGAGAACTGACTGACATGACAAATGTCAAGTACAAGTGTTGAATTACTCCCCCCGTCATCACTATGTATATAATTTGACAAAAAGATAAGCGTAGTGACCCCAATGAGACTAAGAAAATGATCAAAATAAGGCTTCAGTAAGAGCTGTAGAGCAGTTTGCAAAACAGGGATCTGCTGCCTCTGTAAGCATCTAAACAGAACACAAAAACACTGCCCGGATAAGCAGCCAAAAATAAAAGAGAAAATCTCCAGAGCAGATGCAAAACAAGCATATGGCTGTATTTTTCTCAAAATTCTCTGGGACTAACCCTTTAAAAAGAGGTCAGTCAAGAAATTTGGATTTAGATTCCAAATCAAATCCCTTTACATTTGATGTGAGCTCATCTACAGCATTCATCAGGCCTTTTCCAATGATACCCTGGAACTCTTTACAATACTATGGCTTAATGAAGCAACAAGTTACATACCTTTTAGGTTAATAATGTGATAGGGTTAGTTTGCCAGCCATCTGGCTACCAAAGACAAGTCAGTGATGTACAGGGCTTGGCAGCTCATTCAATACTCATCACAATTTGAATCCATCGCAGACAGCCATGAAAGCTACTTCTTTCAACTATGATGGCTTTTTTAAAGGAAGAGAGGGAGGGTTTTATTTTGAAAATATTAACATCTTTTCTCTCTGTACATTACATTTGGAAGGATAGCCTGTACTGTCTATGCAAAAGGCATCTTGAGGAGACAATAGGACAAAGTGAAGTGAGAACAAACATAGGTTTCCGCTCTTCTGTCTGGCAGGACTACCTAGCCAGAGACAAAATGGGAGTTTGTAGGCTGCCATGCAAACTGGCTAACTGACACAATTAGATTACAGGGAGAAGGTTCTATACAATGAAAAGAAGCTTTGCCTCAGCAGTACTTATCACTGAATACATACTGCCCTACTGGTCCAGCACACATGGAGTTTGTTTTTCTCGATTTTCTAGACTATGGCTGCTCTGACTGAAAAATTCCCATTTACTTCAAGGGCAGCGAACTCAGATTGATACCGTGTGCTTCAGAAGGGGTCATTTGGGTCAAGTGGGTGATGGTTTTG
>JAOTQQ010000041.1:55675793-55695298 GCA_026546715.1 Gallinago undulata | reverse complement strand
TTTTGTGGTTGGACTCGATGATCTCTGAGGTCCCTTCCAACCACCACAATTCTGTGATTCTGTGATTCTGTGATTTCTGTATCAGATGGCTGATATAAAAACCATACATAGGGGGCTAAACCTTGTCATCTCAAGTAGATGACTGTGAAAACTGAATGCAATTGTTCAAATTGCTTGAGTTACTGTTGGTAGAGAAGGTTAATTCAGCTTAGACCCTTTTCTGAGAATAACCTCAGCCTAAATAGTACAATTAAATAAATTAAAACAAATCACAGACCTACTGTTTTATTCCCAGCCCAGAACAGCAAAAGCATCCTGTTATTTCGAACAAGTAAACAAATGAACATCTGTGGATCTTTGGAACAGAAACTTAATTCTAACCTATGTGAGATTTGATGTCTCAGCAAAGTGTAACATTTTAAACACTTCTATATGAATATAACACAGATAACAGTCCAGTGAACTTGCTGCACTATAAAACAACATCAACAATACTGTTTCTGATCCAAGATCCAGCACTCCACTCCTGAGGAAAGGCAACGGATATTTGGTTGCACCAAGAGCATTGGACTATTTGATGTCAAGACTGTGTGAACAGAGGAAAATCCTCCAGAACATTCCTCCTGGCCCTCTGACTGCAGTGGCCAAACTCTGTGGAAGACTTAATGAAAGTATTTGAGCAAAATTCACCAGGGACAACTCAGAGATAACAATAACAGTAATACATTAGTAAATCTCAGAACGCTTTACAAGACAGATATAATTCATGCTTGCAGCTAGAGAAACAAAGACACAATAGTAAAAGCTAGTTTCAAAGCAGTGCGAGTTGTTCCAGTAGGTCAAAGGAACAGGTCAGAATTGAATGTGCATCCTCTTTATCTGTATTTACAGTATTTGTCCCAGATGCTAAATGGACCTAACCCAGAATTCATTGAAATAAACTGTAAAATCTCAAAGAGGACCAAAGGAGCTTCACAGTAAATCTTACACATGGATCCTGATCCAACAAAGCAACTAAGCGCACGCTCAAGAGAAACCACTCAAATCAGCCCCCAAGCAAGAAAAGAGCTAAATTCAGAAATAAAGTTGTCTGTTCTGACAGACAATCCTACCATCTGTTTGATGACTGAACTACCTAACTAAACGATTTTATTGCCTAGGAGATAACTGAGTCTCAGAGCCACATTAGAAACAGTATTGCCTTAGGTGAGACTGCAAAATAAACAGGACTCCAAGTTCTCTTTAAAGCTTTTCTAGAGTTTTAAATATATATTTAAAATTACAACTATGGGCAAGTGAATTGGTAGTAAAAATGAGACTGGTTGGGATGACTGATATAAACTGACCTTAGTCATTGCTCCTTCTCGAGTGGAAATACAGTACGTTAATGAGAGATTCATTGCAGGGCACCAGATGGTTTAATGGAAAATGAACAAGACTATAGTTTGCAGGTCTGCAGTTGTTTGTCATTGTCATTCCTCATACGACCACTCTGCTCAATGGAACTGGTCATTCAAGACTTTCAGGAAGGTGTCTGAGCTGTGCTAAGAAATAGCATAACTTTCAGTTTAAATCTGTTCTGAACGCCATTGTATTTTTCAGTGCTTTAAGTCCAAGATTTTCTCTTTCTACTAAAAAGACTGCATCATTTTACTGTGTAGATATTAGTAGCTCAAGCTAAACATACAGCTTTATTTCCGGAACATAAAAATAATTTTTAAAATAGTTTTTCCATGTTTTTAAATGGCCATAAGATTTTCATCATGCATCTTGTCATATGGATATAGCAACATCTAAATGCTACAGAAGGTAGTAAGACAAACCCACTTTCAGTGGAATGCCACAGAAACCAACAGGTCCCAGAGCTAGTGAGACTCAGCTAGTTAAAATGCTGCTGTTGCTCACCACTGGAAAAGGCACTACTCAAATTTTTTAAAGATAAGATTTTTTACAGATATTTAACATGAGTTATTCATATATTGAAGTGCAATTTGCAGTATGTAACTGTCGCTGTCAGGTTACAATAATCTTCTCAAGGCCTCCAACGCAGATTGCAAATGTTCATTATGCATGTACCGGCTTTGAAGAACCAGCTGTTTATTAGCACTGGATCTTGTAAGCTACACTTCAGTTTTTTGCTATTGGAATTCCTTGAAAGGTTTGCAAATATTTGTGAAAATATTTGTGAAAAATATTGTTCATATTTTACTTATTTAGTGCCAAAAATGCTCTGAATGCTTTTTGCATTCCCATGTGAGCTTACAACTTAAATATAGAGCAATAAACAAGAAGATCCAATGACAGATCACAGGAAATATTAGTATTCCTATTGCATTAGCAGCAAAATGCTGCTAAAATAATGGCCCCCACATATTAAGGCACCTTTGAAGCAGACAACATATTTTGCAATATGGGGGACTGCACTAGGCAATACAGAAAGTATCTAAGGGAGATCGAAAGTGAGCAAGAGAAAAAGTGACAATAGTTAATCACACAGTTTGTTTGGTTAATCAAATTTAAAAACTCTTCCATGTATCTTTTAATTTAGTTCAGTTTATTGTTCCTTGGAAAATTGATTAAAAACATCAAAGGCAAAAAAACTCTCTCAAAAAAAAGTTCTTAAGTATAAAACTTCATCCTTCTTTTAATTTCTGCCAATTTAAAACTCAAATTTGAACACAACTCTGAGGAAAGAAAATCACATGGTCAGAGTTTTGATTTCTCCTGAAACAACAGACTTAGACTTCTTCACCTTTCTCTGAACATTTTATTGTAAAGTCACAGAAATTGGGCATTTCCCTCCTGAAGCTGATCAGCTATTCCCTTCCTCAGAATAATTCTTTACTGAGTTTTCATGCCAGCAGAGCCCTGCCATGCTGTGCGCTGCTTTATAGATAGCAGGTATGTTTCACAGCTGGATGACTTTACAGTTCAGAGAAGCACTCAACCAAGTAACAGACCCCAGTTACACTCCAGGCTGTCACAGGTATCCAGGGTGACTCTGAAATGTCTACTGGACGAGACAATTAAACCTTAATACTCTTTGCAAGCAACTCACCTAGACAGTTCCATGACATTACTGAGACTTAATAATCTAACTAAAGTTCTCATTATTTTTCCATTTGTGTTTTGTTTCTAAAATAGTAATACTGTTTCTCCCTTTCTCTCAACTTGAATTTGTGTTGTATATCTACATGATAACCTCTTTTAAGCAAAGACTATGCGTGTATCAAATGTGGGCAGTCATTGATGTAAATTGGTTTTGATCCTACTGTTTTCAACTACGAGTAAAGCAAATACTTAATAAAAATGGAACTATCAGTATTTTCCCAAAATTAAAAACCTTTGAACATTCCAGACGTTGAACATTCATGTTCACAGATCTTGCAGAAAGTTAGTTTCAGTTATAATAAATGCCTGCTATTCAGTTCTTTCAATACAAACACTTGCTGTAGATTTCATAGTAAACTGATTTATAATGCTTCTAATTGGTTAAATACTGCAGCTTTTCAGCCTTCAAGGTTTTTTCGCGTGTGTTCTTCAGGGTCTAAACTAATCCTCACACTCATACTGCTTGTTTACTCCTCTTGAAGCAAATTGGTACTCCAACAGAAGTAATGGGTGTCATTCTAAGAAAATCAGAACAAAGAGATGCCAGTTTCTGTATCCACCCATTGAGACATTCAGAACCATCTGTGGGAATATTGACCTCAGTAACTTAAGTTACAAAAAAATATGTTGCTTTTATTATTTTTTTCCAACTGAAAAATTACTAGAGATTTACTATTAAATTCCAGGTAAGATATTTATCACACATGGTCAAAATATTCTGTCCTGACATGCAATTTACATAAGTCACAATTATCTGTTATGAACAGTTCCAAATGGAACTTCCTTAGTTATACAGACCAAGGTGTATTAGTCACTCAGCAAATGAAACAGCTGAGCATTTGTTGAAACTCACTGTTAAACTGGTAATGCTAGTAAGGTTTGATACTCTGCTATTCTGGATGGTAGCAAACAGAATTGTGGCCTCTCAATTTTACAATGCATTCTATTTTCAAGGATATTTCCAGCTAGCTATCATTTCTACTGAAAATTTTAATTAAAAGGCCACTTTGGGAATAATTCAAAAATAGCTTAAAGAGATTTGTAGGCTTCTGTTTTTTTCACCTTCTTTCAGGTGAAATAATCTGAAAAAATAGTGTCCTTGGTTATTGAAAAATTAAACATCTAATGACTTCTGATAGCTTCCCGAGACTGCAAATGTCACTAATTTAAGCAATTTATATGCACATTGCACTACATTACAACTCTGCAAAGGAGACTATTATCATATTAATCTCAAATAAGAATAATTTAAAAGGAATAATTTAGTAATTTAGCTGCAATCTTAAATCTACTTTTAATTTTAGCAACCTTCCCTATACCTTATTTACTTACAATTGTCTTTCTATCTGCTTCTGAACTCACAACTAACTTTTGACAAAAAGAGACTAGCTTGCAATTTTTCTTTAAATTGCCCTTTTAAGAATAGTTATCAATTTATAACACAAGAAGACCTTTTTATGTGAGGAAGTGGAAGATAATTCCAGTTTGTTGTGGTTTGGGCCGGACTGGCCACTGAAGGGAATGACAGATGCTCTTGCCCACCTCTCTCTCCAAGGACAGGAGGCAGAGAGGGAAAGAAACTTATGAGCTTAGGAAAAAACTAAATTACTTCAATGAAAATAGTAATAAATTAATATAAAAAAAGAAAGAAAATAATGACAGAAATACAATGTATATAAGACTGTATGAAGCTCCCAGGATGACGACTGCATCACCAACAGGCACAGGGAAAAATCCCAGACTGGACTCAGCTGGATTCCAGATCTGGATCCAGGAATGCATGGATTGGGATCAAAGACAGAAAAACAGAGTCCTCTTTGGATGCTGGCCATTGAAGAAAGAGGGCTGACCCTTTGATCACTCAGCTTTTATACTGAGCACAATGTAGATGGGATGGAATACCGTGTTCATCAGTTTTGGGTCACCTGTCCTGTCTGTTCCTTCCTGCAGGTGCAACCCCTCTACGCGTTTCCACTTCTAACCCTCCAACAAGGCAAATAACAAATTAGCTGACCTTGGTTGTTATAGCAATTAGTGTAAGCAAAAGCCTCTCTGCATACCATTCCTAGGCATAAATTACAAATAATCAAATCTTACCATTCTGAGAAAAAACAGTGTCTCTGTAATATGCTGTTCATTTCAGTGTTCGGTTAGTTAGAAGAGGCTTAGCTAAAATGTAAAATTACTAAACAGAAAATTGGTTCTGTTTTACTTCAAACCAGGACACAGTTTTTAAATAAATATTAAAAATTCAGATAAATCCCTAGAAATAAAGAGGCGAATACCAGGAACAGCAGTAGATGTAGTAGTGGAATTGTAATAACTTGTGTAATATCTATAGTAATAAAAGAAATACAAGTATCAATCCTTGGCATGTAGTACACTGCCATAGCTGTTTTATACCTGGATAGGCAGAGCAAGACTTTCTAAGGCATTAATAACATTATTTTTAATGCATACAGCTGGAGAAGTTAGTAAGATACATGCATTTGTTTTCAGGTTCAAATAACTAAACACTGTAGACTGAAAGATTTCATGCTAGCATGATTTCTTTCCAGAGTATCCTCTGTCTGCAAAATGTAGTTTCAAGGAACAGATCTTAAAATTCATTCTAATGAGAGTTCAAAGTATGAAAATGTCTTCTGGCTTTTAGTATGCTCCATTTCCATAAAAATAATACTGTAGTACAGAAGCCTGTCATGGCAAAACTAACAGCACCACAGAACTTTCCAATGCTGCAATTTATTCTGGCATTATGAAAGTAACTAGGAAATTTCTAGAAAAGGTACAAAATAGCATAATATTTCATGTAATATGCAATAAAGTAAAACATAAAGATTTCCACAGCCTTTGAATTAACTATAATCACAGATAATGAGCTATCAAAAGGCAAAAGATGCTAAAACCTAACAAAACACCGCAGCAGGTTCTACTCTACCACTTCTATGTAAAAAAAGAGCACGTATAGCATACAAAAACATCTTCAGAGAGTATTAAAGCCGCATGATTGAAATCTCAAATGAAAAGACACTATTATTTGAAAGCTGCATTCAGAGCCCTACGTCTATCTTGCCTGTATGCCTATCATAGCACAATATTTCTCTGAACTATCACATACGAATTATATACAAGTCAAAACTGTCAGTAGTTAGCTTATAAACAGGTAATAGTATAATTTGTTTAACTACCTCCATTTTACCGTTTCTATATTGTAATAATCATAATTTGATATTGTAATAATCAAATTGGTCTCAGCAGCTACCATTTGCTTATAAACTATGCAATATACACTTCTATTATATTTTGAAGGACTCTCATCATCACCAAAACAGTACAAAAAGCTACAAATGCAGAAAAAAATAGCTTGGCAGTGGCACACTGCAGTAAATAGATTCAACTTCTGTCACAGTCCGTACATCTGTGAAGAGAAAGTACATTTGCCCCGACAAATACCCTCCTGCTGTGGCTTTCTAACAGCCTGTAAGAGTTTCTATAAGCCAGATAGTTGAGATATCTGACTTTTTCAAGCTTAGAGCAAGAAAGATCCACATGGAAGATTTCCTTTGATATATTAAATAATCAGGTCATCCCAAACCAAAGCCCACAGAATCTAAAATGGAACCTCGTATTCCTGCTTCACAATTACCTTTTAAATCATATTGGCTATCTTTCTGAATCTTTTCTACTAAATTTTTTAATAGTCTTAATATTCTGAAAAAAAGTATTGTAAATACTAAGTATTAGAAGTGCTAAAACAACTAAAATGGCATTGGAAAGCTTCTTAAGTCTTTACAAATAGGTAAAATTCTGCTCTGTATTCCGTGCGTTACCAAAATACTAGCAAAATACATCCTCAAATAGCAGTTACATATTTCCCACAGTCATTTATTAGGTAAAAGTTCTCTGTAAAAGTGCTCTGTCACAGACAAGGATATAAGCAGCAACACACCAGGGGGCTGGGCAGTAGCAGAGGAGAGAGATGAGGAAGAAACGACTAGAACAGAGAGAATAAAGAAAATAAACAAAAAACTAATTAAATCTCAGTAGAAAAATCTGAATAGTGAAAAGCATAGCATTCATGCCGTCCAGAACAATATATTATTCAATAATTACTAGAGTACTGACTACTAATGGTAGTAGCACTGTTCTTGAGTCAACAAAGTCCAATCCCAGATCACTATTTGTGTCTTAATTATGTTTTTATTTCTTGATTAGAAAAGGATTTTTACTCATTATAGTACATAAGTGCAGGCTTCATTTCAAGAGCTTAAGAATGCACTTCATTTTAAATTTTGTTTATGTCCTATTGAATAAATGTTTTAAAGCAGAAAGGTATTTCTGCTTTACAAAAGAGAACAAAAAGTTCTCTTGGGGAAATTGTATGTACAATAAGTAGTTAAGGAATCTTGAAAATTACAAGAGGAGACAAAAACTTGAGAATTTGATCTGGATGAAATCTTACACCTATTTTGGACATTCAATTCTAGGCTTCATTTTATAGCTTTTTATAGACAGATACAAACTCAAATGTGGATGGCCAAGAATTTGATTTGATGCTCTGCAGTTTGTGCTCAACTCTTTCCTGCAAGTTTAAATATCAGGACTTGAAGGGCAGCAAGCATATAGACTTGCACTCTTCCCTAAGGCTCTGCTTTGTCCCTGTTGCAGTTTTCTCTGCTCTTGTGTCCTTGGTGCTTCTTCCCTCTTGTCCATCTCTGACCCTTAACTCCATATTTCCCTAGGTACCTTATTCACTCTGATAGTTCCCCCAAAATCTTACCTGTGGGTTTCTACCTCAGCCCAGCAGTTAAGGTTAATAACAATATAACAATTAATGACAACAAAACATGAGTCTTTCAAAGGGCACTGCCAACCTTTTTCTTTTTTATTAAATCAACAGAAGACAGGAGTATCCCATCTTTTTTGAGCTATAGATTTAGGATGGGTAGACAATAAAAAAACATCTAGCACACAGCTGGAGGGAGAGCTGTGCAGAGCTGAAGGGTTATTTTTCTAAAAGACTACTAAAAGAGTATATTCTCCTGTGCCCAGCATAGATATCTTTTTGCTACCTGCATGATATCTCTGGACAGAAACAAACTGGGCCATAATTTCATCAGTCTGAGCAATCTCCTTCCTGCATGTTAAAATCATGTAAACAATGAAATGATGATTCTGGGTACCGTGTGGCACATAATTCTATCTTGAGATGAAGCCATGAGCTCAGGTCCCAACCTCAGCTCCTGTTCAGATGTACTGATGGTATTTCATGCTGTACTCACCCTGTTTTTCCTCAACTATTCAGCTACATAAATAGATTGACACAATTTATTTCATTACTCTCTTTGGCATTGTTGAAAATATATAAAGAAATACCAACATTCTATGCATCATACATCCACTAAATATATTCAAAGGATTACTCTGGAAGAGAAGGGGTTTATATTGGGAGAAAAAGTAGAGGGCTTCTTGATATAGGTGTTCTTTGGGTTTGTTGGGGTTGAGGGAATAGGGAGGCCGGGTAGGAATCTATGCTCTAGGCAATCCTGCTTCAGCAGGGGAGTTGGACTAGATGATCTCTACGGTCCCTTCCAACTCTAATAATTCAGTGAAATTCAATGACTGCCGCTTCACTGGCCACCAACTTCCATAGCTTTCCCTGTAGTTTTGGTATTTTGCTAGCATTTGAATTCACTATTTATTTGTTCAGGGTTTTTTTGTTTCTTGTATGGGGGTGATAAAAGAAGTACTAATCAAAAGTGTCTGAATAAATTACTAGCTTTGGTGAAGTATTGCCTTTTCTCCTTAAGTATTCATACACTTTATAAACAGACATGTAAATAGAAAAGATATAAAAATGGTCTTAAAATCATACAGTAGAACAGGAAATGGTTCCGTTTCATTTTTTCCCCATTTTTCTGTATTTGGAATAAACCTAATTTCTTGTTCCTCTGGAAGCTTCTACCTCTTTTTTCTTCTACCTCTGCAGTCTGTTCAGACATAGCTGAGTTTTTAAAATGAAAGACTACTACAAATCAGATCATTATTTTGGTTATTATCTGAAAAATGAACAAATGCTTAGTAATTAACACTGGGAAATAAGGTGACTTTATTCCAAAAATGATCTCGTATTTAAATGACAATTCACCTCCACAATTGATATGTGAGCTGGCCCATCCTCTTCAATCATGTAGTTCATTCGCACATCACATCTGTTCCCTTCAATTTTTTCATCAGCTTGCTGCTAATCACAGCCCTGCTCACCTCTCTCCTTACACAAACAAGACCAGACTCTAGAATTTGAAAAAGCCTCCTTGAGGCTAGGAACTGCTTCACAGAAATTGGTTTCCTCTGGAGAAAGCCCTCTAAATGCAGCTATAATGGAAACTCATCGTTATTTGCAGAATGGAGGCCTTTTGTCTATGTCTGAAATCACAATCTGTCCAATAAAGCCACCCATTCTAAGAAACACCTATAAGGATGCCTCCACATAAACTGTTCGAGCTTTGTTCCCAGTGTTATTCATGCATTGGATGCCCATCTGAATTATGATGCCATTCATATACTGTTTACAAACAAACATATTATTAAGGTCTTTTGTCCAGCATACTTCTCTATGGAACACAGCTTCAGAGCATAAAAACACCTCTGTATGGGAGATACAACCTGTAAGGCTGACAGTCTGAGGAAATTCACCAAGGATAATTTCTTTAGGGAATGCTTATGAGGGCAGTGAGCCTGAAGTCTCCTCTCCTATGAAAAAAGTAATCCAGTTCACGATACTGTCATGACTTTATGATACAATTTACATTTTAATTGGAAATCCAACTCAGGTGACTTTTCTAATATTTATCTATTTTTCTATGCCATAATAAGAACCTTAAAAACATATGTCCAGTAAAATAAACTCTGTTGAAAAGCATACTCTTGTGGTATGTCTGGTAGAAGGCCTATCCCCTGTAACAAAAGATGAAGACCCTCATAAAAGTTCTACTTCTGCTAATGATTCTGTGTCAAATCTCTTCAATCTTTCCTCACCAGAACCAGCTCCTAAATCTACTTGGTACTGTATCTATCTGCATATTAGATAATTATACCTTCTGCATATAAATGGCAATAGAGAAAGCAGAGACAGCATTTCAAAGGTTCAGATATTTTATTTAGAAATTGCAGGAATGGAGTGAAATGATGATTTTGGGTACATAGCCAGTCATAGCTGGAGGCAGCACATTACATGAACTAAAATGGCTAACAAGATGGTGAAGGAGAGAAGGAGGAGACCAATGTATGTGCTACAACTGGATCAAAAAAACATGCTTCTGGGCACATCATACTAGGCTGTAGTCAAACATTCATAAGGGAGCTAAATACTCAGGGCTTGATCCCATAAATGAGTTCAATACCCACATATTTGGAGGGGGAATAGGGAGCTAGCACATCTGCCCTGCAGTGACAACAGCAGGAAGAGTTATCCACTGTATGCCTAGAGAGCTAAAAGTGTCCCATGGAGCTCAGAGGAGATTCCTGATGGGCAGCACTGAAGCCTGAATCCATTCTACACTGAACAGACACAGTGAGAACAGCAGCACTGTAGGTATTCCCTGACAGCTCTTCTGAGGCACCTCTGCTCTGAGCTCGGAATAAAGGCTACTGCATGAGTCACTTTTAGGACTGTTTAACTCCAGAATTGTCTACATTGCAATTTAGAGGTGAGACTACAATTCCTGCAAACATATCCATTATCTCTTAGAAGTACCTAGATTAAGTGTTTATAAAAGAACCACTGTGGCAGCACAGGCTACCATGTGAAATAAATAAAACTTTTATGTAGGTACTGCAAGGTTTTAAAAGTACTTGAAAATTATCAAAACCTGCACTATTTGTGCTCTTGTGAAATTCTCAGTATTAGACACATCTTTACAAGTAGCTGTTATACCTCTGGATTTTGGTCTACAAGTGCCCACAATAGGGCATCTACATTAATATTTTAGTTCAGATCAGTAGCATATTTCTGAAGCAAATATCCCAATTATTGCCACTTACAGTGTTTTAATTTGAATTATGGAACAGTCTTTGGAGCTTATAAAATGGACTTTTTCAGATTAAAATAAACTGGGAGATCTCATAGGACAATAGGATGAGGGGTAATGGTCTTAAATTGAAAGAGGGGAGATTTAGATTAGATACTAGAAAGCAGTTCTTTACTGTGGGGGTGGTGAGACACTGGAACAGGTTGCCCAAAGAAACTGTGGATGTCCCATCCCTGGAAGTGTTCAAGACCAGGCTGGATGGGGCTTTGAGCAATCTAGTCTAGTGGGAGGCATCCCTGCCCATGGCAGGGGGGTTGGAACTGGATGATCTTTAAGGTCCCTTCCAACCTAATCCGTTCTAGGATTCTACATCCTCAGCTCTGTTCTGCTTTAAACATCTACTTCTTTTGGTTGAAACTGCTGCTTATGTATACAAATACAAAGAACAGAGGACAGGCATTCAGTTGCCATCAGGAGTCTGCTCATTGATTAGCACTTTTGACTTGCCATTTTTTTCCACATATTCCTTTCTGGGCTCATTCTCTAAGAAGTCCAAAGATCCAAGTCCAAATGTTACACAAATTGAGAATAGAGATATAAATAGATTAAGAATTGTCACTCTGTTCTGTGCTGCCTTCCCTCCTCCCAAATCCTGCAACTAAAAGTAACTTTGTTCCTAGAAAGAGCTGAATTCTATTTTCTCAAAGCATAGTATAATAAGAACATTGCGGGGCTGCAAGTGAAGACAATACAGAAGTGCTCAGAAAACAAATTAAATATATAAAGGCAATATATTTACAATACCTAAGAGTAAACATTTGTAAAAATGAGAATAAAGTGATGTATCTTAGATATATCTAGGGATTCAACAGTGGTGAGTAGCTTGTTATGACACTACTTACAATGGTGAAATTTTTATTTTTTGAGAATGGATTACGTAGTGAAATACACAATTGAAAAGCTGGCTAGGATATTTCAATTTCAACATGCATTAGCTAAAACTCATACTTGTTGAGGAATAGGAAGTAGCACTATAAGTAAAGGAAGGCATGAATATGCTAATAAAAAAAGGACACTTGAAAATTAGCAACTTCATTGGAGAATTTGGATTAAAGTTGCAGATGATACGGTAAAAAAAAATTATAATGGAAGTGTTTATAGACCTCTGGCACAGAATCAACAAAGAAATCTACCAATGTTTAGACAGCTATCAGAGGTTTTTAAAGAGACCGTATCATTGGTCATACGGGATTTCAATGACTCTGAAACTGAAATTACACATAATGGCATAATATAGGCAGGATCATGTTTCTAAATGTGAAAAAAAATGTTTTCCTGCACGGTCTGTTGAGCAGTTGTAAAGATCAGATGTTACATTTTCTATTCTGTTCTGGAGAAATAATATGGCATGACAAAGAGGATGTGCATGAGGGAAAATCAGGGGTCCAGCCAGTGTCCAGATCATCACATTGTAGGTCACTTGCACACTGAGAATGGAGTTTGTTTGCCTTTCAGAAGGCAATCCAAAATGATTGAAAAACAGACACTGAAATATAGGAAGCCTTCCTAGAGAAATGGTGAACATGGATGAGAGAAGTGTGATAGTACCTCCACAAGGACTACCTGCTAGCAGCAAAACCAAGTGTTTTATTTTGATAACTTACTTGAGGTCTCTTTTTTTCTGGGAAGATACAAGTTCCTGCTTCCTGACTCCAGTCACATTTCCTGACTTTATTAGGTGCATCTCCCATAAAGGAAGAATCCCAGTTTTGCAGCAAAAAGAAGTGAAGCAACAGAGTTACTATGTATTTTGAAAAGTGATTTTTCTCTCATTTTAAAGTGATCTCACCTTAAATGTACATTCCTTTAGCAACTTCCAGTATTTGTCTATATTTGATGAGGGTGTCCAATCTTGGGAGATGCTAAGCGTGTTCTAAGTCCTGTACCTTCATTCCAAGCTCTTTCTCTTTTGTCTTAGAATACTACAACTGCTCTAGAAAATGGGATAGAGTCAGAATCTTCTATTTCAGGTGTCTCCTGTGAACTAACAAAATGCCCAAAGTAAGCCTGGGCCAAGTGGGTCAAGTGGATACAGAAGCTTTCTGTGGATCTTCTCAATACTTTTGTTTGCCTGGGCAACGTCCTACCCGAAGTACATTGTTGAGCAGCACCAAGCATTATAATGCAATGTAAATTCGTATAAGTTTTACTATATACATGTAAATTATAAACTGTGATGAGCTACCTTGATCTGTGACAAGGAACATAAAAATGAAATTAAGCGAAGTTTTTGTGAAATATCTCAAGTAAAAGACCAGTAGCTCAATCTTTAATTATTTTTTAAATAAGAAGGTTAAAAAGAAATTGCTAAAACACCTGTTCAGTAGTAAAACCTTGTAAAACCTCAAACTGATCTCTCTTCTACTGACTCTTTACTGCCCACGCAACTTTTCTCCTTTTGGAAATTATTATCTGTTAAGGTACATTCAACAGTTTTCATCTACTAAACTCATTAATAAATGGAACAACATGTATTTGTTCTACTTCCAGTGTAGCAAGCGCCTGACCGGCATTCTATCTAACTTTGAATATAGACCATGATTCCCTTTTATTTTTGTTAGACTAAATCTTCAGCTGAAGAAAACTGCCACAGTTTCATCTACACCTCAGGATCCAGCCATAGCTGGGTGAGTTGGGCCAGCAGCTAAAAATACTTGGAAAAGTCTTGTATTTCAGTCCATTGTCACTGGAAAAACCGAGAATGGCTATTTAAAAGCATATGCCTCAGCATGCAACTCTCTAAAAGATAAGCAAAATTAGTATTTTGTCATACACAATCATGGTTTGCAAAATGCATACTTCCAAAGGAAAGTTTTTAAGTTTAATATTGAAGAAAAGATGCTCACAGGGAAAAATTTCCATTGTCTATATTAACAAATAAGTCTCATTTTGGTAGCCCTAAGAAACTGACATATCTAGAATCTTCTGGTGCACAGTTCCCTACTTATAAAATAAGTATATATATAAAGTATACTTATAAAATAAGTATTATAAAAGAAGTATATAAGAGTAAAAGACAACCCTGCTAGATATCTTGTGTAAAAAGAAAAAAATAATTGATAAGCTTACAAAAATGCAATGCAATATTCAAGAGATCAGCACCAGCAATGGAAGACACACAAGACAATTTGCTAAAAGTTCTCTAAACAAGCTGAGTTTCTGGGCTGGATACCCGCTGGATTCCATAAAGGAGTGTCAAACACATGATCCAGCATGAAATTGCTTTTTATTTGTGCACACATAACAGAAATATATACGATGCATTTTTATTGCTGGTTTCCAATCCTATTGTTCAGACTGGCAGAAATACTACTGTATTATTTCAACCTCCTAAGTGTGTATTATTAATCAAAGTTTAGCTGCTCTTTTGAAAATGAAGTGGACCTCTGAGTGTCAAAACACAGAAATAGCTAAACCATGTTCAGAGGGAAGAAGGCTTGACAGAGCAGTATCTGCCCAATTTTTTGCTGAATCAATATGAACTTTGCTTAGAAATAGATACTCAATTAATAAAATGTTAAACATTAGACTATTCTTTAACAAAAGTCAGCATCTTCCTGTAAAGCAATAAACATCATGTAGTCAAAATAATCTGTATGAATAAACACCATCCCACATAACACAAAACATCAGCCATTGCAAAAGTATCAAAAGGCACTTTTAAAAGAAACATCCAGTTTCTTTTTTAAAAGCATGTCGAGCACATAGAACAGAAACCCTTTGTCAGAGCTGACAAAAAGAAATTAAATTCCAATGAAATGTTATTTAACCAGATTGCAACTACCCTTAAGTTATAGTTTAAGACAATTTGACCTGATGGATGGCTGCAATAAAATGAGTAAGGTTTCCACTTATTCATCTTTCTCCTCCCACATTCTGACTCATCTGTCTCACTGCTATACCGTTTCCACTCACTGACCTGGCTCTTGTGCTTATAGAATCCTTCTCTGCATGAACTAAATTCACTGAAATGGTAGGAAACTGACCATTATTTTTTTCTCTGCTACTTTTCTCCCTATGTAATGAATAAAGCCACATCTCCAGTTTTGAGTTATCTGTCCAGGAAGGGGTCCCCAAACTCCAGAGCTGACACAAGGTAAATGCTAGATGCATGAAGTGAGGAATGGGGGGGAGAAAGGGAAAAAATACATTATGGTTGAAAAAGCCCTTCCCTTTTCATGTCAGTGAGATGTTACATTGGTGGAACTGGTGTTACTAACAGGTGGAATTATGTTGCCAGTTTAGGATTGGTCAAAAAGACTAGGAAAGCAAGAACACAGGTAGTGCTGGAAGCAGTACTTACTGTTAGAAAAGGAAGACCTGATAGGCCTACAATACAAAAGAAAGAATGAATAGCATCTTTGCAATAGAGCAATCAGTAGATTATAATGGACTATAACACAAATGCTTCTGTTGCTGCCCTGTTTTTTTAGTAAGCAGCAGTTACAGATTTTACTTTCTAGACTTCTAAAGCACTTTGTAGAACTCCCTGAGGTTTAGAGTTGAGAAATGGGAGGTCTAAGATTCAATATATGTGAAAAATGTTCTCTCTAACACAGAGCTGTCTATCTTTTACTGATTATCAGTGTAATTGCATTCAGGATTTCACCCATATAGTTCCTTTTCCTGTCTATTTGGATAGATTTCAAGAAAGAAAACCAGCACTCTTAGGAGGAATAAAGCATGTAGCAATACAACAGAATGGCAATTTTCTCTCTTTAGCTCTATCACCAACCATCATACTGAAGATATGCAACTAGTAGTTAATTCTGTCTCATCTTTTATTAATTGTTATTTTATACAAATAAGATATGCCAGAAATACATGTACACTGCTATTCCTGCAGGCTGATTTGAAACAAACTCCATTTAACAATAATGTTATAAAAAGGTTAAAGTAAAATTAACTTTTAAAGTGAATACTGTTATTAACGCAGTAAGTTAAGGTAAGAATACCATGTTGTTCACACCTTTTGAATACGATAGAGAGCTTTGTATAATGCTGACATAAAACTTTCTGAAGAAATCTTTCATGTGGTATACATTGCCTTTTGCTCTGCACATGGATGCATTTAAAAGTTTAAATACCTTAAATAAGGAATAAGATTCTATTTGACATCATATTCCACAGAGGTTCCTCTAAATTATGCAAAAGTAAGCCTGTTTCCCCAGTGATATAAACCTATAAACGACTGCTAATATACTTCTCAGATATTAAATATGGTTCCTTCAAGAGTCATATTGATTTATAGAAAACCTAGAGACTGGGAAAATATTAAGAATGAATCAATATTTTAAATTTTTCAGGCCCTTGAACATTTAACCTAGTTAAATACTGCTTGAAGTTAAATGTGACCATTGAAATATGATAACAATGTCAGAGAGAACTCTTGATGAATGTTACCATTTTATGTCAACTATACTTCAAATACATTGCAGTTTAATACAATTCTGTAGTTAGGATCAGTAAGTCAAAGTTTGAAAATGATGTAGCATATGATACTCAAAGAAATGTCCCAAAACTTAAATTGCTGACAACTCAGCAGCTCTTAGAACTATTTGGCAAGTAATTGGATGCCTGCTCTGAAAATCTAGAGTTCATTAAATAGCTTTCACTCCAATCTAGTATTCAAACCATTATATTTATTTATATGACTTTTGGGCATTTCTAATTAAAAAAAGAACTTCTGGCCTTTCTCACTGCTATGTAGAAACAGAAATTACTAAGAGCAGCTCCTGGGCACATGCCGGGATACCTGGGATTTAAATATGTAACTGCTGGATAACTGAACTGAAACATGGTAACCCAGCGTGTCCGTACCGGCAACAGTTCAAGATTTCGGCTGACTAATTTGAAATACCACTAGAAGGCCTTGATTTCCAAAGGCAGGTGCTTAATGCTTCCTAATAAGAATCACAATTCCATCACAGTTTTTAGTGTGAACAATCACACTGGAAAAAACAGTCACTTCTGAAAATTGAAGGCCCGAACAAACTGATCGTATAATCAGAGTGGTTAGAGTTGGAAGGGACCTTAAAAATCATCAAGTTCCAACCCCCCTGCCATGGGCAGGGACACCTCTCAATACAGCAGGTTGCTCAAAGTCCCATCCGGCCTGGCCTTAAACAGTTCCAGGGATGGGGCATCCACAACCCAGGATCCAGGCCTCAAAAACATACTGTTTAAATTTGTTGCTGTTCTTCCTAGTAAGTGACCATTCTGTAGAGGGGATTCACTTACCTAACACTTCTGGGTAGATTCCTATCCCCTGACTTCAGGAGTCACAGTCACCCACCAGTAGTTCTTCTACAGTCAGTGAGGGTTGAGAGGTAAATTGAGAGGGCAATCCACCCTACAGATTCAGAATTTTCTAAGAACAGGACAGATTATTCTCTCTAGGCACCTCTCACAGCTAACTGAACTAGACAAATAACTTCAGACAAAGAAGTGATAGATGTAGAAAAACAAAATCTCTTTCATTAAGCCAACTAGTACAGCTAGAAAAAAAGATTTCAGGCTCACAAACCTGTCACATTAATTAAATAATCAATTTTATCATAAGTAAATAAAAGCACCATAAAATAAAGGAGGTTGAAGATCAATAATTAACATACCTAACATATTAATATGGTGGTCACATCTCATTTGAATTTCATTCAAGCAATGTTTCTTTAGTTGAATACCATTGATTGATGAGCATTAGAGAAAAGGTAGGGGGCTGGAGTTTTTGCAGGGTTGGGTGGGTTTTTTCAATATAAAATTCCTAAAAAATCATAAATCACCTCATAGAAGCACAATCTCTTTCAGCCACTTAGTTTCCAAAAGATACATTACCTTTCACTGCTCAAGATTCATTAAAAATCTCCACCCCCTTCATTGATGGTTAAAAGCTGCCTTGATCCCCTAATGAACATGTCACCTCATGAATATCTGTGACTGTTTCACCTGAGTGTATCCAGCATCAATTTATGCTTGAAAAGACTTGCTTTGTAAGGCAAGACTTTTTCCAAATTTTCTCCTTGAAGTTGGTATATATGTAAAAAATATATTAAGAAAACAAGACAAGGACAGACACCCACATGCTTCACTTTGTTGTTAATATGGAGAAAAAATAAACAAAAACCCCAAAACAAAACAAAATAAAAAAACACAAACAAAGCAAAGCAAAAAAACCCCACATCTTAAAATAAAAGGCCTCTAGAGCATGCATGACAAGGAGAAAAATTCTGTACTGCAGTACATCTGGCCCCTCTCCTACCGGCCAGAAAGAAAAGGCCAGTTCTTTAAGTCCCCTGGGGACTTCATGGCTTTAGGCAGGAGTATATGGAGTAGAGACTGCCCTCTGGCCTGAATTCAGCCAGCTGCTCTCCACAGTTAATGCCTCACACCATTTTGCAGCCCCAGTTTCTATAGGAAAAAGATCTTCTCTAGGAACCTATTCCCCAGATGGTTCATTAGCATAAAATTCATCCCTTTAAAGGTCATGTGGAAAGAATAGATATATGTTATATGTGTCTCAAAGTTACTGTAAAGATGACTGAGGAATATTGCCTGAGATAGCTATTTAGTCACAGAATTAACTGCAATACTTTGAAGGGAAATCAATTCACACCAAGCAAACTGTACCACTACCTGCAGATGGACCCACTCTACACTATTTTTTCCACTATGATGGCATTAACAGCTTCTTAGCCACCTTGGTAAGTGGGCTATCACTGAGTCAATACTACCAACAGGAATTTAGTGTTGAGTGAGTCTTGAACGCCATAATACAAACCAAAAAAACCCTACTACTGGAAAAACTAGAAGGGTAGAAGATGAGGTGGGGGAGGAACTGAGTGAGGTGCTTTCATATATCCTTAAAATACAGTTTATCATGTTTCCTAATAATGTTTTCCTAGGATTTTGCATCTTCAGTAAGGCAATATAACTGCAGCATTACATATATACACCAATTGGACTCTCTCTTGACTGGGATCTCAGAAGAGAGAACAAAGGTGAGGAGAAACTTAATAAGCATCAGTGGGTGGGTGTGTGGTTGGTAAAAATTTTTAAATTCTATGGATATGTGGCTTGAAATAAGGGAAAGTCCAACAATTCTTGTGTTCGTGATCAGGAATTAACCAATATTGTTACCTGATTCTACGTCACTGTAAAACACTTCTCTTTTTCCATATGTGAAGAATAAATACATGCTAAACCAATCGGTTTCATAAAGAAATTCAGAAAGAATCACAGAATCACAGAATCTTAGTGGTTGGAAGGGACCTTTGAGATCATCGAGTCCAACCACATTAAAAAAAA
>JAOTQQ010000041.1:55662814-55675693 GCA_026546715.1 Gallinago undulata | reverse complement strand
TTAAATACCTCCAGGGATGGTGACTCCACCACCTCCCTGGGCAGGCTGTTCCAGTGCCTGACCACTCTTTCAGTAAATTAGTTCTTCCTAATATCTAATCTAAACCTCCCCTGCCGCAGTTTCATACCATTAAAGCAGAAAAACTGCTTTAAAAGAGTTCTGGATTACAACAGGCTACAATAACTGTTACTATAAATACTGTTTGCTTTCACATATCAGATGGGCTCTTAAAAGCCCAAGTGAAAACAAAGATCCCTTAGTTTCATAGCTGTGCACACAGTAGTAGGAAAAATGGATAAATGGATAGTGAAGAACACACGATTTCTCTTACTCACTGACATTACTGTCCATTGTCAAAACTGCAGTGGCTCTTAGATGTGTATCACCTGGAGTCAGATTTGCAGATTTTAGCTCCTTATTTCCCCAGATGCATTTCTTTAATCTCCAACCACTGTCCCAGTGAATGCATTCTGAACAGAATTTAAACAAATAAAGTAAATATTTGTACACCTTGATATAGCAGAATATAAGATTTGCTGTAAATATTTGTTTATGAAAATGTCTCTTATAGGTATAGTAGCATATTAACTGCCAGGACACTTGAAAAGTCAAGAGGTATATTTACAGTTATGGTAACACATAAGAATAAGCAATAAACAAATCATGAGAATATAAGGCATATATAAAGTATGACTGAAAGTGAATGGTTTGCTGTTACCAAATGATTTAAAGGTTTTCAGCTGTATTGAACGTGTAGGTGCCTCAGAAAATAAAGTACTCCTGCAATCAAGATTTCAGCAGTGTACATACATAGTTTGCTATCTTCGGGCACAGTGCCCAGCACCACTTTCCTTTCTGCTCCCTTTGGTGCAAAATCTGCTCCCCAGAACATTGAAAATCAATGTTAATTGAGATTCCACTTGCTACTAGAACCATGAGCCTCTAATGCCACCTGTCCTTCAAAGAGGCAATAAAAATCAAGTAGAGCAAAGTCCTTTATCTGTCCCATAGGTCCCACTCTCCCGTGGGAATGTCTGTGGAACTCCAGGACAGTATTGGAGTTGTGGAGTGGAGAAGCTGTGGTGGCATCTGCCACCACAGCAACCTTCTTGAACCACTGCTTTGCTTCCTGTTCTTCCTTTGATTGTCAGAGACATTCAACATCCTTATGCTACACATTGTTAAAGACCTGCATGTCTTTTAGTCCTTTTCTCCTGTCTCCTGCTATGCACACTTTGAAAAATGTTAATATTGAAGTGAAAGAATGTTCTTTCATGCCTTGTTAAGAAGTGAAATAGTTAACGTCACCTTTTGCTGCACTCTTGTGCTTTAAAATTCTTTTCCATGTTCAGAAATGTACACAGAAGAGGGAAGAAAAAAGAAGCAGTTAAACCTAGGAATGAACATCACCTTTTTCTCAGACTAGTGTCCCTGTCCTGCCTCCTTGACAAAAAAATCTGACATCAAGTTCTAAAGATGGAAAACAAGGTCAGATTCTGATAGTATGTAATGTGATACTTCTAAGAAAAAAATACCAAGTGGAGAGAAAGATAAGAAAAAGACCAGCACCTACACCTTCTGCTGCTCATGTTTTGTGGCCGCACTCTGGCAGGTTACAGATGCGCCTGGCCAAAACCCTGATTCACAATGCATTTTTTCTACTTGAGTCAGGTTGATAAAACACCCAAATGATGTATAAACTTGCCCCAATTCTCAAACCCCAAACAACAGGTTCATTTTTTAAAAAAAATCTTTCTTTCTACACACTTTTCATAACAAAATTTTTACAGTGCCATGCAAGTTTCCATACTCCATAACCCCTACTTAGAGTTGCTTAAGATGTCAGTCTTCTAGGCCGAATAGTGAAAATTTTTCAGAAGTCAGGAATTTCAGAATTCAATTACATTCATAGACACAGTAAGCTCAACAGACATCACAATCCACTATTATGCCACCTGACAAGGTCATCATCTGTAAGATACGAGGTGTGAGGTTGTGGGAAGCATGTAGCCTGCCTGGAAATCTAAATCTTCTGGTTTTTACCTGTATTTGGGAAAACTAATCAACCAAATTCATAAATATCCACAAGTTTTTTCTCCACAGTAGAAAAGCGAGAGGATTTTGTTTCCTGACCCCCATCCCATCTCCGTGTTCACTATGAATAAGAAAGCAGTGCTGTGTGGGTGAACAGGATTGTGGAAGAAGCAGAGACCAGAAGAAGGAATAGAAGAAGCAGGAACACTGGCAGGGGAAGGTCCATGACCAAGTCCTAAAGACCCATAAACAATGCATGGCAGCCCGACTGATTGAGCGGAATTCTGCCCGCCTGGCAGTTGGGGGTTGCAGGGGTGTGTTGATTGGGAAAGAACTCAGAATCGATCTGTACCTACCCTGTCTTTAATAAGTTTCTTAGACTGGGCACAAAAAACGTCCCAGACTTTCCTAAGACCGGCACCTTTGACAAAGACATGTGGGACCAAATTGGCCTAAAGCTTTGGGACGCTGCTGCAGGGACAAATAAAGCTGCAGCTCAATATTTACTAGTTTGGTGGCTGATATCTGAAGCCCTAGTAGAGCTCTGCAAAGAGACAAAAAAAAACCTCTGAGGAGAGCCCAACGAGTCCTTCTGCCCCGCTATTGCCCCCGCCCTGGACAATACCTATCTTGATAAAGAGAGTTTCTCAGGAGACCTCTTTGATCCTGGGCTGACTAACCCAGACCAAGAACCTAATCTGTCTCTTTCTGATAATAAATTGAAGGAGGCAGTGGGGAATGATCTAACCCCCTCGAGTGACTGTCGTAGCGTGTGGGACAAATGTCAAAAAGAAGCCTTAGCTAAAGGTGACACAAACATCTTGCAGGCATTTCCTGTTATTTATCGCGGAAATCAACCTGGAGTGTGGGAGGCTTTGAGTTATGATCATGTTAAAGATTTGAGGAAATCAGTAAAAGATTATGGTGTTCAGTCAGGATATACCATGAACTTATTAAGAGCTCTTGGTGACAGATAGGTTATGACTCCTCATGATTGGAAACTGTTTTTGTGTATGATTTTGTCGGCTATGCAATATGCTGTATTCATGACTGAGTACTGTGATCTTGCGACTGCTAAACCATTGGATAACTTAACGGGCAATTTAAATCATATTGGTGTGAATGAGCTCATCGGTAAGGGGCCTCGGGGTACTCCTGATGCACAAGCCCAGATGGGCAGACAGTGTTTTCAGGAAGTAAAAGAAATTGTACTGCACGCAATAAGATGGGTACCTGATACAGCCGCTCCAGGAGCTTCCTTTTCTGATATCACACAAGCGTCTCAAGAACCCTATGTAAAGTTCCTTGATCGGCTCCAAAATGCAGTAGAGAGACAAGTAGATAACTGTGCAGCTCGTGATATTCTTATGAAACAATCTGTGTCCAAAAATGCTAATGCTAACTGCCATAAAGTGTTGCAAACAATTAAGAATGCTAAACCCTCTATCACTGATATGGTAAAAGTGTGCCAAGATATCAGCACAGAAACTCATAAAATGAGTCTTTCACCTGATGCGTTATCTACACAGCTCATAATTTGCCACCTCCTGTAAGCAGAAGATCCTTCGCTGGCATAAATCAGCTGATACCCACTGAAACCTTGGCCCATAGAGAGTTTGGGATTTAGCTAAAATGAGAGAGTTGGGTTTTAAAAAATATTTAAATAATATTTTTCAACTTTGCAGTTTTAATTTATTTAGTAGATGTCACCCTAGTCACTTCGGGTTTCAGAATACCGAGGCTACTAAATTCTGATGAAGGACACAGATTCTTCAGCAGATGCTGATTTAAAATCCAGCTGAAAGATCTTTGTGTAAATCACTTTAAAAGAAGCATTTAAAGATATGACTTTGGCAGCTTTCTAAAAAGAAAACTGACAGAACACTATTAAGAGCATTTGGTTTAATATTGATTACTCCTTGGACTGTTCAATTAGGCTTCTAATTAGGATTGAATTGTTATGTCCTTAGCAATGAAAGCAAAGATGGCACCTGAGAAAAAGGGTCCTTTTTCTTTTTTTCATTAATGTGAACATGCATATCATTTGAAGCAAACAAGAACATGTTATATCCTACACCTCCTTCTGTTCACACACACCTATACACAGTAAGCTGTATCATCTGAAAATGTGCTGCATCAGACTCACACTACATATATGTAGCCAGCTGCATCTTAGTCAGAAACCTCTTAATTTGATTCTGACTATCTGAACAGAAAGCACCAGGCAGATGCAATGCTTCTTATAGCGCCAGAAAGGACACTTCACACACTCAGAAGGAAAAAGAGAGATTACCAGGCCATTAAGTTTCTTCACAATTGATCCCCATGACATTGAAAACTTCTCTTTCCATTTCACTTTCTGCTGCCTTCAGCTATCTTATGAGAGAGTTAAAATTCACATGCAAGAGGATTAAGATCTCACAGTAGCTCCTAAACAAATTTGCACTCTTGTTCCTCATTTCTGCACATTACTTTGAAGCAACTATTTCTGCCTCAAGCAAGTTACTTGCTCAGAAGAGGCAGACAGGCCCGTAAGGTCTATTACATAGTCAGCTGAAAGCACAGCCATTCACAGGACTTTGTACTTCCACAGTCTTTATCTGGATTAAAGAGCATTTAGCACTTCAGTCAGGCGCCACTTTCCTTTCCCAATGCAGACATCATGGTTATCAACAATGTCATTAAGCGACCTTGACACTATCCTCCAAGATTATCACTTCTAAATAATTTTCCTTGGCCCTCCTATAACAAGTTACTGATTTATTCAGGTACTGAGGAAATGCAGAAGCTGAGTCCTGTCTCCAGTGCCTCATAATTATCCTGCTGCCTCACCACCTTTGGTAAGCATAAAATCAAAGAATGGCGAGAGTTGGAAGGGACCTTAAAGGTCATCTAGTTCCAATCCCCTGCCATGGGCAGGGGCATCTCCCACTAGACCAGGTTGCTCAAAGCCCCATCCAGCCTGGTCTTGAACACTTCCAGGGATGGGGCATCCACAACTTCTCTGGACAACCTGTGCCAGCATCTCACCACACTCACACTAAAGAATTTCTTTCTAGTATCTAACTTAAATGTCCCCTCTTTGAATTTAAAACTGTTACCCCTCATCTTATCACTACACTCCCTCATAAAGACTCCGTCCCCATCTCTCGTGTAGGCCCCCTTCAGGTACTGGAAAGCTGCTATAAGGTCTCCCCAGAGCCTTCTCTTCTCCAGGCTGAACAGCCCCAACTCCCTCAGCCTGTCTTCACAGGAGAGGTGCTCCAACCCTCTGATGGTTTTTGTGGCCATTCACTGGACCCGCTCCAACAGATCCATGTCCCTCCTGTGTTGAGGAGTCCAAAGCCGGACACAGTACTCCAGGTGGGGACTCGCAAGAACAGAGTAGAGGGGTAGAATCACCTCCCACTACCTGCCGGCCATGCTTCTTTTGATGCAGCTCAGGATGCAGTTGGCTTTCTGGGCTGCCAGTGTGCACTGCCAGCTCATGTTGAGCTTCTCATTCACAAGCAATCCCACTATGTTAACTTTAATACACCTTCCAGCTATCTGGAGTCTGTGAACTTAGTACCACCTCTTCATTTAAATGCTTCAAACCAAGTCCCCATAAACTTCAGTCAAGAGTGGATTCTTTCATCATCTTAACATAATCTTCCTCAATTTGCACTGACATCACAAAACCGGGCATACTACTTCCTATTAATGCATAGCTACAATATCACAGTGGTATAAACCCATATAAAACTGATATTGAATGTGTAAAAAATTTAAACATTTGCTAATAACGACATTCATTCAGGTCCCTTACAATTTTGAACTATATTCATATTCCTGTGGTGCCAGAAATTGCTGCTGTCTTGTGATACCTTGAGAGCTACTTAATTGACTTTGTACTGGCAGATTTGTGTCATTAGCTTAGGATGAGGATGCACTAATTGTGCAAAGTAGTCAACTGCAGTAAGTAGCTTTTGCATTCTAGAGTATTTAAAAGCAATTCAGGGATTTATTCTCATTAATGGCAGTAACATCTGTTTATTCAGAGTAGAAGTAGAGCCTACTTCTGTCTATTTGATGTTGTAAGTGGATCAGGTAGGCTGTGATGAGTCACAGTTTATGAACCAATCTCAGGCTGACTTGAAATTCAAAATCAAAAAAAATTCTCATTTTATATGCTGAGTCTCATTTACACCAGTAATAGACACATTCAAATAATTTCAGCTAAACTTTGGAAATCCTTAATGTATCTCACTAGCTGCTGTAAACAGGCTTCAAAGGCTAATTTCTATGTAACTGTACTTATCATTAAGGGCTGACTGAACCACTGTAATACTAGCCAAGGTTAATTTGTCCTATTACTCCTGCTTTAGGAACTATTCAGACTATGGAAAACTAGCAGTAGAAATAATACTGATAAAAGAATATACTAAACACACAATGCATAATGGAATTGCTCACCACCTGCTGGCCAGTGTCCAGCTCATTCCCAAGCAGTTTACGTGGAATATTTCTTTGGCCAGCTTGTCCTGTCTATGCTCCTTCTCAGCTTCTACGGGAAGCTGAAAAAGTTCTTGACTTAATACAAACATTACTTAGAAACAACTAAACCATTATGTGTTATCAACATTATTCTCATACTAAATCCAAAACGCAGCAGCTACTAGAAAGAAAACTGACTCTATCCCAACTGAAACCAGTGCATGCCTTCACTGGCAAAGTGCTTGCTTCTCACTCACTTTCATTTACGATGTGGGTTAGTCTAAAAGGATTCTGGTCTGATGTTTCTCATTACTGATTCATAGTTATTCGGGCTGCCCTCAGTCTTCTCCAGGGGGTGAAAAACTCATATAAAGTGCTCACTCTACTAATAGACCCTATATCTGACATGCAACTTTTCAAGGCAAGGGCAGACAGAGACCAGGCATTATTGCAGGCTTTTCCCATTTCATAAATTTTCACTTCTAATAACATTCTTTGTTACCTGCTCTAGGATTCTGTGAAGTCTCTGAATTAGATTTCCTCACAATCAGAGATGTGATGTCATCTGTCCATCACATTAGAGTCAGTCATTCTACATCAGCCTAAAAAAAATCAGCATCCCTTACTTTACTGTAGAATGAGAAACACTATGGAGTGCTGTAGAAGCATAACTGTACTCTGAAATGAACCTCAAAGGGCAATTTGTTTATAAAGACATTATTCTGATCCTTGAAACAGAGGGGTGTAAGAGTCCTGTACAAGCAGACAAAGAACCACAAGCACCAAATACTATCCATGAAACTGTGCGACAAACAAATATTGTGACAGTGGTTTAGTTTCTAACAAAATGATAATCTGGCTAAATGCAAAGGCATTCTTTTTTCAAGATGCTGTATACCAGTAAATATGTAAATAGCTTGTAAAAGGATCATCTTGGGGTTTCTTAGTTTCTCCTAGCTCCTGGATTTTCTGGGACTCATTAAAACCATTTCTATATATAAATGGTTTCCATTGTGCAGCTCTACACAATTCTCTAGTAAAGTACTAATCACTCACTCTCATTGTCACTGTCTGAAAATTCCTTGGTGCTTTTTTCATAGTAGGACCAGAATAGGAGGGAGGAGGTCTGTTGGATTGAAGAGGGAGCACAAGGAAGAAGAACTTCTCCATCTGCTATACCATGGAAAGGACAGGAAAGTTTCCCTCTGCTTTTCAACAGAAGTGTGGAAGCTGCTGGTTGCCCCTCTCCCAGCTGGTAAGATGCATTGTTGTAATGAAACCTGGATGCTCTGGTCCCTGCAAGTAATGGGGTGGGGACAGTGAAAGAAAAGTTGCCAAGTTTTAATTAATGCATTTATCTTTATGATTCACACAAGTCAATTGTTTCTGAGAAGAGCTCACTACATCATGACCATGCCTCAAAAGTCAGCAAACCTGCCTATTAGAACGCTACTCGCACACACCACAGTTTCTTTTAAATCATCTTCCTATGAAAGACCCAACCTCTTTAAGATTCCAGAACAATTACCTTAAAAGCATTTATACTAAAGAAAGTGCTATTGATTGTTTCTCATCAGCTTTCAGCGCATGTACAGTACAACAAAAGAAGAATTAAATTTGGCTGTCTAATTATGAGGGATGCACTGAATTACCATAAAACAATGCAGCAGCTCATTTTGAGAGCAGATATTGCAGATATACTGCACTTGACAGCTTAAGTTCAGACTGTATGTCTATCAATAAGAGTCTCTAAGTTTTTCAGAGTTGCAACATGCTTTTTACATGCCATACAATGTATAGTATTATATGCTACTGCTAAAAGCTAAAAACTAGGACATATAACTGCCTAATACAAACACAACTAAATATGCCACATTACTTAAAAATGAATCATATTGATCTCATCTGGAATATTAATTTTTTTTTAATTAAAAAAGTAAATTCTTTCTGAATTGAAAAAAAATTGTCTAAACTGAAAAATGAATAGAACAGTAATTAAAATTCTAAACAACTACTTTCTCTGTGTATCTATCATTGAAATTTGGAAGGAAATGAAAAAAAGGTATTTGTTATTTCAAATGTGATGTACTTGAAAGCTATGTCCAAGTCTCTTAATCCAATTGCATTAAAATTTCCTACCCCAAGATGTTTACAGACAGGTTTCAAAAAGCTAAAGAAAAAAAGGCCACAGAAATAATTAAATATAATTTAAGAAAAAATAAATAAATAAACCCCACTAACAAGTTCCAGTATTAATCACAGAAGCACACAATCTTCATCTGCCAAATCATCCTGAAAAGTAGACAAAAAGACTTGGAACATGTTGAGAATGAAGCCAATGCATCTGGCATACAAAGCTTGCCATTGAGTGTGCACAGAAACATGCATAAGGATCTGACTAAAATAAACCCATCAGTAAACACTACTTAAGAAACAGAAAATGTAAGTGATTTAGGAATAGAGAGGACAGAAAGAGCAGCCCGCAAGAGCTTGATACAGTAGCCTTGTTCATACCATAAGCAGTCCGTTCTGTGCTTCAGAAACCTCTTATTTTAAAATCTTTTCAGAAAAATTTGATGACCACACCTGTATTGCTGACATAACTTTAAGACACTTATCGGTGCAGACTGAAACTGCAGAAAGCAAGCACTGGCACAAATATAGCCAGAAGATAACAAAGATGGTGAGAAATTTAGAGAAGCACATTGAGAAGATTAAAAACATTCCTCAGGATATTTTTTTCTTAGTTTTCAAATACAGGAATCCACAAATTTGAGCATTTATTGTGAATCAACTGACACACAGCCAAATTAATTTCCCTTCCGTACTTCCACATGAGTTGGAGATGGAAAGTCAGGCAGACGCCAGTACATCTTCTACTTGAAATATTAATTAATTTAGTTTCCACTGGAAGTTTTGTTCAGGATGGCCACCAGGGATTTAAGAAGGGAAAGAAGTATTTTTGAGGGCTTCTCATTGCATTTGTTTTGATTTGATACTGGACTACCACCGCTGACTTTGCTGGAGTTATTCTATTTTGTGCTAGTGTAAATGAGAGATAACTCAGTTTCATATAGTTTAGCAGCTGTCAGTTTTTGCATCTATTATAATCAAACCAGCTTATTTTGCAGCAGCTAGCTCTTTCCTATCTGTAGCATTTTTGCAGTTCACTAGTTTGAGATCTGCAAATGACGCCTTTGAAAACAATCCACAATGCCAGCAGGTGGGCACTTGGCAGATTTATACTCACCGCTGTTGCAAGCAACAGCTAGAAACAAAAATCAAAGCAATGAGCAAGAAACAGAGTTAACACACTTTTAAAAATGTGTATAACTAGTTCCACAGAAAGAAATAAAAATATATTTTCCTCCATTTGCAATATTTTTCAAATGAAACAAGACCAGAGCTCAGCTGTTAGAATTATTATTACATATTGCTCAATTTTTATTACAACACAGTTTAATCTGATGCACAATTCCATATCAGTTGGTTGCTATTAATATTATGGCACAACATAATGACATTGTGCACCACTATCTGGAACTGCTTCAGTTGTAAATATTAAGATCAGAATTTGAAGAAACAGTGATAAATCAAAAGCTCAGAAGCATTAGCCTGAAAAGGAGCACATTTTAGCCTATGTAGCCACCTGCGTTGCTAAGTGGTATTCTGCACACATGCATTTGGAAGTAGCTTACTACCAATGATAGATGTGAACATTGTTTATTATACGACCAGTTTAAATGCACTGTTTACACAGACACTTACAAATCTCCTACAAACACACCAGCAGTAACTTGCATCTTGCAACAGAAGATCAATGAGCTGTCACAGCAGCCAAGCTTCTCCCTTTTATCAAGATATACTGAGTGGCATTTTAATGCTTCCACAGCTGATTTTTCTATGGTAGTGAACAAGTTTACTGCATTCAGATAGCATAAGGTTGATAAAAAGATAGCCAAAGAGAGATCAAAGGTTACACAAAAGTAATCACATTCTGATACAGCTATTGTTATATATATATATATATGTGTGTGTGTGTGTGTGTGTTTCTAATCCTACATCTATTTACAGTGATCCTATATTATTACTGTAAGAGCCCTGTGTTCTACAGTAAATAAAGAATCTGGTGCCTGATTTTGCCACAGGCATGCAATCTGGGAGTTTATTTCCCCTTTCACATAAAAAAAAAATTAAGAGAAGTGTCTTTAAGTTTTCCAGAAAAATCATAGGAAATAAATATTGTGAAGCATAAAGTTATAAAAACTGTCAAGCTGTCAAATTTATTTCATTTTGCAGGCATTTAAGACCGTCTTTTGTTCTTTATTAATAACATTTTTCAGGTAGATCCATCAGTGGCAGCAAGAAAAATGGACATGTACAAATCAGGTTCTATGAGAAAAACCTGAAAGAACTAGTGTTGTTTAGCCTACAGGAAACAGGCTTAGAGAATATATCATAACCACCTTCAAATATATAAAAAACTGTTGCACAGATAAATTGTTTTCCAGCCATACAGTGGATATGACAAAAAACAATGAGCAAAAATTTCTACATGAAACATGGATATTGGAGATAGGGAAAAAAATTGTAATGGTAAGGCTAAAGAAGCACTGCTCTCTATTTCCTGCAGAAACCCTGGGGTGTCCAGTATCTGTTAGAAAAGATGATAAACTTCTGCATGGAATGACACAAATCCAGTTGGATTAAGTTGTTTTTGAGCTCTTCTTGTGTCTGTAAGGTAATTCACAAACTATTTTTGACAAAATGGATAAAATATCTTTCATCAAAATGAAGTCCAGATTCCAGATGTTTGTCACATACTCATTTATTATTCACCCTTGCTTCCCTATTCACTTTTTTTCATGTGTAATGAATGTGTAAGATTGTACTTTAAAAAAATAATGATGGAATAGTTACTCTGAAATCCTACAGACAACCAGTGGTAGAGATTAGAGTAAACAACCTTTTGATTTCTTCAAAACTTTTCTTCAAAACTTTTCAACTTGCTCTAACTATGCCTGTTTGCAGATTCCCTGTGAATAATTCATTTAGCATGAGCATAAAAACGTACTTTTTAAATTGAAAGAAAGCATGTTTTTAAATACGTAGGTGATGAAAAGTTACCAAACAAATACACCTCTTTCTTGATAAACTAGATTCTACAGCAGAATGCTCGGATTTATTCAAGTTTCTAATGCTGTTTTGTGTATAACAGCATCACTTATGGACAAAGAATTAATCTCTTTGAAAAACAAAACAAAACTGTAATGGCTTTTTCCCTAGTTACCATCAATCCTTACTAATTTATGAGCTGTTCAAATTACATTAGAGAACGTACTGTGGCATCAGACAGCAAATGCTAACATGGGCACAAGTTACTCCAGGGGAGATTCTGGTTGGAAACACATGGAAAATTTTTCACAATGACAATAATCAGCCATCGGAATAATCTCCCCAGGGAAGCGGTGGATTCCCCAACACTGGCACTTTTGCTGTGCTATGTTGCCTAGACCGTGCTTCTGCATGAAAGGTTGGACCAGGTGATCCTTGAGGTCCCTTCCAACCTGGTATTCTATCATTCTATGAACACTTGACCTAAGGTCTGTCTCATGATCTAGGTCTCTGACCTTCACTGGAGTCTGGCTATCCCTACGTACCTTTGATTGGGAGTAACGAGACACAGTGCACAATGGCTGGCAGAGACACTTGGTCTCTGTTAGGCTTCACCTCTGAAACAAACTTGATGATAAGGTTTTAGGTACCTTCCTGATCTCAGCATGGAAAAAAATAGTTTAACAGTGTAATTCAGTTTTACTCTTCCATCACGCATCCTCTTTTAATGGAGTTTCTCTAATCATCCTCATTGTAGGAGGCATCAATGATGAGAATATCTAAAAACGTATAACCTTCCTATGCAGTAGAAACCTTTGACCACCAACATCTCTAGTGTCTTTCTTTTAGGCTGGAAGTCAACCATCTTTCAGTTGTCTTAGGTGTAAAAGAAAACAATGAAAAGACTCTGGTTTAAAAACCAACATGCAAGTTCATACTGGGTTTTTAACCTCCAATAATAATTAAAGCATTTTGATGGCTACCTTTCAGTGCTAATTTATAATTAACTTCAGGTGCTTCTTTGATCTTGCTGATATATTTTTCCTATTTTCTTATCAAGACTCTCCAAGCAGTCTGTAATTGCATTTCTTAGTGTGACAGCAACTTTGAATAAGTAGATGCATTAATATATGCTCTAGGAAAATATCAGTTGAGCCAAAGCAAGCTCTTAATGCTAAGCTGGAGTATCATCTGAACACTGCTGATTAAAAACATAATATTATATAAGTTCATAATAAGTTTGCCAGAAAAAAC
>JAOTQQ010000041.1:55619923-55662774 GCA_026546715.1 Gallinago undulata | reverse complement strand
AAGAAATAATGCTAGCACCCTGTCAACAAACACACATTAAGGCATTCAGAGCATTAATATCACAACACTACAAAACGTGTCATGTTTTATATCCATCTAGGCTCTTTCTCTAAAAAGGAAGATATTTCAAACTTCTTCTGAATGGTGAAATATTGAACCAAAAGATTTTTAAAAAGTGTTAAAAGCTAGGGTTAACAAAACAGTGACACAGCCTAACCTACCTGAAGCCACAAAGAGATACATAACACAAGGGAGAAGAGCAGTATAACTCATTTCCTCAAACAAAGGAACGATCTGTAATTCTCAGACGACAAACTCTAATCTCATATTTTCAATGCATAAATAAGACATGCACCAGGGACAATGTAATTGAGATTCTCATATTAAATGCTTTCTATCTGAGAAATATTAAATGAAAATTGCAACAGAATTGCTAGGGGCACCTCTTTTGTAAACACATCAGTCTACAGGTACAAATTGGGACTGGTATGACTTCTCTATTCACGAAACTTATGTTTCACTGATACGCTACTCCAAAATCCAAAAATGGCCACAATTATGCTTGTGTAAAATACACTTTGTACCATACATTTCTTTTCCCAGGCAGAGAAAGTCTGACTGCTATAGAGCACAACCACACTAACCTACAGCATGGATGAGTATGCGTTCACAGAGGTACCTGATTGGTTGGAGAAGACAAAAATGGGGAGGTTAGTCTTACTGTAACTATAGTACAGTACAACCTCCTAGTGCATAAAAGTTTTACAAAAACTAAATTTCCAGATGTGTTTTTGGGATGTCATTTCACAAACTTACATTTTTTTAACTCATTGCTAAACATGTTAACAGCACAGGTACATACTAATCCCGACATGGTGCACCATTACCTTCTCAACTAACACGACCTCCCCACTCTAAGACCAATTTCATTCAAGCCAACAATTCTGACAGCACTTGAAACATCCATGAATCAACTTTCTGAGCTCTGCTAGGAGGATAACCGCAAGGTGCACGTCATTTACATGTTTGTACCGAACTATATCAGTACCTACTCTGCTTTACCTCTCCTACCAGGTTCCGAAACACACTGCAGAGAGAGGACTGCAAAGCATCAGCTACAGAGTTCCCTTCTGAAAGGAAGAAACAGATGTCTGATGCAGTAACAACAGCTTCCTTCTGCTTCTGCCTCCTTCACAGTAGAAATGGAAGGCAACTAAACTAAAAAGGAAGGAGTCAAAGAAAAACAGTTCAAATTTCACTGCTACATTATTATCTGGAGTACCCCATTGATTGTGCCTACCAAATATAGTCACAGAATCATAGCCAGAAAGTAATGCCATATTAAAACGAAACACCAATATGCCTACTTTGCAAAAGAGTAACACTTTTTTGAGAAAATGAGAATATTCCATAAGAGTAAAAGATGGAGCAGGGAAAAAAAAAAAAGCCAGAATGTGTGAAATTCACAAGCTGAAGCTAAGACTAATGGGTGACTAAACATGAAGCCACATCTTTCATTTTATTAATTTTTTCCTTCTGCACAACTGAGATAAAACCAGACAAAGTAGCACAGAAATTTTCTAACATTACAGAGACAGCAGTCTTCCCATCATACATCATCAGATGAAAGGCACGTTATGCTTATTTTACTGCGGATACATTCATTATTCTACCTGGCAGCAACCTGGATTTTGAAAAACAAATATCCCTAGTACAGTCTTATGCCACACAGCACAAACTGGAGATCTGCCAACTGCAAATCAAGTGGTTTGAGGAACTTTTTTCCTATTCTGACAGAAAGAGGTGTCCATCCTCATAAAATCTATGTGGGCTATTATATTCTTCTGCTTAAAAGCCAGAATTTGGTTGTGTGTTTTTCAGATAAAAGCTTTTGTTGTCCATAATGGAGCTCCCACTTCTGCAGAACAGTACTCAAGTACCCCTACAAGAACACCTGAAAGGCCGAGGATATTTTGAGAGAGAGAAATTTTTTGTCTTTTTATTTTAGAAAAATAATTAATTTTTCCCTTTCTAAAGTGCTCTCAGAACTGGTTTTTTTTTCCATTTAAAAATACTGCAATCCTTCTTGAATTATCAAGGCTTGCATTTTGATATTATCACAAACAGCTTTTATTAAATATTAAGAAAACCCACAAGGTAACCTATTTATAATGTCTTCTTGTTATTGGTTCTTATCTTAGACATTGTAATTTCTTTATGATTGTATGATAAAGATTCATTTATGTTTATGATGTTTATTTTCTTATGGTTATGACACAAAATACAAGTAGTGCCCTAATGATACATGTTCATCCAGAAAGAGTTCCATTCAGATTGTCCGGAACTGCTCTCAGAAACGCATCAGCTATAGTATATCTTTATGTATGCAGAATTTTTTATGAGACCTTCAATCGTGTAAAATATTTATTTAAGAATGTATGAGAAATACAAATTAATTTATTACATATCGATCACAAAATTAAAACCAAGCAGGCATATTTTAATCCTTTTTTGGACTCTTGCCTTTGTGGAAGAAGTAGCCTTGGGAAATTACACTTAACGCTAATATTCTTCAGTTCAGGTCTGTCATATTTTTAATGGGAAATTTTATCAATACTTGTTGCACTATACCAGATTGGCTTGTATTTTGTGTTAGAAATTCACTGGGATCTTGTGATACTCAAGCATTGTATAGATAGAATGTTTGTGGGAGTTTTACAATTCAAATTTGTACAAAAATATCTACCTAGATGTACAGCACCCACCCAGAAACACCATTAACTATGCCAGAGTAAAGCTCTGAGCAGAACAGTGTAGCCAGCACTACCACAACTGCACTAGCTAGTTTAAAACATCTTGCATGTCTCTAGTCTTCTGCATAGCCAAGATTCATGAACTTTGCCTGGGATCCTTGTCCATGTCTCTAGTATAGTTCACTGTTGTCATAATGCCAGATAAATGCTAGGGTTTTTTTGGTCCATCAATGTTCAAGAATCTGTATCTTGGAGGTTTTTTAGCACATTTTCTTTCAGAGCATTCCTGTTGCAGCTGCACAGGGCAGAAGAAAATGGGAAGAAGATTTCATCACTACTGAACTTGTTACTGATGACTGTGTTCCTTACTCAAGTAATATTGCCCTATTCCAATACCTAACAGGAGATAATTAAGAAGATGAAAGCAGGTTTTACTGAGGTGCATGGCAGGAAGCTGAAACAACGGTCATAACTTGACATATGGAAAAATATTCAGCGAGAGGACAGTCAAACATTGCAACACATTGCCCAAAGAGCTTGTGAAATATCCGTACTTTGAGGTTTTCTGACCAGACCGGACAAGGCCCTGAGGAACCTGCTTTTGAATTAATTTATTACCCTGCCTTGAGAAAGAGATGCTTTGGCTCTTAATTTAAAACAAACAAACAAACAAAATCAACCCACAAATAAAGAAAAACATATCACCCATTAACTGAAACTGAGACAAATTCAAATGAGATACCACTCTCAAATTTGTAACACTTGTGACACTTTCTTACGCTTTCTGAGTCTATTAACTAGTCAAGGCTGAAATCTGTTATGTCTTTGTGTTTTGCTTCATAAAAATGGCTTCTTTTTCCTAGGTTTTTAATTTGTTATTTGAGCTGAAAAATGTACAGTCCCTGTCTGTCACAAATGTTTCTGTTGAAGACAGTCAGATGAATAAAGTCATGTTTGAGCAGTATCTGCAGAATGTGCTGCAATATTAAAAAAAAACACAAGAAAACCCAAAGCAAAAAACCACCACAGAACTAAACAGATTACCCAGAACTACAATGGCTCATTGCCTTGGGGAATTATAGAACAGTCTTTTAGGACAGAAAATTTCAGCTCCCAATCTATCAAAATAAATGTGTTTTGTTTTTAAAAATGTGTTCAGTGCTACAAAGCACAAACCAGGAACTAGAATGAAAATGAAATAACAATTTAAATAATTGAATAAGTTTGTTCAGTATTGTAACAATTGTATGATTCAGTAAGAATATGGTCACCTGAAAAAGTTACCATGAGCTAAGCAAAGGTATGAATGTACAGCACCTCAGCTAGTTATTCATAGACATGCTGCTATTCTGTGGTAAGAAACGTCACATTAATCATGAGGTGAAGGCAAGCACTTAGGTAGTTACCAGAGAATACTAGCACACTAGAAAATCCATAATTCACTTTACTCATGAGGGCTGTTTTATGTGCTAATAACTTACTGCATATTTTGGAAACAAAAAGCTCATAATTAAAGCCAATTTCTTCTCAAAATTAGTTGTAGTTCTGGATGCATGAACACATTATAATAACAAACTTCTGCCTCCTCTGAGGGAAGAGGCGCACAAACAACAGACGAGACTGCCAGTGACAAACACCAATGTGTGTTCTTTGTGTGTGCTGTACTAGCAAAACATGTAAATGCTTCAGTGACCTCTTTAGGCATTTCTGCAGCTAAATGCTTAAGGGAACAGACCAAACATTTCAGAACAAATCTTACAGCACCATAAAGAGAAGAAATGCCAACTGAATCCTAGTGACTAAATGAAATGCCTCCATGTAGGCATATACAAGTTCATATAAGTGTAGACAGATACCTACTCTGCACGTATAGATTTAAATCAAGCTATTCAGGAAAAACATAATTTGTCAGCAGCAAACATTAAGATAACTTGAGAATCAGAGAAAAAGCTGACACAGAGTGACTGTGAAATGGCTATATGTAACTGCATCAAAATGCTGTTTGATGCACATTAAAGAAAGATCAGCCCAAGACCCTGAAACACAAAAATAGCAACTGACTATTTGCCTTTTATTAAAAGTTCCCATAAAAATCTAGTTATCTTCCTCCAAACGTGCTGTCATTGCAGAGAAAGAAATAATCCTGAGACAGACAATAAAGCAAGGCTCAGGCTGCTTCTGAGGGCCTTCCACAAATCCATGACAAAATTTTTGCTGAGTTCACCAGGGCTGCATCTTCACTTGTGCCTTTGCCTCAGGTCTGCGTCACTGCAAATCACTTTGGGCTACAATTTAAAAACATTTGCAAGCTAAAGCCACAGCAAAAGCAGCAGCATAATTTGTGACCAGAATGCCTTACTATAATGTACTTCTGCCTACTTCTCAAGCCCCACTGCCTGCATGAGAGCTTCCAGACTGTAATCCCTCCGTGAAAAGTCACTTCTCCATTTCTGATATACTGCCCAAATAGAAAGGCTGCAGAATGCTGGCACTGGCCCACCCTCAGTTTAAAAGCCATGAGAAGGGAGGTAATACATAAATACACTAAACTATACGTTTATTTCCATTACAGTAGACAGTGAATTGTTAAAAGCTGTACCTATAAATCTTACAGTTTCCTTTATTCAGCAGAACTATCTGAAATAATTCATTCTACAACTATTCAGGTAACAATTGAACATTTTGCACTCCTACAGAAACAAATGGACGAGAGAAACAAGCAGTAACAGATGAAATGCTACAAAACATACATATCACTTTCTAAAGGGGGAGAGAAAACCACAGCCCTCCAGCAACCCCTATTTTCATCATCAACCTTTTTCCCAATGTCCATAAAATCCCTACTTAGCAACAAATCGCTCTGCATTCAAGAACCAGTAAATACAATTGTTTCTGCAGGTTTTCATCATCTTTGGGTAAACACGTCAGAAGGGACTACCATTGTTACAGAGGAAGACCTCTGTCTACAGGGAGACTGTCTTCCTGCACAGCTACAGCAAAATATGATACTGCTATTTTTATTCTGCTTCAATGCTGCAAATAAAACTGAAATAGCTTCCATGAATAAAAATCTCAAATTTGACGTTAAAATATTTATTCCAGAATAGAAATCATATTTTCAGCAACTCTGTAGAGGACAATTCTAGGGCAGTTAGAAGAAAATTAGTTACTGCTCTACTTCTTTATATAATAAAAAAAAAACAAAAAACGTCCCTCCAACTATCACAGACAACTCTAGAGAAAGCTTGGCTTCACACCACCCCTCTCTTCACAGACTACTCAACTGCAAAGCATTCTTTATACTCACACCTTGAGCTTGAATCCCAGCATGGCCGCTATGTTACTGCATAAAGACATTAATATACCTCCACAGATAAAACCAAGTACCATTTCTGTATTTCATATATGTAATCCAATAGCATTAATTACAAGAAAATGACAAAATAACCTATCTACTACATACAGGCAATTATAGCCACATTGTATGCTGCAAAAGAGGAATGCAGGCTAATTAATAGTCTTCGTTATATAAAGAAGTCTAAAAAAAGGGTTGCAATTAAGAATGGAACTGGCCTCTTCAAAGAAAAAGCCACTGTGTGACTCAGAGGATACACAGCACAACTTTTCTGGCCAAGCCTGACTGCAGAAAGCAGCCCACAGCATGCCGCAGTACGGACTGCTGGCCCTAAGGGCTCAGTTGCCATCACCCCAGGGACTCTTACAGTCACACCAAACAAATTGTCCGTTTGCAACAAACGCACTTTGAACCACAGCCTCCGACAACCGAGGGCAGGTAAGGAGGCAGCATAACACGTAGGGGGTGGCACACCACAGGATTGTTTAGGAAAGATTTATTAAGAGGAAATAGCTAAACCCAGAGTGCACAGAGCACACTGACTCACTGCACCTCCCAGCATGATGAAGGCTGCCTCAATTAGCCACCTGTGTCCAGCCTTAATACACTGACACAGGAGCCAGTTGTTCCTACAGTCATTTCCCCAGTGTTCTCAATACGAACCCCTACTTTACACACCAGATGGGGCAGCATGCCTGCTTGTCTCTCAAATTATAAAAATCAGCTTTGAGGCCTCTTCCCCGGGTTGCTCTCAGCCTTTTCAAAGGCTGAAGGGGCACAAAAGCATCAGCGCTCACCTCAGGCCGCTGGGCTGGCTCTGCTGCCACCTGCAGGGGAATGCCCCTTTCTGGAACCTTCCAGAACTATCTCCAACGCTCGCCTGAGGAGGGCGGCCCTCAGCGGGGAGCCGCACCTGCCTCGGATCCCCGGTTTGCCCGGGGGCTGGTCCCCTCACAGCTGCGGCCCTGCTGGGCTCTCCACCACAGGTGATCATCAGCCCCGAGGGCATAATAACACAGAGCTGCTTCCTATCCCTGGTTACACCTAAATCCCGTACAATTAGGCGTATGGGCCTAGTAAAGAGCTCCGGGCCTCAGCATTACCAGCCACGCACCTCAGTGTGCCAGCCATGGCCACCAGGCAGGGGGGAGGCAGCGGGAGCAGCGTTTCTGGACCTGTGTCTCCTCAGGAAAGCAGCAAAGCTGGGTGCTGGCAGCAGCTCCTTTGCCAGGGGCTTGGATGCTGCGTGCATCCTACATCCAGCTGCAGCCTAAATCCCCATCTGTTTGTCTAAACACCAACAGAACATGACAAAAATAAATGTGCTTCAGTAGCCTTTATATCCAAACAGTGCCTGTTTATGAGCACACGCTGGGAGATACTTGGGATTCAGAGCTGTATCTCTTGCCTGTCTGAGGCTTTTCAGCCATCCCTTGGTCATGAACTGGCCAAAATGTTTCATGACCCCAAGAATGATTTGATTTCACCACAGCCTGCAGGGAATGCCTACTTGGCCCCTGGGCTTGCATGCCTGCTCCCCTGTACCGCAGCACTGTGTCCTAGGGACCCTCTCTATGCAGACACCAACTTAGAGATCAAAACATTTAAATTTAGAGGGTTTTATTCTAATACTGTCAATTTGAGATGTTACCGAGCTTTTCAGCAAAAAGTTTTTATACTTGGGCTTTTTCTTTAGTTCAGGCTGAAAACAATACGGAAATAGCATTTCCCTTAGGAAAGATTCTACTTTTCAGTCCTTTCTAGTTATTACTTTAATCATGACCCTCTAAAAAATGTTAAATGGCCTAGCTAAGCATCAAACTGGGAATTGCTATAGAAAGTCTGCTATGATTAATTGTTTCTCCATTTCTCAAAAATTGATTTACAGCATTGAAAAAGTATTTGCTTTTATATGCAGCTAGTGTTTCTTTCTGCTCCCACAGCAATTTTGTTCTATATCTGAACTTTAGGAAAGAGAAAATGGAAATATGTTATTTTCTACCCTTGGAATTAGTTTTTAAACTTTGAAACATTCTCACATCATCTGTTTATAAACAAGAAGTGGTACTTGGTTCTTTAAGGCCTACTTTTATTTTACTGAGAATATCTTGTGTTCCTTTCAACTTTAGTTTTACTATGGAAAAGGTCCCTGAAATGCTTTCATACTCAAATACATTATAGTTCAGATTCAAAAAAATATTTAGCCTCTTACTCTTTTTGATATCAAGACTGAGTTATAACCTACACAGAAACTTGGAGCCAAAGCACTTCAATGAAGCTGGGCTCAGTTCAGCATAACACTAAATAATGTATTTTTGGCTCACTGAGGACAATAGGAATCAAGCATAGACCTGAAGTACTATAGGTATGGATATACTTAACCACTCATAACATGTAGCTAAGTACATTTTCTTGTAAGCTGCAATGGCTCCTCTGCCACTCCTATCCAAAGCAGTCATTCTCAGGAAACGTAAAGAAAAGTTGGTCCTTGTATCTTCATAATTTATACACTTTGAGTGTACTTGCACTTCCAGTTCTGTTATGCGGCTAGACCTAATTAAAAAGTCTTAATAAATTTATGCATTTAATATCTGTACAGAAATGCCATTTACAATGTAAGAAAAGAGCTGCTAAAAACTTTCCTCTGTTCCATTTATTCCAGATCAAAACTATACGGTGAAAACCTGTTAAAAGATAAACAGGATAAAAATATACCTGTTAGGCAAATCAAACCAGTCAGTGGTAAAATGATTAAATACTGAAATAACTATGAAAAAAAATGCATCCCTTAAACTCTCAGCTAGATGAATATATATTTTAGCCTGGCTGGATGAAGTGTGCTGTCTCATTTTTCTTCTACTACATAGTATGTATAAAGAAATTCTTTTCAGGAATTAATCTGTTCACAAGTGTGTTCATTTTTCATTGACATATGTATCTCAACACTCCATCCTTCTGCTATGAAGGAAGTTTGTTTTATTCACAGAAGTTTGGAGGTGGAACCTAATGCTTTCTTCACCCCCCATAACATAGAAGCAGTTTCCCCAAATTCTTGTATATTGGCCCCTAATCATGTTCCCAGAGAGGAATGTACCAGTGATGGTAGACAGCAGCCCTCCTTGTCATCCTACCTTTTTTAGTTCAGTAGTTTTTCAAGCTTTGGAAACTTCTGTATGCTCTCCAAGAGAAAGTATGCTGCCCTGGAAAATCTGCTATTAGAAATGCCCTTTTCCCAGAGTCTATTTAGAAATATCCTTTTAGAAGCTATATGTGACTGTTACATCATTACCTAAATGTTATAAGATAACTATAATAATTTAAAAATTATATTTCAATTATAAGAATAATAAAAAATAAGGATTTTCTAATTCTTGTAATTTTTAATAATTTGATCATTTTGATTTTCTTACTATATTTTAATTTCCATAAAATATGTTGGCTCCTTACTGGATGTGAACAGATTTGATTTACCAATTGATGACCTAGGTCACAGTCTTTCTTCACACTTAGGTCTTAAATTTGAATGAGCAAAGAAAGGAGAGTGATCCTCAAAGGCAATTATTTTAATAAATAAGTAAAGAACAGTGTGTATTTGAAACAATTTTATGATTCAACACAATGCCAGACAGCTAAATTCTCTCACATCTTGGTTTCCCTGTACTTTACACCCGCTGTCCATATGCTGTTTTTCTGTGAGTGTATGTATGATGTATTCTATGAAACGTGTGCACAAGGTGGTCTCATTTTCTTTTATGGTTTTGCATCCAGAACTGCATATTGCCAGTAATTAGGCACACGTACATTACAAATTAGATCTTGAAAATGCCCAAGATAAAGGATTACTAGGAAATTTAGAGGCAGGGTAGCACTGAAAGATCTGAACCGTTTAATTTTGGTATATCCCCATTTAAACTGGATGACTTGGAACACCTACTTCCTCAGACAAGTGAGTCAGGATGGAGTTCAATTATTAAGTATTAATTACTCACTCATTAATACTTACATTTACATATTGGTGGGATATCATCTTTACTTATCAGTACCTAGAATGTGTGTGTATAAATTCAATATACTGCATATTTGCAAGTATTAGCAATTAGAAAAATTACCAAGTTCTCTGGAGTTACCATCAATCTAATTTTGAGACAAGCTCATTACTACCACTACTCCAACTGATGTCAGTGGCAGTGGTTTATTATTAAGCTAGACTGAATGAAAAAGCAGGTTTTCTGTCTGTACCTGCACACATATACTCATGTTCAAACACACAGAAAAACACAGATTCAGGTAAAAACTACTTGTGTCCTTCACCCTCCTCAAACATGAGCTATGTAGCAGAAAACAGGTTCTTGCCCTATCCAAATGGAACAGAGAAAACTTTATGATTCACTATTTTATCTCATCTTCCAAACACAAACTCACATTCAGCTCCATCCAGTTTACTCATTAATTTCAGTTAAAATTGTAGATATTTTCACATAACTCCTAGGAAAAACAAGCCTATAAAGATAGTGTGTCACGCATACATTAATAATCCAAAGCATACATGTAATGCATACAAGTACTTTGCAAAAATAACATGAAGGATGATCGATCTATGTCTGCTACTTGAAGTCACCTGTATTTTGCTCTGTGAAACTTTTTTTCTTCCTATTACTGTTATTCTTATGTTGCTTTTATCACCATAGTAAACTGCCTCTACCAAGAAAACTTAAGCATACTATGTTTGCTGGCACCAGCAGAAAAACATTCACTTCTATGGGAGTGAGATATGTTTGTTTTCAGGTCAAGCAATCAGTTCTACTTCTTAAACATCATCTCTTCCACCTTCATCTGCCACTGCTAGCCTTACAGTAACTCCCCTTGCAGTGGTCCAACCCCATCAGGCACTTTCATTATCATAAACCCATACTATGCTTAGCATAAATATTGCCAACCACAGACCTAGTTTTCTGGTAACTTATTAGGTATGTCATGTTAGCTAATCTGCTATAAAATATTTATTCCCCTACAGGAATTAAAAGAATGCCTTGCTGCTGTTGTGAAAGTATGAACAAGAAAAGTGATTTCCCTGACAGGCCTGGATGGCTTTTGTGAGTTCAGCAACATTAATGTATGGAAAACAGAGCTTCTATGCTGTGCTTTGGCTAGAACATGTCAATCTATGATGTTAAAAATATTCACAACTTTAGTCAGCAAGCATAAATACCTTATCCTCCTGCCTCTGATCTTAAAGTCATATTCCACCGGGCTTCATCTGGGAAAAGACTGCACAAAAAGTTCATTCAGCAAGCATAAAATTACTCAAAAACTCAGAATTCTGAGTTTCTGTGTCATATTTCTTCCACGACCATTAATAAATCCTTCTTGTCTGTGTCAGCTCTGTAAGCATATTTTAATCTAGAAAACTCACTGAACACCATGATATTTCCATTCCTTATGCTATTAATAAGGACAGTAAAAGAACTGATGTATACCAGCTACATTCTTCTTTTGGCAGATCCTGGCTATTAGGGAAAGTAAGACATTTTTTAATGATATCAGTATATGTCCAACCAGCTATTTTCACATTTCAGCTGTCAGAATGAGTAAACCAGATACTTTTGAAGAAGGAATTAGAGGTCCATTTGCTAAGCTGAAGGCACTTAGCATTCCTGTCATATCATATCTCATTAGGAAGACCAGTAAAGGATAACAATTGTTAGACACTGTTCTTATTTCAAACCTTATGCTGTTAAAAATATTTTAAGTTACTTTTCTATCTCAAAGAATTTGGAGTAAACTAAGATTCTGTCAGGGAGAATAAGGAAATCGCTTCTGAGAAGCCAAAGTTTTTCTTTTCCATTCCCATCACCACAGAACCCAAAAGGTAGAAGGTTATATGGCATGGAAGGCTGACACCCAGTATGCTTCCTGTGTAAAACACAGTTCCATTCTGGATCAATTTTGTAAGCAAATAGTGCAATCAGGGTGATAGACTGTTACCACACCACCCACTGTTTGAATAATTACTTGCAAGGCAATATTTCTACCCAGCACTGTTCCCGACAATCCTCAGTAAGGCATGGAACGACTTGAATATCTACTGACTCTCTTCCCTCAATTATAAAAACCTCATTCTGCATCTTTTACAGAGTTGGGGATTTACCTACTTGTGAAGCCACCGATTCATCCCTCCTAATTTTAGCCATTTAACAGAAGCACCCAAGTTGAGGATGCAGTCTTGTGCTCTGTGTTATTCCTGGAGGTAAAGAAATGCTTCTGCCTTCAGATATCAATGCATAGCTCAGCCTCCTCTGTACTTCTGTCTGAGTGTCCTCGTATTTTAGACTCCTAGACATTTCTGGACTCCACTCAGTTTGACGGAGACCCTTTTTGATCCCCTCTTTAGGCCACAGGGAGCACAATTCATACATCACTCTTGTAAATTAATTATGTTAACAGCTGAAGGGTGGAATCACACCAAAAAGTGTGTATGTCGCTCTGAAATCACCTAAGCCAAAAGACTCCTTCCTTACACAAATAGGGTCTCTAATTCTGAGAAAGCCTGAGGCAAAATCTCCAAGACTGCTGGGGTTACATCCCATTGGCTTCTTTATTCATTAAGTCAGTCGAGAAATAGCAGCAGCTCTGTAGCATTGGGGAAACCCTATACAATCACTTTTTTAACCCTGCAGCTTCTGGTTCCATTGTCAGTGTTAGTGCTGTCCTTGTGTGTTTCTGCTTCCTTACTGTTCCCTCTCCTCTGCCTACTCCATTAATCAGCACATGACAGAACACAGCATTTATTTTAAAATTCTTTCAAACCTTATGCACCTTGTAACAAATAATCCTGCTCTGGTCATTGCATAGCCACACTCTTTTTTGTGTTCATGTATCCAGGGAAAGGGACTGGATTCCCTCAATCAGCGAAGGCTCAGGTATACTAAATGTATGAGATTGCACCTGACTAGTCTATTTCTGCTAACCCCAGCATTTGTTATATGTAACTACTGTTTTTATGACCATTCTGCAACATAGATTCTGAAATTTAGCATTTTACTTTTTCCAGATACAAGGGTTTCCTTAATAAAATGTATCATTTCAAATGTACTTTCCTTTCAAGCCAGATGCCTGTGTAACTTATCTCTGTGACAGCACTATTTACTTTTTCTGCATGCCAGGGAAATAAAGCAGAAACAGTAAGAAAGCTGATGTAATTAATAAAACAAGGAACAATAGTGTAGCACAATTTATCTCCTTTGATAGGAGAAAGTGTCAGGAGAGATTTAGTTCTTGGAGAGTGGTGACCATTTTGCTTTTCATCCCAAGGCTTTTCTTATGTTACAAGAGATTTTTACAAAGTGAGAATGAATCTCTAGTAGAACTTTAACTACAGGGCATCAAACTATAAGCTGAGGGAAATGGAGAAATAACATGACAACACTGCTTTTTCTTTTTGCCAGAGACCTGCGGCATCTCATTGCAAATGAGATGTCAATCCTGTAATTAGCAATATAGTCAGTATTAATTGTGTGTATGTTACTTCACATCAATCACTGTCATTTCCATGTAGTCAGGATGTTTTATAGAACGTAATTTGTAAACAACATGCAAAAATTTAACCCACTTTAAATTAAAATTGTCATATATCTATAATAACCTTCAGTGAATACAGATAACTGTGTGCAATTGTGTTTTGGCTCCTAAGTAGGAAAAGGGAATGTTTTAGCTATTTGTTTCAACAAATAGACTTTTAAAATTCTAATAGGACCTAAGAGAAAAACAAGTATACATTAAAGGCCATTAGTCCACATCCAAAATCATTGCAACCAACCTGTAATTTAGTTTTTTGTCAAAAATACACAAAACTGAAAAAGCAGGGGTACAAAGTTGAGAGTCAAAGGCCAAACTGATTCAGCAATTCATCTTTTATGAAGCAATATATAGTCTTGATTTAAGATCTGTCCAGTGAAGCATAATCCATGGCTTCTCTGGCAAGCAGGGGTCCAATTGTTAAAAAAATATTTAATCTCCTGATTCTTAATTTGTCAGTTTCAAACATCAGAACTTGCTTTATTTTCATCTGATAGATTTCAGAAAGCCCTCTGTAGGAAAATTATATTTCTTATATAACAACTATTACAACCACCCTTTCACCTTAAATGTGATAAAGTAGATCGAGCTCCTGGAACTCCTCCCCTTTAATACATTTTTTCCTATGCTTTCATTATTCCACTAGCTCTTCTCACTGGTGATCAACAGCCTTGCTGAATTGTGAAGATTAGTCTTCCACTGGGAGACCCCTGAAAGTGCCAAATAAAAGAAAACATCTACTTAATATTCTCAGGATTGCATTAAAAATTTTACTGCAAATTACATTCTTTCTTTCCCACACCACAACTACTTCTGACTCAAAATTAATTGCTTATCCATTGCTTGTGAGCCACGAAGATCCTGTGCTTAATATGGGCAGTAGGTTCCTTAGCTATGTTTCTCATTGTTAGATTCATTAATGCAACAACCATCAGGAAACTTTTCATATGGCTAAAAGAACATCATGAAATGAAATGAAATGAATCACAAACTTTGACTCTATCTCCTATGGAAAGCTCAGCCCAGACCCCAAACTGTAACTCTTGTGTGAACCTGCCAAAAATACAAACTTCCAAACTGGCTACCAGCTTTCCTTTCACTTAAAACCAAACTTAATCTAAAAAGCATATACATTGTACATGCATATACATTGGTTTGCACAGTTTTCAGGTTGACTGCCTGTTTACAAGTCACACTTTTTAATAATCTGTTACTTTTGTGACAGAAAATACCTATGTGTAAGAGATGCCAGAAACAGAAGGGTATCTTTTCATATGTGGTATCATTTTTCAATAGCTTATGCTCTTTCCTGTTCCCCAGTTTGGGACTCAAAAGCCGTCAGGTCAGAAATGCTCACACCTCATTGGCTCAAAGACAGAATTAATTCGATGCACCTCTCTGGGTCCTTAAAACCAGGGATTTTCATTTTAGCAGGCTTACATTTTCTTTTGAAAATGGGGCAGATATGCAAAGATTGAAAGCTGTGCTATACCTGCTTAAAGTATAACGGATGTACAGTATTCAAGCACACCATTGCCATTATGGCTAATAGGAAAGTGTTCCTATGAAGGAGACTACATGCTCCAAGGAGTTCAGTGTTTAGAAGTTTTCAGCACAGGCCTAAACTCTGAATTCTGTATGTGCAAATGCAATGTTCTCTTGATGAAATTATTAGTGCTGTATAAACAAAATCAACATAAATCTGAGATTAGGAAACAGATCATAGCACATGGCACAAATTTACAATAAAGATGCACTGAATACACTCACAAAAAAACCCCACAAAACTAAGATTTGAAGGGGAATGGCTACAGTCAAAGCATCCAGCTCCTACTAAACCAGATGATTTTCTCTGTTACCTGCGCCTGGAACACGTATGCATTTCACATCAACACTAGTGGTACTGTGGTGTTTCCCCAAGGGGGCTGTTCTTTGCAGAGCAATCAATCTCCTCAATCATGCACACATCTAATGGATGAAAAAGGATAGGAAAAGCCTTCTACCAAAGAGTACAAACTATCCACACTGACACCTTAAGTTATATTCACATACATTCTAGGATGAAAGATACTGACAATAAAACTTACTGTGAGATAAGTAAGAGGTTTACTTACCTTCCCAACTAACAGGTAGGAACATATTCATTTTACTTACATCTTCTCTTTTCTGACAGGCATATATATATATTTTACACCATTTTTTACTGTTACCTGTAAATAACTGATGATTTATCTATTAAACACTCTTATAAGCTTTGGAATCTATTTAAAAATATGGATAAAATAATGGAGGAGATAGATGTACTGAGGAAAAAAACTAAAAAGGCTAACAATTTTTTGATGCTTAGGGGACTTCCATACAACATTCATAGAAAGCAGCAAGAGGTATCATATTAGAAATTTATTGTGCATATTTTTTCCACTGGAGGTACTGTGGCAAAACAAAAGGGCCCCAAGGAAGCCTGAGCCAATGTAATTCCAAATTCTGGAGTCACTGTTTAGGAAGACACTTAATCACATGGTTGGCTTCCAGCATGATTAATCTTATTACTTTCAATGAAACTATTCACATGCTTCAATTAGGCTTTCTGAATCAAAGTATGTTTACACAAAGTAATAGGAAAAAACTAAATAAAATAATTGCCTTCCAGGGCATCGTCTGTTCACAAAACAAACTCATTAAACTAGTATTTTGTTTTTACACCTTCTGCAATTGGCTGGCCTTAAAAGCAATACAGCAATTTCACGCCCCTGAGTTTAAGGCAACCTATCATCACTCCTTTTACATTTTGCAAAACTTTTTTGATCCATTCTGACTGGATTCCGTGCATATACTCCAATCACTTTGGTTTCATTCACTTAGAGGATGGATCTCACTGAGAATTAGCTTTCTCACAATTCAGATGCAGTAGGAGACATTTTACAGTGACACAGGACAGCCTTTTCAGAGAAAACAATATTCATTAACTCCTTAGAATACAGTATCTTAAGGCCCCTAGGTCAGAATGGATACTCATGTCATTATCTGGAAGCATTAATTGTTCTTTTCCTGAAGGACAGTTTGTGATGTCTTCTCTCAGTGTGCTTACACAGATTTGTTCCAGTCGACTCAGCTCTGCATTTCAGCCTGCTCTTGCAGGGTTTTCTTATGTTCTGCATCCCTTATAAGCAAATGTCCAGTCATGGTGTTTCTGTTGTATCTCCATAGTAACACTGCTCATTTTAAGATAGCTCTTGAAAGTTCACTTGGATTTGCCTTTCTGGCCAAAAATTCAAGAAGGAAACTACTGGCTTCAGTCCTATTGAGAAACAATGCAAAGGTAAATGAGTAACAGCATCAGGTACATTTTACATAAAAAAGAATTTGGGGATTGACTGTTTCCTCTACAGCTGTCATTTCCCCTTCAAATAATTTCTGTTTCTTTGAAAATATTATAGTGAAATTCTGCCCTTCTGAAATTATGGACACTTTTAAGGAGTCAAGACTTTACGCAGACTTGTTCCCTCCACCCCTATCGATTGATGTCTGGGCATGCATATGTAACTGAGTGGAAGGTCTGGTACATGCTTGTTTTTGCTCTGGCACGCCAGGATCCACTAGTGGAACCATGATATCACCTCCAAATATCATCCCCATGTGTCCACCCCCTCTTCCAAAGTTAGAAAAGCAGCCTTTTTTCTTTTGTGTGTAGAACACATGCTATTCCATGAGTAACAAAAATAGTCTCCAAATAGCTCATCTCTGAAAGGAATATTAAAAATCCACTGGGCCAAATTATTTTTTGAGTTCAGATTAAATTCCATGTGATAGAAATATCGACATTCTGCTCCCAGTGTGAAGACAGCTTTCCAAGGAAGTAGAGGACTCCACAAGAACATAATAAAGCAGACAAATAAACTAGGACAATGTCCTGGAAATTTGTAGCAACTGCTTTATATGGATGCTGTGATATTAATAATCCAATCTGCATATACAGTTGAGTGATGTTCCACACTACTTTGCAACATTTATGCTTCCACAACCTCATTTGCATAAGCTAATGTTGGCATGGGAGATAACAAAAAATTCTTTTAAAGCAGAGGTTTGTGATTACCTTTTGTATCGAGTTGCACAGACAAATACAATAACAGATGGAAGATTACTAAAGAGTAGAAGAGAATGAATTTTCCATGTCATTATCTTTCAGAGATGAGAAGTACAAAACAACACCTATTCTATTACATGTCTGGCACAATGGGCTTCTGTCTTTGGGCCAGATCTAATCTACTTTTTAAAGGAAAGTAGAAATCTAATTAGAACATACTGTGGAGAGACTGACCTTACACTCATATGAGTTTTCATTAAAGTAGCTATATAAAGCACTTGATACGTTGCAGGTTGCAGCTGTCAGCTTCAAGACTTACTTCTGAAAGCCCTAAAGAAGAATTAATTGCAAGGTAATGATTGCAGCACTATGGTTAGCTCAGCTTGCAGTTCCATTGCAAGAAGAACTGTTTAATTACCAAGAGATAAAACAGGCCTTTCCTACAGACTTTGTGTTAAATTCTAGGAAGTTTTAAGTACCCACAATTCCCACTAATTTCAGAGGACCTTGCCAGAATTTATCACTACCCAGGATTTCACCCAGTAATAGTAATTGGATTTTTTTAAACCAATACTCTTCTGAAGTTTCAGATATCCAGCCATGCCTGTGGTAGAGCATTTGATAGGTTAAAATTCTTTCTTCTTTTTTTAAAATAAAAAGGTGTATTTCCTTTTTAAATATGTTTACTTTCAACAGCCTGGAGGTCTTTATTTACAAATGCACTATATTTTTGCACCAGTATATCTCACCTGCTGGTTTTGCCTTTCATTATGCAAAATTACTCGAGAGGATGTCACAAAAACTGAGTACAGATTATTTTGCCTCTTCATCTCCTCTCCCAATTAAATTCATAGCTTTAAGAACCTAGACCTTTTCCTTGATCTGACAGGTAGCAGAACAAAGCACTTTTATTCTGGGTGTTGTCTGTCATGTTTTATCTGAGGAAGACATTTACATACTTCAACAACACCAAGAACACAGGCTTCCAAATTTATATACAAAATGGTAGCTTTCATTAATCACCGATTTACTAGGCAGCAATCCAGAAGAGCAGCTTGCTCTAAGAGCTTGATACCAACTGAACATCCCTCAATAGATTTCTAATATATCTGAGAACATTTTGTTCTTCCACTAAAAATTTCAGCAGCAGAAATGTCAAGGAAAGATTGCAATAATGAATAATTATTTTTCATTACTGCCAAAGAGTTAACATAGTAATGGATCTCTACTTCATTCCCTACTTGTAAGCTAACCGATTATAAATGCATGTTTTTATGTGGTAAAAACATTACTCAAACGCCAAAACATTGCATTACTTTTAGCAAGGAGAGTCTCATATTTTGCTCAGCAAGAAACATTGTAATGTAGAATATATGCTACCCACTGTTTTTTTGCAACATTGCAGTTCTGCAGATAGCTGTTACAAGCTGGTGTTTCTTGAATACTGAGTTTCTTAATTAAGATGTGTACTATAACTGAACGCAGAAACATGAGAAAAACATGCAACAAGAATTTATGTGTTCTATTTTCCACACAAAAAGGCTTAAAAGAGATGGAATTATCACCATATCACCATATCACCATTATCACCATAAGTCCTTCAGCATCAAGTACAGTAGCCAATAATGGAGGCAAATGAGCCTGAGGAATACAAGATTGTCCATATAGGTATGAGTGGTATAAAACTTCTGCACATCTAGCAGATGCTCACCTCTTGAGCAGGTCTGTGGCTTCATTCTTCACCTACGCCTCTTTCTTGGATAAACCAAGCCACTGATATTGAAAAAGGTATTTATGCTCTCTCCAGCACTGGCACTTCAGTGCTACCTATTAGTAGCTTTGAGCACAAAATGTTAACCAGAAGTTTGCCTACAATCTCTTAGCCGGGTAAGAACTTGGCTGGATGTCAAGTTAATGGTGTTAAATCCACTTGGTGAATGGAGTTAAATCACTTGGTGAATGGAGTTAAATCCAGTTGGTGGCTGCTCTCAAGTGGTGTTCCCCAGGGTTCGGAATTGGGGACAGTTCTGTTTAGTATCTTTATCAATGATCTGGACAAGGGGATCAAGAGCACCCTCAGTCAGTTTGCAGATGGCACCAAGTTGGGCAGGAGTGTTGATCTGCTTGGAGGTAGGAAGGTTCCACAGAGGAATCTGGACAGGCTGGATCGATGGGCCAAGGCAATTTTAAGAGGTCCAAGAAGGCCATATGTCAGTTCAAGCACTTGGGTCACAACAACCATACACAATGCTACAGTCTTGAGGAAGAACAGCTGGAAAGCTGCCTGGTAGAAAAGGACCTGGGACTGTTGGTTGACAGCCAGCTGAATATGAGCCAGCAGTGTGCCCAGGTGGCCAAGAAGGCCAACAGCATCCTGGCTTGTATCAGAAATAGTGTGGCCAGCAGGACTAGGGAAGTGATCATCCCCCTGTACTCAGCAATGGTGAGGCAGCACCTCAAATACTGTGTTCAGTTTTGGGCCCCTCACAACGGGAGGGTTATTGAGGTGCTGAAGTGTGTCTGAAGAAAAGCAATAAAGCTGGTGAAGAGTCTTAAGCACAAGTCTTATGAGAAGCAGCTGAGGAAACTGGGGTTGCTTAGCCTGGGGAAACAGAGGCTGAGGGAAGACCTTATTGCTGTCTACAACTATCTGAAAGGAGGTTGTAGCGAGGTAGTGGTCAGTCTCTTTTCTCAAGTAACAAGCAATAGGACAAGAGGAAATGGCCTCAAGTTGAGCCAGGGAAGGTTTAGATTGGATATCAGGAAAAATTTCTTTAAGAAAAGGCTTATCAAGCACTGGAACAGGCTGCTCAGGGAAGCGGTTGAGTCACCATCTCTGGAGCTATTTAAAAGACAGTGTAGACATGTTGCTTAGGGACATGGTTTAGTGGTAGTCTTGGGAGTGTTAGGTTTATGGTTGGACTCAATGATCTTAAAGGTTTTCTCCAACCTAAATGAATCTGTGAATCAAAATTGCCTTCATTGTTATCCTTGAAGTACTCATTTTGATAACTGTTTGATAACTATGCTGCCTCTTTTCCTATCTGTAAACCAACACCTGGTTGCACCTTTTGTGCTAAGCATATTTTTCTGTACTATATTATTTTGCACTGATACTTCATACTCTTCACTTCCATCAACCCAAGCAATAGACTTCAACTACCTAGATATAAAACAAGCAACATTTGTGTCTGTCAGAGCAATTATGGTAAATACTTCCAAGTAGCCACCAGTCCAGCCAACGTAGCTAGTTTGGCTGTGTCAATACAGGATCTGAGTCTGGTTTTGTGATGATATGAAACACCCCACAAATATCGTACAAGAGTTTTATAAATGAGAGAAAGAACAAATAAGTACAAACTTGTCTAGCACAACAAACAGCAGGAATTCTAGGGACACAATATTTCAGAGGAGTGGAGATTTCCTCCACTACTAAGAGGTGATAGATATTTGCAAATCACTGGCTCTGATTATAACCTGGTCTGTCTCTTGACGGGAAAAAAAAAATATTTTTTTTTTTGACAGACACATGGAGTTTGTGCATGACTGCAGGAATGGTTGGATATGAACTGCTACTTAACTCTCCCCCAAGAAAAGACCAATGGTTGGGAAAGGGAAGAGACTAGAGCTTTAACTTCATCTTCCCTTACACAGACTGGTACAGAAGTGTTGTAATCTGTTGATGTTGCAGGCCAGAAATGAATGGGTCATGTAGGGAGCCAGGAATGGTTCTTAGAGAACAGTCAGCTTGTCTGGCAGACCTGCTGTATAGCACAGCCTACATATCACATACCTCCTGGTTTGGTTCAAGCCTCACAGGACAATCCAGCCCATCCAATAGTGAGGAAAAACAACTTTTTTTGTCCAGTGAACAGCAAAAATTATTTTAACTGCCAGCAAAATAAACTGGTAATTTTTTCAGCCCTGCTGCGCCTTCCTAATGAAATCACAGACAGCTCTGCAGGGGCAACTTTGTTCATCTTCAAAGCTTTTTAGAAACATTGAATAATCTTCATATTCCTCCTGTGGGCTGGAAAGTACTAGTATCTGCCAATTAAAACCATTACAGAAATGGAGGCACAGAGAAGCTGTAAGAGCACAGTTCAGATGTTCTTAGTCAGACGGCCCACGCATTCTTGAACTAGATAATGTTTTGCTTCATTCGAAGTTCTGCTTTTTTCTTTGCTTTGCTAAGAGCTATCACGTCTAGTATAAAGATGGGGTTCTTACTCTTATCTTTCCAATGCAGTTGATGTTAATAAATAGGTAGGGAGATAAAGCAAAAGGTTCTGAGCAGCATTTGGAGCATCATCTCTGTTTTGCTGTCTTTTAAAACTCACAGATAAAGGTTGCCTGGCCGAACATCAAAGAGAAACTCAGCAGTGCCTTTTCTGGGAACACAGCTTATCCATTGCAGCTCAAGAACAAAAGATAAAAGAAGAAATGGGGCACACTTACCTCTGAAAATTATATCCACAAAGATGCCCCAACATACTGCTTCCTGCAATAAAGGATTTTACCCTCTCGCTTCTCACCTTCTACAGACATAATTCAAAATGCATTTAAATAATTCAAAGTGCATCAGCACTGAGGAACTACATGAGTATCCTTAAATATTTCCTGGGTGCAATATTTTTAAAAGGAAAAAAGGAAGATAACTGAGTGCAACTCACAGTTCTGAGAATCTATGGTCCATCTTGCTAACTTCCTGTTCAGAAAAAGGCAGTATTTAAGACACAGATATGAAATCTTGCCTGCCAGTTGTAATGGAAGAAGGGACACATGGGGAAGGGAATAATTTTTCACTGTTCTATCCTAAATCAGAGTCTTTGCACAAATGGAAAATATTTGCAAGTGGAAGCCAATTTTGCCTGCCTGAACTACAACTTGTGCCTCACAGCAGAAAGAAAAGAGTAAGAGCTAAGATTCACCTTCCTCAGGCATATAGAGGCTCAGTCAGAACTTCCATCACAGGCACTTGCCACTCCAGCAGGAGGTTGTGAAAAGGCACATGAGAGTTTTGGAGGGCATCAAACCAACTATGGTTTATTGTATTGGCCCAACAGACAAAAGAGTGACCCTCTTTCATGGCTTTCCCTCCTCTTTAACAAGAAATAGCTGTTCTAGTTGTCTGACTATAGACAGAACAGCCATTTTCCTATTCCTAAAGGTGAGATCCTTCACGATCAGAAGTGTTAGCTCCAGTCTTGCTTCCACCTAGCATGATCAGTGATAAAAGTAACAATCGCTGAAGGGAAACACCCAAAACACCTTATCCTTAATCTAGTTACAAATTTATTTTCCAAATACATTTTAAAAATACTAACAAATAGGTTGAAAAGTAGTTTTCAGCCTGTAGCCTGAAGATATTTGATGACTGGATCCATGGACTACTTTTCATGTCTAAAAGACATACCACCAAAGGAAAGAAGCTTACACCAATAAGATTTAACTAATTAGAACCCAGATCAAAGGTATGTCCACCAAAAAAGTTTGAAATATTGTGTCAGGGTAGTTTTTCAACAAATAATACTATTAGATACACAAAACACTATTTAAAGTGTGAACATGATTTTCCCTGATCTATTTGAACACCCAAATGCATCCAGAATGCATAGTAGATCCAGGTATGATATACAATTTCATAGATCACTGAAAAATTAAATGTATGATACTATAATGGAATCAGAGGAAAAGCTGAAAGCTCCAACACTTACTCGAATATACAGCTAGGTTGGAAAGAAATAAATCGAGAAAAATGGTATTTTACCTAATAATGGCAGTGCTTTGCTAAAGAGCTTTGCATCACTTACCAACCAGCACTGACTGCAGAGGATACACAGCATCAGTTAGTTAAAACTCTGGCATGAAGTAGATCTCTGCCACTTGAAAATTGCTTTGGCATGTCCTTATTTTCAGTATTGTTTTCCAGCCTCTACCATCATCATGTTATAATGAAAAAAATAGTACATTCCATTCAATTTTACTCCCACTGGGCTCTCTATGCTTTCCCTTCTCTTCATAACTTAATGCTGGCCTGAAAGAAAGAATGAATATTAAAACTTTCTTTCAAAATGAGAATCAAGGAAGGTGTCTCTTACAGGTTACTTATATTACTTATATTCTCTGCCTTCTACATTTTGTGGAAGCAAGTGACAAGTGGTGTTCCTCAGGGGCCAGTACTGGGCCCCATGCTGTTTAACATCAGAGACATTGACAGCGGGACAGCTCAGCAAGTTTGCCAAGGACACCAAGCTTGGTGGTTGTGGCTGGAGGGAAGGGATGCCAATCAGAGGGACCTGGACAGGCTTGAGAAGTGCGACTGTATGAATCTCACGAAGTTCAACCAGGCCAAGTGCAAGGTCCTGCACATGAGTCACGGCAACCCCAGGCACAAATACTGGTTGGGTGGAAAATGGCTAGAAAGCAGCCCTGAGGAGAAGGACTTGGGGGTGTTGGTGGATGAGAAGCTTGACACAATATGGCAATGAGTGCTGGCAGCCCAGAAAGTCAATCACATCCAGGGCTGCATCAAAAGAAGTGTGACCAGCAGGTCAAGGGAGGTGATTTTGCCCCTCTACTCTGCTCTCATGAGACCCCACGTGGAGTACTCTGTCCAGCTCTGGAGTCCTCAACACAGAAAGGACAGGGACCTGTTGGAACAGGTCCAGCAGAGGTCCACAAAAATTATCAGATGGCTGGAGCACTTCTCCTTTGAAGACAGGCTGAGAGAGTTGGGGTTGTTCAGCCTGGAGAAGAAAAAGCTCCAGGGAGCCTTACAGCAGCCTTCCAGTACCTGAAAGGGGCCTACAGGAGAGATGGGGACGGACTATTTATGAGGGACTGTAGTGATAGGATGAGGATTAATGGTTTTAAATCAAAAGAGGGGAGATTTAGATCAGATATTAGGAAGAAATTCTTTCCTGTGGGGGTGGTGAGGCACTGGAACAGAGAAGTTGTGGATGCCCCATCCCTGGAAGTGTTCAAGGCCAGGCTCTATGGAGCTTTGAGCAACCTGGTCTAGTGGGAGGTGTCCCTGCCCATGGCTCTTCCAACTCTAACCATTCTATGATTCTATGATTTTGGGATACGTGTACCTTGAACTCCATGTCAGCTCTCCATGGAGCTAGTCGTCAGTGGATTCAAACTGAGGTGACTTACACCAATTGGCTTTCCTGGCCAACTGCTGGGCATGTTCCAAGGACATCCTTACATCCTAATGTATTCCTGCAGGGTCTACCATATACAGAAATTACATAGTGATAAATATATTAGAGCTACAACCTAAGGCTTTAAGAAAGTATTCCTCACTTTCTTTTGTACAGGTAGATACCCAGTCACCAGTCAGGTAGGACATAGTTCTAAATCTGCTTTCTACTGCACTTCGCTTAGCTCTTTGTGGTCTTGTCTTAAAATAAGCTAGAAAATAAATGTATTTGAAACTGCACAGGCAGAACTGAACAATTCCATCAGGAATTCTTGAAGCAGGAAGTTTTATAGGGCACTCTGCCCTGATGCACATCTGTCAGATTCTGAGAAATGGAAAACAATAAAGCGCAAAGACAGAAGAATTTAGCATAAACTGTAATCTATATTTTAAAATGGAGTTCACAGGAGCTCATCTTCAGCCTTAATGGAAATGTTTGTATTCACTGTGCAAAGACTTTTACCTCAGATGAAATGTGTGGTATTGCCTACTTCTTGCAGATAGTAGAGTCTACTAAACAATGGCAACACTGCATTTATTTTTATGATTACTATAATAATGATATTTTTACAGAGATCCAGCATGAAAAGATACAATATTAAACTATTTTCTCAACATTTGAACTCAATTACTACACTAGCTAAGGTCTGTGGGCTTTCTGTCTCAACTCACAAATTGTAAAATAACATTCTCCTGTCTGGTCTCCCCATATTCCTTCCCTGCATGTTTATTTTAAGCTGAAGATACATTCAAGTATCTATACTATATATGTCATTGGCCATTAGAATGATGAACTTTTAAACAACAGAAGCCAGGATGGTCCAATAAGCTGCAAATCAAAGTTTTAACTTAGACTCCAGTACTTATCAGCCTTACTATACCTTGTGCATCTAATTAATCAGAACAACAATGGTCTGCCAAGTTTTACAGCATGATAATGACTAGACAGAACAGCATTAATTGGGCATTCTTTTCTTTAGTTAACTGGTAAATAGACTGATTAATTGATTATTTTTCATTTTATTACACTAAGGTCACAACCAAGATGAACATTGCCCTGTAGATGATATGCAGTACATTAACACCTAGCAGAAGACAGCTCTCTCTCCCTCTAATTAGCAAAACCAGGCACAATGTAGAAAACAGAAGTGACTCATTGAAGCAAAACAGCAGATTAATGATTAAAATGATCCCAAGACTCCTAAACTGTAATTCATCAGTGCAGCCCCCAGACTATAAGGTGCTCAAGGTATTTTCCTGTGACAATAAACTAGCATCTCCAATCCCAGTACTAACATTAATCAGTAAAAACAAACAAAAAAAACCCCAAACACCTTCTAGAAATAAACTCTGAAAATGCATTGGGGAAATCTAGCAACATTTATTTACAAGCAGCCAAAGTAAATGCTTTATTTAGTTCAATCTGCAGCAAGATTGTGTTGGCATTTTCAGCATAATAGTTTGCAGAGCTACAATAACACAAAGTGAAATGCAAGTTGCCTATGTACATTTAGGCTAATCTATTGCTGAGAAATGTGTGCTCTGTTGACTATGCATTCCATGTTATTCTTTGGATTGCCAAATGCATTTCTTCTCAGGGAACTGTTCTGTTTGATACTGTGCTTTTGTTTGATTAACAGACATATCCTCATCCTAATTCTTTTTATAAGAGTGATAGATCACAATGTAATTAATGGATGAACACACAGTGAAGTTTGCAGACCTGTCCCAGGATGCCACAATATAGAGATGCCAAAAGTTTTACCATATAATTACTTTGAATGCTACTGGAATCCTAAGAATACACTTCACAGATCCTCTCTTTGAAATTCCTTGAATGGATAAACTCTTACAAATATCTTAGAAGTAAAGATTTTAAATTTTTTTAATTTTTAAATAGAATTTTTTTCCTTCCTCATAATCGTGAGGATCCTTCTGAAACCATCCCAGTATACTTAATGGAAAGCGCTTAACTCCTCCAGTAATTCTCATCTGAGTCTCATCTGAATACCTGCTAGTGTCCTGCAGTTGCCAGTATCCTGCAGCTTTGTCAATCACATATAGAAACAGAAACATCTGTCGGTCCTTTCTGAAACACCAGTTTAGTAGCCTGTCATAAGGTACAATGATCTCTGAAAACTCAACATCTACCCTCGATTATCACACAGCAGTATCTAAGATAACATGGGGAAAGAGATACTATTGTGTTCCAGCTGCAGTCACAGGAGGTTTTTATGGTGATAAAGCTAGTGAAAAATCCCTATAAGCACATACATGCACGAGAAGGAAAACAAAAAACAGAAGATGTGAGAGAGGAAGATTAGAGGAAGATTTGTAAGAAAAAAGTGGAGAAAATGGCAGCTGGAATAAATCATGGAATGACAAGAGGAAGATAAAAGGCCAAATACAGAAAAAAGAAACAAGGGGGTTATGATAGATAACTGGAAAAAGAGGCCAACAGATGTTTGAGGGCTGGTTTGCAGATGAAGCATGTTAGAGGAAGGAGAGTTTCTGTAGTCATATGCAGAGAGTCATTATCAACAGGTTTGGAGTGGTGAACTCCCTAATGGTTACCTAGCTCCGCCAATTTAAAGAATAAAAAATGGGGCTTGTTCTCTTTACTGGATGGAGGTAACCCTACTGGGAAAAAGAACCTTTATACCATCTGCGGGGAGGGTGATGGGAAGTAAAGCTTTTCAGCACATAAAAGACTTTGCATGTTATTTACCTCATGCTATTAGAGCTAAGGAATCTTACTTCCCTCAAAGACATATCTAACTGCCCATTTTCCAGGAGTGAAAAGGAATAAGTGGATGTATTTTCACTAAACGTGAGCTTTTTTCCACCTATCGTTGTCAGAATTCCTTCTTTTAAACAAGGAAGTGGTACAAAAATTAATCCTTATGCAGTTTTCTAGGAACAAGAATATTAATTACCAACATATTTTTAGTGCTGAAGTAGCAGGGCATACAGTCGCAACAGCCATATCATGCAGTTACCAGGTATTTATGTGTTTCTTTATGCTATTGGTATCTGGCGGTCCTGCTCTTTCTCTCTTTTCCTTTCTCTCATCCTATAATTGCCATTTCATCTTTACTTTGACAAATCCATTAACAAAATGTCACTCAAAACAACAGAGGACAGACTTTCTCCTGCTAAATATCTAAACAACTAACTCTGAACATACTTGAAACTTCGAAAAGAATATTAGCACTGAAACTTCCCTCATAATTTCATTTTAGGCATGTTAAATGTAGTCACTTTCCTCAAAAAATATATTAATTCTACAGTAGTTTATTGTGTTTACTACAGGCTTTTAATTGATTCAGTTTGATTTTTTCATATTGCTTAATTCTGAAGTGCTCTAAGCTACTGTCTGCATTAACACGCTTATTGAGCTAAATTCAAAAGCTTATAGGGGTGTTTAGAAAATAGCTACTTGTTTGTGCTGTTTATCCTCCCCTGAGCTCAGACTTTGCTACATTAACACCTCCCTTATCAGCCACGGAGTGTTCCAGAGTAGCCAGTAATGGCCGTCAAGGGACTTAAACATCGCATGCATCCACATAACTGGGTGAGGTGTCCAAAGCAGAAAGGATCAGAGTTCATTTTGCTGCCATCCAGCACAATTCCAGGACAGAATGTCCCCATTGCATCTTTACTAGCAATGAGTCTAGATGGGGTGCTGCATGCCCAAGTGCACACCATGTGTGTTAACTGCCGGACAGCCCCACCTCCACATTCCAAGTGGATACTCCGGCTGGCAACCAGATACACAATTTCAGTCTCAAGGAATGAAACCACTTTGAGCACACCACTGACACAGCTGAATGCATACCCCAGTACTGACACAACACAAAGGTGCACCAAAAAATATCCCTACTTCACCCTGAGTTGCTAATATAGATGTACATGTTGACTACATGCACTCTTACACATACAATTAGTCCACGTAATCGCTTTTTCTAAAAGCTATGGAATACATAGAATCATTACATTATTTATTAGCTCCACATTGAAAACAGAGATCCTAAGTGGGATTACTCACAAATTCTCTCTCAAAAATTCTGTAGGAGTGTCTGGTTTCTTCAAAACAGAAAACAACATGTTTCAGTTATGTGATCAAAATGTAAATAAATTATCACAGGTTCATTGAGGAGGGGAGGTGAGACACCGTTTTTCCTTCCTTCTGACTAGCTTTTGGACCAAAACATGTAAACCTGGTATTCAGTAAGGAATTCTAGAAGGGTCTAGTACATTAGGAACATTATTGTATATATAGGGTACATGTCACTGACTTATATTAATCATATTCTTTCAGCTGACATTGTGATTCGCTTCCAGAAAATAGAAAGGATGCATTTTGCACATATATATATATATATGTGTGTGTGTGTGTGCGCGCACACAAGTACCTATCAGATATTCTTTACCTTCTACAAGAAAAAGAAAATTTTAAAAAAATCAGGTATTTTGTGTAGTGTTACAAAAAGTTAATCTGCTAGTAGTAACTTCTTTAAGTGCCATGTATATTTCCATTTGGATATACAAATTAATCCACTTGTGTCTCCCATTATTTCCTCTGCCAGTTCACTTTTTTTTTTTTACCCCGGAATAATAAGAGATACCCTTGGTATGTCAAAAAGCTTAAACTAGGATCTTCAGAAAGATCTTTATATCCAGGACACAGAATGTCAGTAGAGCTAAGCTCCCCTTGAAGAAACAAAGTAAAAGCAGGCAGACTCACTGTCAAGGATCTGAGTAGTTTGTAAGAACATCAGATGGTGAAAGACGGACTGGTGAATATTTGCCTTGGAAAATCTGACCCTTTGGCCACAACATTGTTTGCTGTATTGCAGGGCATTCCAAAGTGCTCCTGTCATGGTTTCAGCCAAAATCACTGCAACCGAACCAACAGATGGCCCTTTCCCTCCCAAACGAGAGGAAAGGAAGAGATAAGGAGATACAGAAGTTTAGAATGAACTAAAGTACTTTAATGAAGAATTAATATTAAAATAAAGAAGAAGAAAATAATGAAATAGATACAATATATACAAAACCGTATCAAGCTTCCAGGATGACAGACCTGTCACCAGCAGGCACCTGTCCCAGACCAGACCAGACCAGGCTCAGCAACGGATGGGAACTGGATTCCAGCTCTGGAGTCAGGAACACGCAGATCAGGATCACAGGCAGATGAACAGACAGGGTCCTATTTGAACATAGGCCATTGCAGGAAGAGAAGGAGAGCTCACCCTTTGATCCCTCAGCTTTTATACATGGGGCAGATGGGATGGAATACCTGTCCTGTCCGTTCCTCCCCACAGGTGTGACTGCTCTGTGCTTTTCCGTTTCCGACCCTCTAAGGGGCTGACCTTGGCTGTTATAGCAATAAGTATAAGCAAGGGCCTCTCTGCATACCATTCCTTGGCATTTAGCACAAACATTGGCCTTATCATCCTGAGAACGAGCGGTTTTCTCCACAATATGCCATTAATTTCAGAGAGCTAGAGGAGGCCTAACTAAAATGTAAAATTACAGAACACAAAACTGGTTCAGTTCTACCTCAAACAGGGACAGTTCCATATATGCCACTAATTGTATGTGAGCTACATCCAAAGTTCCACGCTGCCTAAGCATCTAAAGCCTCCATCCTCAAGAGCCTGCTGCTTTCTCCCGAGACTGCCCATAGCTTTTCTTGCTCTTGCTCATCATTCTCCCCAGTCACAACATTGAGCAGCTTATGTTAGACCACACAAAGTGCAGAAACCCCGACAAAGCATGCTCTTAGAAAGTTTGCTAGTAAACATCTGAAACCACACTGGATTTTAAGCTGTGACATGTCCAAGAGAACTCTCAAATACACTGGTCTTCTACCTAATACAAATCAAACATTTCAGACATATCAAAGACAATCTACACATTGTTAGCTTCATCCACAGAACACATCAAGGCAACAACTGCTTCCAAGTTAATCAAAACACAAACTATTTTTTTCCTCAGTTTAGCTCTAAATGACATTTCAAAAATAGCATGTATTTCAAAATGCATGCATTTACTTCCTATGTAAAATTATTCAAAAAGTTTTCTGGCTGTCCAGCCTGTGGCACCTAAAAAGGGCCTAATTTTCAGATCATGGGGTTCATACAGATATCAATCATGTTACTCAAAACTTTAAATACCACTTTTGGAATCCAGGAATCGGAAGCTTATATTACTTGATACCATTCCATACCTGTAAGCAAAGATGCAACAATCAGGATCGTTATTCTTTCTGTTAAAGAAAGAATTACTTTTTTCATTGCTATAGTAGCTTACCAAATCAGAACTTCCTGAAAAACGTATGTTCTCCTAGTTAGTATTAACAACAAATATGCATTTCTGCCATTGAAAGGAAGACATACTAGAATACCAGTATTCAATGCTACTAGTTGAAACACTTCAGCTGACAACAGAATGCTCTTATAATTTTAACCATTGACAGCTATCAAAGATATAGGCCTCAATATGTACCATAAGTATTTACCAAACTGCCTTTCAGGTTCAAAATAAACAATTACAAAAAGTGAAATCAATTATATCCACTAAATACGTTGTACCAGATTTATAAACCAAATTGTGCTTTTAGTCATAATTAACTCCAGTAGAATTATTCTGTATACATGATAGTTACTGAAGACCAGAACATATTCCTGCAGCTTGGGTTATATCTCCATTTAAAAATGCAATGGATATGCACTAGTGTGTGTAGCACACAGTGTGGGTTTCTCACTCTGCCTGTCGAACAAAAAGCATGGAAAAGGCACTTGTACAACCTCTGGTCTATTCTGCAAGCCATAACAGCTGCATCTGAAAAGAGATGAAAAACATAGAAGTACTACAGCATACTAGTGTTCTAAAAGCACATAGATTTGTCTGGCTCTCAGTTTATGAACTCTTCCGCTTTATGATTTTGTCATTGTCACTACACTATTAACCTAATAATATATGTCAAATTGTATTAATTAAAATATTAATTCTGGGAGAACATTTCAAAGTAATATTCACCTCTTTTTTCAGACATCATTTAGTGACCGCAAGTTATGAGTGTGACAGTTCTGAATACACGAGGTTTTAGTTTAAGCATGGTGCAAGAAATAAATAACGTTTATAACATCTGATTCACTTTAGTATGCCTGAACAATAGGTTCTTGAGCAAAGGGCCAGATGGTGCCGCCTTGGTAGCAACCTCTTTGCTCTGTGCAGCTGTCTGTCATTGCTAGACAACGTGAACTTACAGGAGCAGCCAGTAATGACTAAATGTCTTCTGTGGAATTGTTTTGTGTTCCAGAAGCATACCTGTTACACTAATGTACAAACTAGTGGCCTTCAATGCTGCTTCAGGACGCTGCCATGTAGATATACATGTATGATATAAGACAAACCTTCACATGAAAAACAACCTTTCTCTATTAAAATGGGACACAAGTACAAACATACTCAACATGTGTTACCCTGTCTGCTGTATTCTTATTACTTCCATGTATGCATATTTATTTTTAGTGAGAACATATTTATTGTAAGAGTAATAAATATGTTTGCCTCACTAGAGAGGTCTTTTATTCCCATGAACAATGCAATTTACATATACTAATTGCTAAAACAAGAATAATATAATATGGTGCTTATCTGTCTTTCACAATTAGTTAAGATTATGTGAGAATGCTACTGGGTTCACAATTAGGAATGAACAATAAAGCTCATAAAGGAAGAAACACCATTTTTCGATAGACATTCCCCATGTTGTGATAACAGAGGTAAATAGAGATGCAGACTGCATACCCAGAGAATGGAATAACTAACACACAAGGAAAATTAAGGAATAGAAGTGACTCCACCAAATTTAGATTAAGTTCTTGCTGGAAATTTAGAGAGACTGTAAATTCTCTCTTGGGATATTCCTTCTCCCTGGCAATGAATATTCTGAAGCAATTCAGGGTGTCCAGCACCTCAGAGCTGACAGTAACAGCACATAGTGCCAGCAGAGTCAGCTGCGTTTCAAAACACGTGGCATATTTTTATGTTGCCATTCTGAAAGTTTTATACCTTTGGGCAGGTTTAACTGTTGAGGAACAGCTGACACCTTTTAAAAGTCAATATCCTTTTAGATGAAATATCCTGGGTAAACCAACAAAATACAGAATCAAAATCTGGCTTCAAATTTGTAATGCTGTGAAATCCAATCACCTGAATGGGACCTATGTCACAAAAAGAATATCTATGTCCCCAAAAGGCTTCTACATTTTTAGTGATGCTTCAGATTTGGTGCAAGGGCTTGGAATACCCTTCTTGTCATTTTGCAGATTGCTGAACATCTACTCATTGAGAATTTGACCCACAGTGGAACAATATAATGAAAGAAGGTTTTCTTTTCCATCAGAGCAGAGAAACAAGGTCGTAGAGGTTTTTTATATCTGATCCTTCTTGTAACTCAATGTGCTCCAATAATGGGTGAATCTATGGTTACAATATTGTCAATGAGTCAGCATAAAATCATCCCGGTGGAAAGAGATAATTTGCTGATCTATCGTTCTTTTCTCAACATGACTCATGTTTGCATTGCAAACTATCTTCTGGTAAGTAATATTTCTGCTTTTATGATGACTTTGCCAAAGAAGGGGGTGTTCAATTTTTTGTGGATTAGAATATCTATGCAGTTAGGCAGGAGTCATTGACAGAGGCAGTATCTTTTCTTATACCAATTGATAACTCCTGGAAAAAAGCTATCATATTTTCAGATACACACCCTTTCTCATATTTGCTTCCTCACTGTCATTTCAGCATTCCACTTAGAAAAGCACTTTTGACTCCTGTCTATCATTAAAAACAACAAGCTTGATATACAGTGTAATATTTGCCCAGAGCTTGTTGATCAAACCAGGCTATAAGCAATACAAAGAAAGTAAAGAACACACATGAGCTGACCCTTCCATACATATGTTCATGTATGTGGGAAAACTGCATGGAAGACCGATCCGTAGTAAGACTCTGGGAAGTCTTATTGCTGAGTTAAATGAAGATTTTCCATCTAAACCATTATTATATCTTTGGGTTTTAAGTTCATGAGGGGGCCTTGTGTTCTCACAAAACAGTGTCATTGTGCCAAATGCTGCACACAGGAAAGAGGCAGACCCTACACTGGAAAGCTTAGAATGCATATGTGTGGAAAAGACAAATTGTATGAAAATCATTGTACCCCTTTTGTGGGAGGGCACTGAGGCACACACAGATAAAAAGACTTGCTTGAGGTCTTGCAAGAAATTCCTACTCTGGTTGGGAATTTAACCTCAAACATCTTGAGTCCCAAGCTTGTGCTTTTGTCACTGTACCATTCTTCTGCAGAACATAAGCAGGCAAAGCTCAAGATGCAGTGGGGAAGTGCTTCAAGACTGGTATTTATTTTTGGCATATTTTCACTCTTGCTTCCTGCTGTAGAATTTTGAGGACTTGGTAACACAAGATGATACTCTCTGTTTAGAATACATTTATGACCCTTGAGGTTAAATTCTTTCATTGCTACACAAACCATACTGTAACTGCAGTTACCACTACATAGAAACGAGTGCACAGTGCCCTTCTGGGAAATAGTTCATTTGCTTTAAGCTACCCACTCCCCTTAGCTACTGTATATACTTACATAAGTGTCCATCTTTTATCTTTTTTACATTCTTTTGCACTCTGAGCACTTTGCCTTTATCTACATAATTTTATTTTCACATTCAGAAAAAAAACCTAAAATGTTGACTAAAGATATGACCACTTATTATTTGCATCTCCCTCAAAAAATAAATCTATCAAAGGAATCTTAAGATATGTCCCTATATTCTTGCAGAAGATATTTAAATGTATTTTTAGATCAACTCAGTCCAATGCTTCTTACAATTCACTGATTAAAATAATCACTGTCTCTAACCAATGCAGAAAATTCAAATTATTCACAACCTAAAGATTTATTGTTTAGCATAATCATCTTTTGCTATTCCAGGAAATCAGAAGCCTTCTGCATGCTTATGTATAATTTGACTCGAACCAGGTGTCCTGCTGAAGAAATCTATATAAGAAGCTGTCATACAAAATATATTCCAACAAAGTAACAACAACAAATTTGATAACATCTGAGGGGGGAAAAAAGGGGTCTGGAAAAACAGATGAAACTTCTAGCAAAGCCAAACACATGCAGGGGGGGGGCCACTGGTCTTAATACTCATGCACCAAGAAAGGATACAGAATAGAAAAGCTTTTTTAAAAGGTTTTTATATAGTATCTCTGGGTCAAAAGCAAACATGAAAAAATTGAGCCTCTAAAAAAATTTACTGGTGTTAAAAAGTAACTGGTGAGGTTTAAGAGGAACTATATATTTCATGTATATATTTCTCTTGCCTAAAAAAAGAGCAACCCAGAGATGTGCATATTTAGCTGTTACATTAGTTTTTAACCCTCAAATACTCATTCATCTCTTAGTTTTTAGTGGAATCCTAGAAACTTGGTACACCAAGTTTATGTCCCACCAGAAGCATGCAGATTGTCCCACTGAAGTTAACAATCATCACTCAACAATGCATGTATGTACCATAATGGCACTTCTGGTCAGTCATTGTTTTCTATATACAAATAATGTTGCAAGACGGGATCTCTCAAAGATGCTTGAGTTGAATGTTATTCATTGCTTAGTACCAATGACTTCAATAAAGCTTAGAACCTGTCAGTAAGGTTTATGACACCTTCAGAAGAACAAAGAGCTTGCAAATCATAGTTGTCAGCTTGCATACATCTCAGTTATAAATATATTTGAAGAAATTATTTCCATAACATTTAACAGAAATATTATTTGACATTGATGCATTTTAATTAATATTACCATTTGCCATCCACAAAACAGAACTAATACAGTATGATATCTGTATAATGATGTTATCTCTATTCGGTTTGAAACCACATAACTACTCCTGTGGTATTAAGTAGATACATTTTAGTGATAAGTATAACAAAAAGTAGTGTTACACTGTAGTCTCATAGATAAAGCTAATAATATGGAAAATTCATTCAATTGAATTTGCACCGCTTGACTTGATTCAAAAAGAATTGGCTTTATGTTTAGTTTTGTAACTCAAATGAACAAGAAATGCACACATGCATAATTTTTCTCTAAACCTCTGAATCAAAGTAGTCTCTAGAGCTTGAGACTGTTGCTGTTCAATACCCATGGCAGCTCAATGACTTCCGTGAATCTTGGCGCAGGCCACAATTCTCTGTGTGAAGAAACAATTGCAGAAAAGGGGCTTTACTTCCCCATCCTGGCTTCTACTTATCGAGTTATATTTCTAATTGAATTGCCACATTTTTGTATGTGTCCTATTTAAAAGTATATGAAATTTTAAAGTCCTGAAATTACATATTTTCTCTGCCCTTGAGTAAAATCCTGATATTGTAAGGATGAAAACTGGCACGCATTTGGTGTTTCTCAAGAAACTGCATGAACTTGAGGGATGGGATTTTTTCTCTCCTAACTTAAAGTGGTCACCTTATGGATATTTTTCTCTTTCATAGATCAAGCAACACAGGAAAGATTACGGATAAATCTACTCTCTTCCCCACTTTAGGAATTTAGACTGGTTATTTTATGAAAAGCATAGCTGGTAAGAAATGTTCAAGCAAACATCAGAAAAGAAGAGATGACAATTAGGATATTCACATAAATGTTTTGATCCCTCCAAAATCTGGAGGCAACATGTATTGTATCATACCCTTGCCCAAAAAAAGGCATTTTTGAGAATTAAGCCTCTTAAAATTAGCAAATTTTGACTCTCTTACTGGGGAGAAAAGACTAGGGAGCATAAGCTCTATAATGAAGAATATTATGCTACCTGCTAAGATAGGATGACATCAATATGTTTACAGGTAAGAAAGAGATGATATATTCTCCATATGTGATAATGTTTTGTAGAAAACTTAACAACAAATGTAATGGATGGGCTCAGGATGCATCATAAGAATTACTCCAAGTGAGTACCTTGCAAAAGAATAAAGGAAGGAAGATTTGTGGAAATGAACTTTAGTGAATTAAGTCCTTCATGATGCACTTAAAGAAAACAAGGTAAGATTAGTTTTATTATATCTGAAGTTACACTTGTGAAAAATATCATAATCTCTGATTAAAACTATCACAAGTGTGCACAGGTCACTTAAATAATAGTACATTCAATAATACAGTATTGTCAGTGGTTCAGGTTTTGGGTTTTGGTTTTTTGGTTGCTTTTTTTAAGAAACCTTTAACTTTGACATGAATCCAGTATCATGTACATAATTTTACTACAGTGAAAGCAGAGCTGCAAATTCAGCTGGAAACAAAGAGTTAATTTCCCTTCCTGAACCCAAGCTGACATTTTTCAGGTAAATCAAAAGCCAATGCTAAAAATTTCCACAATCATTACTTTTTACATTCAAAAGTCAGCAACTTGTGGTGGCAGTGACGGCAAAGCAACATTTTAAAATGTAAAACTAAATTATACTATTCAGCAAAAGATGCCATGTGAACTTTGGTTTAGTGGCTGAAGAGATGCTAACTAATTACCTACATAGAACATGCAGTGCTGTTGTAGTTATAGACAGCGATACATCAAGAACTGTGAATCCAACTCATTTATGTTAAAATATGCAGCTATTTCTATTACTTGTTCTCTTCCTACACTTCCTTCCATCTGTTGGTTTCATTTGTCTGCTCTGCCTAGTTGTTTAGACTGTAATTGTTGAAGACTGAAAACTCTTCCTTATGTCTTGTGTGTAACTACACAGCCCCCCGACCTTGGATGCAGTTCAGATGTCCAGCAAAAAAAATTAAAATACCTCTTAAAGGGTTGTAATGGCACGTACAACCCTTTACACCTTCCCTCTAGGGCATGGGCTGCTTTCAAAAGAACTATCTTGCCTCAGTGCTAACGATATTCCTATTAAAGCTTTTATCTTTTTAAAAATTATAGTAATTTGAATATGACCAGAAGTACCTCTATTATATGGCATTAGCTAATGTAAAAAAACCCAACAAAACGCAACAAAACAAGCCTGAAAAAAAACAACAAACAAACCCCATAATTTATAGTGCCTGATGATAAAATGGTTAATTACTGCACTACCTGAATTGGGGGTTTGTTTTAAATCACGAAGTCATTTTGATGATATAATACATCATTTAGTAATGTTAAATATCTCTTCAGAACAGAGCCCGTCTTTGATACTAGAACATAATGTGCTACCATCAAGACAAATACAAGTGTTTTACCATGAAGAGGAGGAATTTCTTCACTATTATCTAGTGTTAGATCTATCTTGTGTTAGTTCTGTCATGCACAGAAATTCCAGATACATTTGACACGTCCATCAGTACCTGCTGAGGAATCAAAGGAAACTGAAGAGTAAAATAACACAGGCAAGGAGTGAAATGTATATTGCTCTCATCCATCCTGGTCCAGCCTGTTAACGTTTCCAATTTTTCTTTAATTCCAGGGTGACTGACAAAGATTAAAAATCAAGGAAGGAAGAAAATGTAATTTATGCCTTTCAAAAACTTGCAATTTCTGAAATGCCGGCCATCACAAAAATAACTGTCACCTGCACCTGAAGTTTGTTTTCCATGAACATGAACTTGTGAAAGTTTCCTTTGGAAGTAGCAAAGTATTCAGAGGTGAAAGCACAGACTGCTTGGCTGATTTCAAAACAGGCAAAGATAATGCCAAAACAAAACATACTGACCTGCTGGACTCTGAGCATGAATGACATTTTATTTCTTTCTCACTGTTTTGTTGTAAGAAAAGAGTAAAGAGCTGGACTGTAGTTAGCTCTTGGCAAAACCTGACCTTTGAACATTCTCCAGAGGGCAATGCCCACAGATGCAACAGACCGAATTCATTCGTGACATAGTGCTGTTGGCACTTGTTCTGGCTGAATAGGGTTTATAGATGCTATTCCTAATTTTGCCCAAGTTAAAATTAATAAAAAGGTATCTACTCCATTAAAGCACTGCCATCAAGATAGAGTGCATACCCTGAACCTGAATTCAGGTACGCCCTGAATTATGACACTGGTGCCATAATTCACATTTTACGAAAATCTACTGAAGGTACTAGACTGAAAATTCACTGCAGTTTGTTTCTGCATGTTGTCAGAAACATCCAGAAGTGCTAACTTTGTAGATGTGCTAATTTTTGCAGTGAACTCAGACTGTAAGCTATTTTAAAGATTTGGTGGGGGAAGGGAGTGCTTACCTCCTTTGATGTATGATTATTTGTCAAACACTTCAGCACATTTGCATTTGGTTTCCCCAGGTAATCTCACATACTTGCTCGTTAAGCTCAAACCAAGGAAAAAGCAAATACATTCCAACAAGAAGATTCTATGAAAAAAGTATGGAAACTAAACAGAGGCATATTGGCTCTAAAGCATTGGGAAGACCTATCAAATCAATCTTTAATATCAAATACTCTGCCTAGGGAGATATTACACAGCAAAAATGCTTCCATCTATTTGGGAAGAAAAATATGAGATTATGAGAGATTAAAAGGCACAAAAAGGAATTATTTTTTTAATAAAAATAACAAGGAGTTCATAACATTTGAAGTATCACATCAATAGGCCCTTTTACACAGAAATAAAAGCAAATTTTTTTGTTAAAAACTCAGAGTATCTAAAATAAAATATTCACACTTTCATTTTTTAAAAAATTGAAATTTTGATACAATAGAAGTACCCAAATAGTCTAAAACGTGGAAAAGAATCCAATAAATCATACAGCCACTTTAGACACATTTCCTTCACTAATCATTGCCCCAGCTGTGGAATATACTCCACTAAATGTAATTTTAAGTTGATCTTTACTGGAACAGTAAACACAGCCAGCTAAATCCAGACAGCTTTTCACAGTAACACGTGTCATTCAGAGAACCAGAGTTCAAAGAAATAAGCCAAATGTATGTAAGCACTGGAGTCCTAAAAGGAGACAATGCATGACACATGGAAAGATTGAGTGCACTGGGCTTTCTGTAGTCTAGACAGGAAAGAATGAGAGAAGACAAGACTTCAAATTCATGGATAGAAATTAAGAAATCTTCATGTCCTGCTTAGACAGACAGGAAAGAATGTGTTTCAAATACAAGAAGGGGGAGGGGGTGTGTTTAAAATCAGGCTATATAAAAAACTTAGTAATTGAAAGCATAGGGAAGCACAAGGCAGGCTTGTGATTCTCTGTAGCCATAGGTTTTTACAAAGCAGACCGGACTTCTATCATGAATTCTGTAAGAAGAGTTCATCTTGCTCTAGAGAAAAGGAGTAGGCTATATGATTTCTTGATGTCTTTTCTAGACATATTTCATCTGAGACCATACAATGCAGGGAATCTTACCATCTTTTACGGCCCTTTTGCAGAACTTTCATAAACCAGGGTCTAACATGTTCTTGCCAACACAGGGCCTGAGTTGGGATTGGCATTAAAGTTACATTAAACTATCCAAAATATTGAATAAATTACTTAACTGTCTACATCCCTGTAAAGGATATGATCACTGAAATCCTCCCTTTAACCTCTGAGGCATAGATTAGACTACAGCATTCTTTGACCATAACATGAAAACCAGCCAGACCAAAATCTAGTGTCTCCTTAGATCATTAAGAAAATATAAACACTTTCAGTTATGCTTCATTATGTCAATTTTGAAACGGGTTTTCTTTACAGAGGGAGCTTAGGAGTTGAGTGTAGCCCCACGTTTTAAGCATTTAAGATGGCAACAAATGTACTAGCTCTGTGCATTTCTCCCTCTCCTGTCTCCACCAATATCATCCTTGAGTAGGACCAAAAAAAAGCATCTGAACTATGACTAATGCTTTCCTCACATAAGGTAAGCATCCCACTGAGAGCCTGTCACTAGAACGTTACGTTTTTGATTGAATGACATTTTGTTTATTAATCCAGTTAGAATCCTATTTATTCTGCTCTTCCTCTCTTCTCCTATGCAAACCTTTCTTCAGTACCACAATGTACAGTAGTGAGGCTCAAGTTTGTTGTTAGCCTAATCTTTGTAATGACTTTGGAATTTATTTAATCCATCTAGAAATGCATGAACATTTGTAGGTAACAAAAATCACACATGGAGAGCAATATTGTTGCTTCATTGAGAATATAAAAATTTGAGTTAGTTTAATTACATCTAGATTTGACTATGGAATGAGTATTGAAAATTCTGATGCAGTCAAATTCAGGATCATTTAATTCAGGTCAAGTGGAATGTATCTATAATGAAGGGGATATATGAATCACTGTACTGCAGTACTAGGCAACATAAGCTATTAATATGGCAGCTAAAGAGCTGAGAATACATAAGAGACTGAAGGTTGGCTCAATGGATGCTCAGGTTTGGGATCAAGGACCTTATATGCCCTTCCCCTCCACCTCCTCCAATATTCTAGGTGCATTTTAGGCTTTTGCAGCCTCTTCACGGTAATTCTATGCATGTATACTTCTATGTTAGAGTAGATATAGTATCATTTCTGCTGCAGTGTAGATTCCAGGGCAAGATTTTCATAGAACCATAGAATGGTTTGGATTGGATGGGACCTTAGAGATCATCTAGTTCCAACCCATGGGCAGGGACACGTTCCACTAGAGTAGGTTGCTCAAAGCCCTATCCAGCCTGGCCGTGAACACTTCCAGGGATGGGGCATCCACAACTTCCTTGGGCAACCTGTTCCAGTGCCTCACCACCCTCACCGTGAAGAATTTCTTTATAGTATCTAATTTAAATCTCCTCTCTTCCAATTTAAAACCATTGCCCCTTGTCCTTTCAGTACACTTCCTGATAAAGAGTCCCTCTCTGGCTCTCCCGTAGGCTCCCTTCAGATATTGAAAGGCCACTATAAGGTCTCCCTGAAGCCTTCTCTTCTCCCGGCTGAACAACCCCAGCTCTCTCAGCCTGTCCTCACAGGAGAGGTGTTCCATCCCTGTGATCATCTTCATGGCCCTCTGCTGGACCCATTCCAACAGGTCCATGTCCTTCCTGTGTTAAGGACTCCAAAGTTGGACACAGTACTCCAGGTGGGGTCTCACGAGTGCAGAGAGGTAGAATCACCTCCCAAGACCTGCTGGCCACATTTCTCTTGATGCAGCCCAGGATGCGGTTGGCTCTCTGGGCTGCCAGTGCACACTGCTGGCACATGTTAAGCTTCTCATCCACCAACACCCCCGATTCCTTCTCCTCAGGGCTGCTTTCCAGCCATTCTCTGCCCAACCTGTATTTGTGCCCGGGATTGCCACATCCCAGGTGCAGGACCCTGCACTTGGCTTGGTTAAACTTCATGCGATTTGCATGAGCCCACCTCTCAAGTGTGTCCAGGTCCCTCTGGATGGCATCCCTTCCCTCCAGCGTGTCGACCGCACCACCGAGCTTGGCGTCAATGGCAAACTAGCTGAGGGTGCACTCTATCCCACTGTCCATGTCTCCAACAAAGATGTTGAACAGCACTGGTCCCAGTACCGAGCCCTGAGGAACATCACTCGTCACTGGCTGCCACTTGGGCATTGAGCCATTGACCACAAACCTTTGAGTGTGGCCATCCACCCAGTTCCTTAACAACCGAATGGTCCATCCATCGAATCCATGACTTTCCAATTTTGAGACCAGGGTGTCATGCAGGACAGTGTCAAACACTTTGCACAAGTCCAGACAGCATCTGTTGTTCTGCCCTTGTCCACCAAGTATGTGGCAGTATCATAAAAGGACACTAAATTTGTCAGGCATGATTTGCCCTTGGTGAAGCCATGTTGGCTGTCTCCAATCACCTCCTTATTTTCCATGT
>JAOTQQ010000041.1:55564899-55612320 GCA_026546715.1 Gallinago undulata | reverse complement strand
ACAAAGAAATGGTGGCTGCCTTGGCTTCCTGTTGTAAACTGCCAACAGCTGCCCCCTTGCATATCATCTGCTACTCCGCATCAAATGCTAATAGCCTCTGGCATTTGAGCTATGGATTACATAGGACAAACAAAAATTATAGGCACACGAACAGAGAGAAAGAGCTCTAGATGCCCCAAAGTACAAAGGCCCTTGAGGGAGAAATAGAAAAAAAAGACGTACAAATTCCACAATCTTGTTTCTATCACTTGTTCTTTTACATGCTTGAAACAACAAAAAAAAAGTCATGTAGAGGCACCCACACTGGATACTTTTTCTATAAACACTTCAGGCAGTCTCCAGAGCATAAATGGACTGTTACTCCAGCTGCTTATGGATTTGACTCACTGAACTCAAAAAAGCTGCAGTGAGTCATATGTTCCCTACATTCACTGTGGGGTTGTCATAGTAATGACTTCTTCCTGTCATTTTTCACTTTACCACATGACTCCATGGGATGGACTGTACTTAGCTCAGCATGGGTAAGTATAGAGAGAGAGAGTGGGCAAAGCAATGGAATTGCAACTTTTGCCTTTCCCCTCACTCCATTAGAAAGCATCCCTCCATTCAAACAGCCTGTTAGAATAGCATTAGAGTTCCTAAAAGAAGCGAGGCGGTTACTACAGGCACAAAGCAAAAAAGAAAACCCAGTTTACAGGGCCACAATCGACTCATGCAGACCCAAGGAAGGTAAAATACCAGATTTATGCTCAGGTATGTTCTTACATACTTCAAAGTATAAATGACTTGCTACTTGCCTTTAGGCATATGCACAATTCTCTTCAGTCTTCTGTAGGAGGCTTATCAAATTCACAAACTTCTGAGGATCGTGATAGCTGATACCGTTGCACCTTCACTGTGGTTCAGGGCTTTGCGTTAGTTCACTTGTTAACTGAAAGGAAAACAGTGATACCATGTCAAGACGTTTTCCATCATCATGCTTTTATTTACCCTGTACAAAAAGACTTAGAAGCCCCACATATACAATCACTTGCAGAAGCTCCAGTTACATTGTTAGCCCTTTCAGCAGTTAATTATGCTGGCATTGTCAGACTTTTCTTGTTTTAGCCCCTAATTTTCTCATCTTGGAGTTCCCAGACCAAGGTTACTCATCTGAAATAGTTGTGAAACTCCTGTGTCAGAAAAGAAAAAAAAACACATCAGGGCAAAGTTAGAGAAACATAAGTTTCTGAAAGACAGAATCATACATTTCAGGAAAACAAAGGGCCTTTGGGGTCGCATAGCTTATATGCCTGGATAACAGCATAGTTGCTGCGTGGTCTCTAATGTCTTTTCATTGATTTTAATTTCCTTTAATACTCCAGAGACACAGCATCTCATCAAACTACCCATGATAAATTCCTCTTTGTCCACTTAACTTACTGCAGAGCTGGAAACCATTTTGTAGTGTTTGCAACCTTTACCTTCATTTACTATGTTTTCTTTAAAATTTTTAAATAAAGATCCTTTCTTTTTCTGATTGTAAAGTATATTCTGACTTCAGTACTACAGTGGAAGCCACACCAAGTAGTTTCCATGTTTCTCACATGACAGTATTTGTGATCTGGAGCTCATGAACTGTGCTGCAGTTTGATACAATAAATGGTACTTCGACACATTTTTTTCAGAAGGACAAGCAATCACAGACTTACTTATGCAAGCATATTACTGAACAAATTTACCCCAAAGTTGTTTATTTAATTTTACAATTTTCAAAATATTAGTTTGTAGTTTTCCTGTCATCCTCATTAAAAAAATGTTTCTCTAAATACCAAATGTTGCAGACAAGCAAGATTTAAGAGTCTAAAGGCAGTATCCAAAGCCAGACATTTTCAGGTATTCTGAAGATTTAGAAGCTGCACACTGGCAGTTTATTTCACAAGAGATCACCGATTCATAAACTGAAAACTACAGCTTCATAGTCACCTACAGTCAGCAACTAATCCAGTATAATGATCACAACCATTAGTAGTAATGGTACAAGAAGTGGCAAAAATAGAAAGATTTCATTAGCGGGTTAAAGTCATCTACTCAGGCAGTAGAACGCAGCTCAAAGTTTCTGCCCTTAAGCAGCCATGTTTGAAATTCAGAGACTCAGCAACTTTTAGATGTCTATATATTAAATTATTGTTGCATAAAGATAACACATCAGGTTTTACAATCCATCAGAATTTAAAGTCAGCTATTATTAATAAATAAAAACAGCACAGAAATTGGTAGAAAAGCAAATACCACTGAATTATTCCAATTTACAACCAGTTAGACTGAGTTGATCATATTAGACTACGCTTTTCTAATTTATAATATACACATCTTTGTCTCTAGCTATTAAATCAGGAGATTCTACCTCCAGGATTTTAAGAAGCTTTCTGCCAGAAAGAACAGTTCTTAAACACAGTTACAAGAATCTTTCAATATTACTAGTGTTTTGTGGATCCAGATCTCTAATGCTATACATCATAATATAGACAGCAAATATAGACAGCTTATTCAGAGTCTTCAAGAACAGAAACACACACACATAACGTTTTTACCACTTTGGTGCTTGAAGAAATACATCAGCTGCCTCTAAGAAAATTTGCTTGGAAAAGATTCCATATCAAACTTTTTAATCCAAACTTGAGAGAGGAAATGAAGCACCTGCCACTCTTTCCACAGACATGAATGCTGTGGGCATTGTGCAGCACACCCGAACACTACCTCCTGTTCCCTGTTCCTGTTCCCTGTCTTAGAAACATTCTGACAGAAACAGAGGGGGAAAAAATACCCCCAATTTTTAGGAGTGCATTTACTGTATTTCAGTATGCAAGTCATATTAGTTTCTTTAATTGTCTGTTGGCACGAGCAACTTTCACCCAGTTTTGAAAATGTAACCTATTTTTGTTTGCAGGCTTCATGGAACATTGCAGCTACTTATTTCAACTTTATAGCTCCTAGTGCAGTGTTCTTTCTCTGTTGACTGAAATTAATATTATAATAATAGAACCACTGCTTTCTCTTTGCTTTCTACATTATTCAAACATCATAATTGAAACCTTACAAAACCTGGCATGGTATTAGAGTCAGACACAATAAATGATGACCCAAAATGGTTTTGAGATATAACCCCCTGAGGGTAAGTGTTCCACATAAAGCTCTATAGTCCAAATTTCAGAATTAATTACTTTTGTCATTTGTGACAGGCATTATGAATCTCAGTTAATTATATTGAGAATGTCTGTAAACACAGTAACAGCTCAAAGGAAAGGCATCTTTTTGATAAAATTTGCCATGCATTTTTGATGCTTAAACACAGGATCTGGCTGGGGAACTACCTAGAAAATTAATTATATAATGTTGCCTCCATTGGTTAATATGTTTAAAAGATTGGCTTGTAACAGATTGTCATGAGAAAAGTGACCTGTCTGACTGGCAACAGTAGTACAAGCACTACTGGTATCTTAATAAGCAAATGGCCACCAGTCCTAGAGGAGGCCAAGAACACTGACCATATTTATCAGCTTCAAGGCTGACAAAACAGCACACTTCCTCTTTGTAAAAGGTTTTAAGTCTCCAAAACTCCTGCTAGAACACAAGCACAGCAATCACTCTGAGGTACAGAAAAAGAAGGTTTATTCATACCAGCATATTTAGAAGTCCTTCCATTGTAAAAGCATATGATGGGCTAAGTGTTCAAATAAACATTTACAACAGTTTGAGAAATTTGTCATTGTCTCAAGATTTGACTCCTTAGAGCAAGCAGAGATTTTTTTTTTTTTTTTAACTGAGTAACTTAAATGCAGTTACTAGAAATTATTTATCAATCCTCACAGCAGTAATTAATTTAGCAACTAACTCAACTATCTGATTTGGAGAGTTAGCCTAACCCTTTCCAAGTGTTGTGCTGGAACTTTATGGTAAATTATAAACACTCTAGTCCTCAAACAAAACTTTGTGGAAACTGCACTAATATTTACAAGCATATTTGTCAAATTAAGATCACAAACTCTGACAAAACATTACATGCCCTAGATGGATCCAAAATGGTGAAGCATCAAGGTTCATAAAGGTTCAGTGCTTTCTATATGAGATAAAGATCAAGAGTGTAAGACCCAAATTGCAAACCACCAGAAATGATAGAACAGAATCAGATTAACTTCCTTATCGAAGGAAATACTCAAGACACAGCCCAACTGCACAAGCCATGGTTATGTGCCACTATCCACAAAGATGTCACTGCCAGGTTTGGAGGTCCAGAACATATAGGAAATATGAACTTTAAATTGATAATAGCCTTAAACTCTTCAGACCTAAGTGATACCAGAGTGCACCAGCAAACTGCCAGTCCATTCACCCAATGTGACAGACTTGGGGTAAATCTGTTCACTATAGTTCTGGCTTAATTTATTTTTAATTTATTCTATCGTGCAATATCTTTCCCTCATTTCCTCCTTCCTTTAGTGGGAAATACACAATATTTAATAATGGCTACTAGTCAACCTGAAAGTAAACTATTTATTTTGACTTCATTACAACAAAATCCAAAGGCCATTTAAAAAAAAAAAATAACAGAACAGTCATATAATTTACTTTATTGGGTTTTTTTGACACTAATGTAAAATAAAACTACTCAAACCTTTTCAGGTGATGACCAAGACCTTGTGGTTTCCATAAAACAAATGGAATACAGTCTTCTGGGTAGGAATTGAGTGACACAGGGAATTCACAAACAACATAAAAGTCTTATGGGATTTTTACATTAAATCCCAATAAAATTAGCCAGTGGCATCTGGTAACGATCAAGCTGCTTCTGTCTTCTGCAAAACTGATTAGACTGTTCCTATACATCAACAAGTTCCTCTAATTTTTTATTTGGACAGTTCATTCCTTAGAAGAAGGGCACATACAGAACATTTTCAAGCTTGTTTCATGCTGCTCTGGAACATTTCAGTATTTTCCTAAAGCATTTTAAAATCCTTTCCATAAGAAAGGTCAGGATTTTTCCATGAAAAATAAACAACCCACTCTGCATGCAAGATCTTTTTGAAGGGAGTATGTAATGATGTAGTTTCAGCATCTACGCAGAAACATGTCAATCTAGAATCTACCCTGAAATTCCCACAGGGTGCTTGCACGTTGGCCATATTTACATGATTTGATGCTTAAAGACCCCACACATGTTTGGAAAAGATTTGGTCATTTTGCTCACAACAGATGAAATGGTACAAATGATACAAACAGATACACATATATAAACCTCTAAGTCTTTCACATGGCTATGAAGAACTTGGAAAAAAAAAAGAAGCGAGACCAAGCATGCAAAGATGGGAGTATAAGATACTAATAGAGTCTGTATGCCATCACCCGGGATAAAAATCAATGCCTATTCATCTTGTTTCTTTCTCAATGGAGAAAGTATAAAAGTATTCATCTCAGCAATACACTTTTTATGAAGTAGCAAGTGTAGCAGTCTAAGACACTGCAAAGTACACTGATTCTGTAAATTACAATCCTCTCCATGAACCTGAAAACACCTCCAGAAGTGTATCTCTCTCAAACCAGTAACCTTTTTCCAATGTTCTCTTCTCCAAAGATAACCTATTAATCCCTGCTGATCTCTAATTTGTTACTGTTTGCTTTTTCTACAAATATTTTACAAACAAGCTGAGACAGTCCATTGAGCAGGCTTACTTATCAGGTTTTTCAAGTACCAAAGATCAAACTTCTAGACCCTGAGCTTAAGCTCTCTCAACAGCAGAAGTTAATTATATTGGCTGTGCCTCAGTAACAAGAAATACATATGTAAAACAGGACACAAAAAACTTATAAAATACATCTAAATATATTTCAGTGTTGGCTATTTGCCCCAGTAGCTTCTTTCATAATCACTAAATTTGTCTTCAGAACATGAAACAACAGGGGAAGAGGGAATTACCATATATACCAACTTTATATAATGACCCTGGAAGGATTTTAAAAAAAAAAATTACTTTCTTCTAATGTATTTCTTTAAATTAGTTCCGTTGCCTCTCCTGTTCCACTGATTCTTGCATCTTCATACAGCTAATTTTAAACTAATGAACTTGCCATGCAATATCGGCTGCTGCCCTTTTGCTATTGTTTTATCCAGCCTCTAATGGTGTACTCACAGTAGGTTTTGTGTAGTGGATTCTCCTCTCCACATTTGCTTAGGGACTTGCAAATACTTTAGTATGAGAGCTGTTTCAATGTCAACTATTTTTGGAATACATGACACATTAAAGTAAGGCAAAGCCTGAACGTCATTAGGAGAATTAATAAAACAAGGAGAGAATGACTTTTCAGGAATGATAAAAAGCTCTTCTCATTTAAGAGCATAGATCATGTATCATTAAGGCATCTGTCAAGGTATAGAGCAGTACATATACAAAAGGCTTCATTATCGAGATGACTTTAATGACACTGTCAATATGGATGTGGGAGAACACTTAGTAAAGCACAGGGGTTGAGAGAGAAACATAATACAGATTAATATAATTAATTTTCTGGAATTAAAGACAAGCTTTTCAGGAAACAGCACAGAAGTCTACAGATTTTCTGTTTGGAAAGCTAACAGTTTCTAATAAATCAATATGATCTTGTTATAGACTGTTAAATTTTATTTCCATACAAGACAAATTCAAGCATTATTTATTAGAGAAAATAGCCTTCTCAACAAGATTTTCTTCTGTCACATAGGAAATTTGCTTTTTTAAGGAGAAAAGCTTTTGGAATAAATCACCAACGGGGAAAATGTGGCTTTTAAGAGTACTGAGGATTTAAAAAAATTATCTGTAATTTGCAGTTATAGAAACATACAATTGTTTGTAACAAATGGCAAGTAGATTATTTTTGTGCTACTGTCAATGATGGGATTACAGTTTCATTTATTAGATAACAAAGTGCAGCAATACCAAAGATTATAGCCCATAAATAAAACTCAAGCTTTGTCTTCAGAGAACAAAGGCTATTAGTAGATGATTGAAAAATGCTTTAATCACTAACTTACAGCTTTTTATTCACCTGTCTGGCAATACACAGAAGGCTAACCTCATCTCAAATCTCATCATACCAAACGGCTAGTTTCCCTTAGTATTCAAACAAGCGAAGTCACAGAATAGCTAAGATGTTACATAAGGATCAGTAGCAATTTAAAGTCTTTGTGAGCACTACAGCAATATTTCCAAGTGGTGAAAGAAGCTGTTCCACGAGTTCTCCTTCAAATGAAAGCGGCAAAGCCCTCCAACTTTCAAAATCCACTCTTATTTCAATCAGTAACACACATTTTCAACTTTTTTTCAGTACTCTAATTTTGTCCCACAAAGATGCAGATTATAGAAATATAGTATGTAGTAACTGCTGTAGGGCATACATGGCATTGGATAATAACCTTTGGTGTACCATTTAGAAAGAATACACATAGATTACAAATTTAACCCCATCTCTACCTGTGGTAACTGATCAAATTTTATTGAAGCTGAGCAGCTTATTCATCCTTCATTTAAATAGCTGTCAAAAGCAACATAGAAGCATGTCACTACCCCAAAATGTACTCAGGTATTTGGATGTTATTCAAGTGACTTTCCTGCTGTTCCTAAGTGCAAAAGAGACATTTTGATTGCAGCTAAATAGCATAAGTGTCAGAGGTAAGAATCTGACTTCAGTCCTCCCGCTTCAATTGCGTTTTGGCTGCACAAGCTACAACATCAGGAATGAATACATAATTCAAATTAAAATCAATTGAGCAAGAACTAACCCTTTCTGGAAACCTGAGCAAGCTCACTCTTGAGTGGTCATGCAGACTATTTGTACCTGAAATCACCATGTTGAGAAACTTACTCTGAACAAACCAGTGGAAAGATGTACACAAACTGTACAGGATATGAGCTAGTTCTCACTTTTCAAACTTACTGAATTAATATTCACACATTATTCTTAGTGTCAGAAAATCGAACATTAGGCAACAGTAACATTGTACCTGTGTGGCGTACTATTTTTTATTATTTTTTTTAATATTGTGTTCTCAGTGATCAATGGCAAGATAAAGATATGAAAGAGAATGCTTCCAGCAGACAATTTAGTGAGTGTTCTGGGCCAGCAAGCTCCTGGACTCCCTAGCTAACCTTCCCCTAGCTTTGAAGATCAGTGCTAATGTAGTGAAGAGAAGGCTACTGTTTATCATCAGAAATTTGTAGGTCCAGTTGGAGAGATGAAGTTTTGGAATCATTTGCATTTTCAGTTAAAAATTATAAAATAGCTATATGTAACTGAGAAGTGACAGACAGGTAGCCTTTAAGGTATCACCACACATAGGGCAGGAGAACACTAAGTGCAGCTCTAGGAGTCTGGGTGACTTGTAACATGAAACTGTATTTTGCAAGTGGGTGCTCCTGCTCGAGACTTAGTTCTTGGCCATTTTTTAAAGTTCTTTTGGCTCCACATAAAATGGAGTGCTGGATGTTTAGTTTTGCATGCAAATCTAGTTTCCCAGAAAATCAGACCGTAAGAGCTGGAGCTGGAGCTGAAGTTTTAAGTGAGCTGGAGCGGTTCACACAGCAAGTTCAGGCATTTTTGAAGTTCAACAGGCTGAACTACCTGTTTGGCCACAGTCTAAACCTAACAGCTTTTCAGGACCACCATTACAGATAGAGCTATTATGACTAAAAGACCATTAATGATTTACATTCAAGAAGTGTTCTTTCTTCAGAAGTTTATTCCTGAGAATTTTGCAGAAACCACAAATTAAGCAAAATTAGAGACCATGTGGTGGCAAATAGTTATCAATTGTTAGATGAAAGTTATCTTTAGTTTTTCAGATTTACCATTAAACAAACTGCTCAGAAAAAAAATAATTTTTTTTGTCCAAACCACATGTTAGTTGTGACAACTTGCATATAGTATTCAAAACCACCACTTTTCTCCGTTGTTAAAAATCACTGTGTGCTAATGGTCAGCTTTGAAATCTCAGTCATAAAGCACAAAAGCAAAAACAGCCCTGTATGTTTACATTTTAGAGATGGAATAAAAAAAAAGCAGTGCTTCAAAGTCATAGATGAACTGAGTGGTGCCAGATACAATAAAAGTCCCCTAAATGCTTTCCTCGTATTTTTTTTTCCTAATTGAGCTGTAGGTTTATTTTTTTTTTTCCCCAGTTATTCCTCCATTAAAACTGGACATTCTTAAACTGAGGAGAAAGATCTTTTCATGTTACATTTACCTCCATAGCTCTTCTCTCCCCATTTAGTCTTCTTTAAAAAGAAGAATATCAAACAACGAGACCAGCCAACCCTGTTTTAAGCCTCAACTGGAACCCTCATAGCATCTTTTCTACCTTTGTCTTGTAGCAAATGTACTATTTCAATAGTTTGTTTCATGCTCAAAGCTGCTGCTTTCCTTTATTTATTTTGTTGCTCAAATTTAACCTTGTACTTCTTTCAGCATGACATATCATCATTACTTTTATTTGATGGTTTCAATTAATAGAAGTGTTTATATACTTTAACCATTTAAAATCCTGTGGCAAATCAGTGCATCTGGCCTCTGCAAACATTTTTTTTTCCTAAGACACTATCCCTCTATCTTAAATTGCACTCAGATTTGCAAAGATTTCAAATAACCAATTAACTTTGCACTGGAGTCATTATTACACCAATGCTTGGAAATCATAGCCATAAATCCTCAATCTTAGATATTGGATCCAGCTTCAGAGTAGGATTTGAACACATTTTGTTCCAGAAAAAAGACTAAGTCCCCATCAACTCCACCCAGAAATCTACAGAACACTGGATTAGTATATATACATTCATCTAATTTTTTTACAATCTTTTTTTACTATTAACTTGGCAGATATTATATCGTTATAGTTGAGAGTTGAATTTCTCATGACCTATTCAGAGGAACAGAAAGCATGGCTGGAGGGGTGGTCAGCACTCCAGGGAGCAATCTTCAGTTGGCAAACCATCACATTGCAATATTAACTTTTGAAATAGCAACAAAAACTGACACTAGAAAAGCTTATTTATCAGCTCTTTCATGCTCATCCTGTGTGAGTTTGCTGTGGTTTCAAGTCATTTGTGAAAAACTATTAGGGTCAACACTGGTGATCGCTGCTCTGTTACCTACTTGTGTTTTCAGTTTAAACAGAAAAAAAAAAAAAAAAATCAGGGTTCTCCCAGCTCATGTTTCCACTGATTTTTTTCAGTGTATGACTTTTATTGTTCTACTAACAGGACACAGACAGTAGCAGAAATGTTCAAAATCAGGTACTTCAACTATTTCCTTTCTCTGCTCCCTCAAGCACTGTGCTTTCCAAACTGAATCACCTAAAATTATAACTTTTAACCTTGTTTATTATGTCAGACAGTTCAAATAGTCTCAACATCAGTCATACTTATGAAGAGGTCATCAAGAAGATGGAAGCAAGCTCTTCAAAGGGATTTATAGCAGGAGTACAAGTCAGCAGGCATAATCTGAATATAGAGACTCTGACAGGAAATATGAAAAACTCTCCCCCCATGAGAGCAGTCAAGCACTGGAATAGTTTGCCTAAGGTACAGTTTCCATCCTTGGAGGTTTTTAAACCTGACTGGATAAAAACTTGAACAAGCTGGTCTGACCATGTCTGACCAGCAGCACATAGCACTAGAAACCTCCTCATGCCCCTTCAAACCAGAATTGCTCTATGATCCTACAATATACTGCAGTGTTTCACCCACTCACAAGTTGCATCGTGTTTCCTGAGTGTGATGCCATATTCAAGCTTAGTCTCCACTCAAGGTTTTTAAGTCAAGTGGGTGCGTGTTGTTTTGGGGTGGGGGTGATTTTTTTGTTTGGTCAGGGAGTGAGTGGGGGTGAGGTGGGTGTAGGGTGGTATTGGAGGGGGTTTTTGTTGTTATTGTTGTTGTTTAGGTTGGGGGGGGTGGCTGGGAGAGGGGGGCATTGGCTGTGGTTTTGTTTTGGGGGTTTGCTTTGACCCATAATATCCAAGTGCTTAACAAGGCTGAAATTTATCTACTACATCTCTGATACACAGAAATGGAGAACAGTAAAGCAGTAATACAATGGACTGTATTTTTAAAGTATTCTGATACCTAAAATACAAATAAGAGTCTTGTGAGAGTCTCCTAAATACCTGGAAGCCTCGCTCACCAAAATCAAATCTGGAGACGAGTCACTTAACAGGGTCACATATGCTGTTTGTGCTGGAAAAGAGTTAGAGAGAAGTTGAAACTTAGACTAACTACTTGATGAACAAAATCTAGAGCAGCCTTCGCTGGCATTGTTCACCACAGTGGCACAACACAGCAAAAATGGGACACACAGCTGTGTCACTTGTATCTGTATTTATAGCTTTCTGGTATTTTCTATAGAAATTAGAAACCACTATTCTGATTCCCAGATAAAATGACTTGTCCAGAAAGCAATAGGTGCCTTGATACTCAATTTTTTTTGTTCCTATAGCAGCTGGCATATAGTCCCATCAGCTGCAAAATCATCATGCAGAGTATTTTACTTGATGGATGAGCCCTTCATATGGAAATGGTGAAATTACAGAGTTTCGTGTATTCCTTTACCCTTTCCTCTCCCGTATGTAAACAGGAATTTACTCTTCATTATCAAGAGCCTTAATGTGAAAACTTAAGATTTCTTACGTAAACAATACTTAGGAATAAGAAAAAAAATTAGCCTACAACTTTAGAATGTATTAAAAATACTCTATAATCCAAAGTTTTTCTCTAATTGAAGAAGAGGAAAATATTTATATACATATTGAAAAACAGATTAAAAAAAATTAAAATTGCTTAGATAGCTAAAACAAAAAGTAACATATTAATGGTTCTAGCAAGGACACTATGAAGCATTACCATTACACTATAGTAAAAGTTAGATAGCATCTAGCACAGAATAGTTATACGTTAAGCAAATGGCTTCCACTTCAGTCTATAATTCTGTTCCACTTCAGTATATAACTCAAAATTACATGTCAGAATTTGGTTTAACAAAGTAAAATCCACACAAAACATCTGGGGGAGTAGTTCCAATAGATTAGCGTGCCAGTATTGTACCCAACAGGTACTCCAATACACTTATTTTTCTGAATTCACAAGTCTAAAAATGCATCTTCAAATAGTTTGGTACTACTACAGGATTTTAGCTCCTCTGATCACCAACTTTCCAGTTTACATGGTTATACCAAAAAGATGTAAACGGTTGACGATCATCACAAAGTCCATTTAACTATGAGAACACATGATACTTTTTAATCACCGTGATTTGGTTTATGAAAGAGATCTCAGAGGAATGCCCCTTTCTAATTCAGAATTGATTCACTCAACTGTCCATTCCATGCTTTTGCAGTCGGGTTACCATTTCCTTTGTTCAGTCCATAGGCTACTGGTTTTGTCATGCCAGTGCAGACACCTAGTGAGAGACAGGCACCCCACTCTAGCTACTTTTTCTTTGAGTTAAAGTATTTTCTCATTCTATCATGTCTCTGTAGCTTCTGCAGTTTTGACTGCAGCTTTTCTGTATATAAAACTTGTAGAATTATTTAAATTTCACCAAGTCAATGATATTATGATGATCTAACATGACAGAATCCAATGGTGAACTTGTGTCTTGTCCTAGGCTTAGTCTTCAACAACATAAAATAGTTCAAATCCACCTTCAGCAGGACGAACAGGAAACAGGTATACCCTAGTATGAATATCATTCCAAGTTGAACTTATTTATATGGGTTTAACTATGACTACTCTGAATGTTGCAGAAAGAATGCTGACTTCCTCTCTTGGGAAGGATCTATTACACATTCATACCAGTTAAGAACATAAATGCTTTTTTGGTGCATATGAAAGGATTTTCAATATTACCCTTGAGTTTGGGTGTTCTTTCTTTTGCCTCCACTCTCTCTCCAACTCCTTACATATCTATGCGTGTTGGATTTCATCACCTTATCTTTGCCTTCCTCCTTCGAGGGTTCTTTCTGTTTAAGACTTATCTGCCTCTGAAAACATCAGTCAACCTAGACAAAGACAACATTGCATTAAAATTCTACACAAATAGATTAACTTGTTAGAGACCATATAAAGTGTCACTCTGAGATGGATGCTACAAAAGTCATCTGTATTTCAAACAGAGGGCAGTTGAGCCTGATTTTCTAACAACCCATCTGAAATACATGAGGTGTCAGTTTATTTGTATGTATTTGGGTGGAGTGGATAAAAAATTTGAGAGCCAAATGTAGCACCATCAATAGAAGAGATATCTGCATTACTAAATACTATCATCACTTGAACAACAGGTATATCTTAGCAACAGCATCACTAAAGTCAGTGAAAGATATGCTAACTGCTTTTTCCCCCCTCTCCCTGCAATACACATTCTTGGATTTTGTTTTGCACATTTATTGTGCACTCAGTTTCACTGTCCTACCTCCATAATTAATAATTTAATTTCTTCTTCAAATTTAAATATCTGAGTATCAAGAAAAAGAAAAAAAATTCGGTTGTCAAAGTAAAATTTAAGTAGACAAGAGGTATAGGTAGCTATTGTATCACTTAATGTTTTTAATTGACTTTAGTGTAGATGTTGGTCCTTCAGCTTCCCCTAGTTAATATCCAGGTCAAATTGCAATAGCCTGAATTCTGAGTTTTTCACTTCCTAATGAATTCTAAATAAACTAAACTTTTTCTGTGGTATATATTCAGAATCTGACTGACTATAGAGATTGGGAGTGAGGGATGGGACGGGGGAATCTCTGAAGCAGTAAGAGCTCAAATGTTTCTGTTACAATGAAGCAAACAAGCAGGCTAAACCATCTAGTAGTAGATTGATTACTGCTTTATAAACAAAACAAAAAAAAAAGAAAGAAATCAGATTTCATTCCTTTACATATTCTCTATCTTGTTATTATAGTAGACCACTAAAGGTTATCATGCTTTAAGCAGCTATCATAATTACCCTTCTTAAGGCTGCAACTACGCATTGCACTGGATCCTCTAAATTCTTCTTAATATGTAATTTCATTGTCCTTGGGAGAAACAAATTCTAAGTCCAGTCTTCTAACTGACTACAGCAGCCCATTTATCTAGATATCTAATAGAGATTTTAGACTTCACATTTTTCATTGAGTTAAAAACACTTCACAACAGTCTAGCCATCTTCTAGCTCCACACATTTTTCAATACAGGATTAGAAACTTGCCAGGTAGCAAGGAATAGATTCCAAACAGACAAAGCCTTTCATGGTCAAGGATTACATAATTCACTGTCAAGTTACACAGGAGGTTTCATGCTGCCTCCTCCTTCTGACATCTTCCTTAGAAATAGGAAGTCAGACTTGGTTACCTAGTCTTTGTTCTCATGACAAACTACACATCTAATTTTTCCTTTTACATGTCTGAGCTAAACAGCAATATGCTTTAGAGAAATCTACTCTACCTTTAAACTTGCTTTGGGTATGATTCTTATGTAGACTTTGCTCTATTTATCCTCTGGCTCCTAGGTGTTGAATCTCTTTTATACAGTGGCTTTTGAGACCACATTTGCTTTGTACAAAAGGCATTGAACCTGCGCACTATGGGCCAACTGCGGTCTCATGGAATGCTGGACCTGCAGCCTTTTTTTGTCTTTTTTTCCTTTGGGGGTCTCTCAGTCTCTCACCAATGACAGGACAGTAAGTTCACCCATTCAAAGAGCAGGCATCCCCCCACATGGTCTGCGGCTCTGAAGAGGTCATAAAGAACAACTGCATTTTAGTTGGGAACATCTTCCAGCTACACACTGGGGAAGCGAACAGGATGTCTGGTCCATAAGTGGCTCCATAAGATGCTATATGGCCTCTTCCAGACCCAACATAAGTTTGTACTATAGAGAAACTCACATCTCACCATTTAATGGAGAGGCAAGTCTTAAAAAAAAATTATTAACCTCCTCCCAATCAGCTTTCCCTTCACTTCAGACACTGTAATTTAAAACAGTTGTCCCTTTGTATTTTATGTATTGGTATATCCACAAATATCCATTTTTCCAACATTATATGAGCTATATTGGGAAATAACTCTCTGAATTAAAAATTTATAAATTAATCTCTTGCAAAGGCAAGCCGTCAGTACTTTATTCCTTGTGCTGCATTTTAAACTCCAATAACTAAAGATGTATGAAAAATGCAGTAATAGTTACCTACAGGGACTAGGACTGAAATGTCCAGGCTGGTTTTAATCAATTTATTAAACTTCAGCACATAGTATCATCCCCTACTGCAGAGGGGAGAAAAAAAAATCTCATTACTTTATCAATGCTATTTACCTGAGTTTTACTTTACAAGGAAACTACAAATGCTTGCTCATTCTGTGCTTGAAGCCTACTCAAATTCAGCAAACTATGAGACTGTGAAATTTACTATACAGTTTTTATCATAATTATTAGCCTAAAGAGAAATCATGCAGTGGTTTTGGGTGTTCTCACAACATTAGTAACCATTACTTGACATAACTAACTCTGCAAGATTAAATATAATATGAGAACAAAATATTACTCCATCGAACAATTATTTCTTCTCATTTTGCATCAGGTACACAGGCTACAGATTACATTGTTATTTTAACAAGATACTATTTTGTTCAAGTTAATCTGAAAAAATGAAATCATAATTTCCTTAAACTTGGAAGACTTGCAGAACTCAGACACAAATAAGATGGGCCAAGCTTGACTCTCACTTTGTGAGTGACTGTTTTTAGGAAAAGAGATAGCCATGCTGATCACAAGGAACAAACAGCCTAGTAAAAGCTTTATTCTAAAGATCACAGGGTAATGTTAGCAGGACAAGTAGCTTAATGATAACGTAGGTTTCCTCCACTCCCATCCCATACACAGATGCAATCATTACAGAAATTGCACAAGACCATGACCATTATTTCCAGTTCAAAAGACAACAGAAGCTATTGTTTCTCAGACACATATTCTGATAATGTAACAAATGCTGAGTTTCTATTGTTTTAAGTCACAACTGCCATAAACCATAGTCTTTAAAACAACATTTTGCTTCCTGTGAGTATAACAAGACTTGTTCACAGGCGGAACTGTAACATTTATTGGGCTGCACATATACCATATTATTGAATATGGTAGATAAGGATCCTGGACAGGGATTAGAAATTTTCAGCTCTAATACAATACTGTACACAGGACAGTAAGCAGGCTTTTTACATGTAGGAATGAACTGCTCCATTACAACAGAACAATCCTTTCAGTGAAGGTGGGGAAGGGGAAGAAAAAACACTGTTGTCTTTCATGGTCCTCCTCATGTTGATCCCAAGTGGGGTAATGTAGGTCCCTTCCTCCTCCCAGTAATTAATCACTTTTGTAACCCAATCAATTTGCTGACTTAATATTTGACTCTAATTAAATCCTCATATAGATACTTTCTGCAAAAAAAAAGTCTCGATTCAAACAGTATTTAGCATATTAATGCACAGAAAGGCATTCTGATTTTGTCACTACTAGTGCTTCTTATCGGTCACATGCCTGGAACTGAGCTGTCTAACATTGTGCTTTTTTTTCCTATAGTTTTGCATTTCAGTGTCTTTTCATTTCCACTGTCTTCTATTTATGCAGATTTTTTTTTTATTCTCTTTATGCAAATATACAAAGATCTCCTCTCTTAAACCCATCATCAAGCTATGTAGCTTATGTAACCAAATAATCTCATCACTTCTAAAGCCCCCCCATTTGCATTTGCTTTACCCACCCACTATCTGAATTTACTGTGTTTTCCTTTTACAGTAGCAGCAGCCATCCACAGCCAGACCTGTAGTGCTTTCCTCGTTCTCAGTGCACTGATATCCACTGACTGCAGCAGACCAGAAGCACAGACCACAAACTCTTTCTGTACGGTTCTGTTTACAGAACCCAGGCCAACAATTTAAAAGATCCGAGACAAACATTTCTGCAACCACACTGAGCTCTCTGAAGTCTGAGCTCTACTTGAACAATCAGGACAGTAAGTAGATTAAGTGATAAAACTCAAGCAAGCTCCTTAATAAAAAACCTCACCACCAAAAGCACAAACCATTTGAAAAACAGTTTAGCCATATGAAGATGTGAGAACTAGCTGACAGTTACATTAGACATACATCATTTATTCAAGGCCCTAATGTTGTCAGAATTGTTCATGATGAATGGTTCATTGCCTCAGATATTCCCCTACAATTATAATCAGTTGTTCAATGATCAAGTTAAACGGCATGCAGTAAATATGAACTATAGTAGGTAAAAATCTGTAGACATAACTGTTCTAAAGTAACAATTGAGGTACTTTTTGCCTTCAAATAATTTTAAGAAATTTTCCTAATGATTATGTGCTATGTAATCAAATTAGGTGGCTCTCAGAGGGAATGACGTGCTAGTACATAAATTTAATAAAATTCTGCCCCCTTGTGCCATGTCTACCATACAGTTTACTGATTAGTCCATTAAGGCCTTTTATGGGCATTGGTTTTCAAAGATGTGGTTCAGACTGGCTCAAAACATTTCATGAGCTCGCACAGCTCAAACTGACCTAAAATACAGGGATTAATTCTTCATGTCAGGATTGATCACTGTGTCAGTACACCATTTCATAAAACGCTATCCCAAATTGCTCCCTTTTGTATAAGAACAACTTGGACTGAGTATTTTTCCTGATAGCCAAAGTACCTTCAGAAATGAGATACTTTGTCTCATTTTATCCTCACAAACTATTCAGTTTAAAGTAAAATCCAGTTAATTAAAAAAAAACAGATATAGCAATTTCATTCTTCCCCTACTTCATATCATCTTTTTCCAGTCTTGATTATGCCTAGATAGCCCTGGCATATCTTTTGTAACAGCCCTGAAGGTATTCTATGTTTTATCCTGACAATTATTATCTTTAAGAAAAAACAGCACATCCAACAGACTCATGTATACCTTGGAGTCCAATTCTTTCGCAATTCTGTCGAAGTCCATGTTCCATAATTGCTTTCCTTTTGAAAACATGACAGATAACCATGACTGTTAAGAACCAATTTTAGCACAGTTGGTAAGCATCTCCAGTTTCACAGAAAAGTCTTAAGCATTTATGCAAGACTTTTTATATCAAAAAATCTACAGTAATGATTGGTGTTTAACCTTTATGTGGTTACTAACATTCCCATCAACCTTAATGGTCCATATTCTATACTAAGCCACAGTGATGTAAAGAAGAGCCACTTAGATCAGTTTCTGAAAGCACTAATATAGTGACAGAATTGAAGCAGGTTATAGAACCCATTTCTGATATTTTTAAGCAAGCAAATAAGAGGTTAAGGATATTTTGAAAAGATACCAAAAAGATAACACAAGTACTCCCTAGAATATTATTGGCTGTATTTCTAAAGGCATTTCCATCACAATTGATAGCCATGCAGAATTCCATTTCTCATCATAGTCAGTCATACTGCAAATAGCACCATTATTGGCTCAGTAGAACTTAGACAGGAAAATAAATTCATTTCACAGATGTTACTCTGAATTCATGACCAAGCTGTCCCAAATCCCAATCCTGGACTGAAAATAAAGATCTGTAGCTTATAACAAGCTCTTGTACCAGTCCCACATCTTTCATAAGGAAAGCATCAGGTTGTTTTTGATTTTAGCGTTTTCTTATAAAAATTTACACTATAACAAAGAGTCAGTATACAAAAATATCACCATTTGGTAAAAGCATTGATAAAGAATAATGGATTAGTTCTCGAAATACCCCTGCTAGGCCACTGGTAGATTTAACATAAATCTCAATAAAATCTACTTTCATCTAAAATATCATATATATTTCCGTGCATTCAGGAATTATGAAGCAATATACAAGACTTCGGCTTCTCATGACAAACTGCACTATTTGCTGCTTAGCTCACCAAAACTTTTCCAAAAGAGGTCTTCAGTTAGTTGCTGAAGAAGAAAGCAGCATTGGATAAGCATGCTAATATTTGGTCAGCTCAAGGTTTGTCCAAATATTTCTGCTATGAAGAATTTTTTTTCCTAGAAGGTCACAGAAAACTGTCTGAAAACAGAACATCAAATAACATACAATAGAAAATTCTACATTAAGCAAAATCGATTCCTACTCCTTCCATTCTATATATAAACAGAAGGATTTTATGCAGTGTCATCTTTAAAGAAACATACTACAGAAACTTCACTTATTTCTTCAATTTTAACTTCTTTCATTTACTTAATTTTTTTTTTTTACTTACTTTCTTTACTGAAACAAAGTAGTGAGTCTTCCATCTATTCATTATCACATCATAGGTTCATAAAGAAACAGGACACACTTCAGAAATATTTGTTACAATGTTTGAGGCTTCAAAAAAATAGCATCAAAGACAATATCCCATAGATGTATCTAATTCTAATACTAATATGTTCAGAGGGTTGTGCCTACTTCATCTTTTGCTTTAATAACATCTGACAGTATGGTCCTCATACAAAGAGAAGAACAGTTGGACTAAAAAAAATAATCTTGAAAAAGTCCACATTCCAGGAAAAATATCTGGATTTGTTAACTCAGATAACATCAAGATTTTACAATGTCTGCAGCCCAGAAAATTAAATTTGTCTTTTGAAGTCATTTAATCATATTTACAGATATGCAGGGGACTTCCACAATATAATAAAATACAATATTTTATTTAAAAAATAATACGTTCCAAAACTCTATGACCCAAGGCAAAGATACAAAACTGAATTTACTCCGATTTAATTAAAAATGGTGTATAACATTATACCACTTAGCACACTAAAGCTAGTAAAACTCATTTCAAGACTATGTTGACTACGTAAGTTCTCCCTCTTGCATATTTTAACTTTAGCAATTAAAATAGCTATTTGAGTCAAAAACTACATAGCATCTTCAGCTCCCAAAGGAACAGGGCTTTCTATTAGTCAAGAAACACACTGTGCTGGGGTGTTTGCTATACAGGTTCTATCAACCTTGAAGGCACCTGTTGTTTTACTTCAGTGGGAGACACTAAAAAAAAAAAAAAGGCAATGCAAGGCAATCCATTCATTGTAAAGCTTTCAATATATATGACCACAAAAAAAAAAAAAATCACATTGCGTTCACAAAACTGTTCTATTTTGGATGTCTGGGAAGCAGATAAAAATTGAAAAAAGTTGATTTCATGGAATCTGAGAAGACTTGCTTAGCCACAACTGCATTCACATTCACCTAGCAAAACAATGAAACTTCTGGATAGAAAGTATGACAATAAGGCTAAAGTAAAATCCAGGAGCAAAAGACTTCCAGCTCAATCCAGTGCCAAATACATGCATGCTTTTAATTCTACTGCCCATTCACATGTACATTTTTGTGACGTGTTATTCATCAACTGATTGCATTCTTGGTTTAGATTTGGTTAATTTTACTGATGCTGAATTCAGCCAGCTAACCTTTACTATTTGTTTTTAAGAGGTTTGATTCAATACATTTTTATTGCTGAGAAAAGTATTGATTAAAGCCTCTGCCTCCACTCTTTTTGATTGCCTCATGTAATTAGGAAGTCTAATAAGACTATGAAGTACAAATAATATTTTACATTTGCATGTAGACCTGTGACTGACTTTTACAAACCAAGTACACTTTGAAATACACCTGTCCTTGAGGCAAAGGACAGCAAATATACAGCCAGTAGACTTCCCAAGCCATTAAAAAAGGAAGATTCTATAAAGTGCTGTAAAGTAGCATGGTATCTTCAAGGACTGGACAGTATAAAAAGGATTCCCATGAATCAAGTATAACCTGCCCTGCCTAATGGAGAAAGCTAAGTTTGTGCTGTGCCATTTAAGAGGATATACACTTGGTATTTTAAAGTACCATTTGAGGCTTTTTAAGCAACACAGCAATTCCAAAAACTCCAATCCAACCCAAAGCCGTAAGATGTGTGTGGATAGTCACAAAGCCACACCAAAGTAGTCAAGGGCTTATCTAAGTGCAGAAACACAAGCACAGAAAGACAGGATCAAGGCAGGGCCCAGGGCTTTCAAACAGGCAGAGAAGATTGGCCATCACTGACCAGACCGTTTATTCACGTGAGCCAACATCCTGTCAGCAGCAACTGCCAATACTTGTTGCCTCAGCTGGAAGTATAATGAAGACAAACGTCTGATTAATTTTTTTTCTGAAAACTAAAGATCAGAGTCATCACAGATACAATCTTGTTTGCTAGATTATCTCCCAAGTGACATTATAACAATGTTTCATGTCATTTGTCATTTCATGTCATTCCATAAAAATGGAATGGCTGATTTGACTAATTGCAAGTGCAAAGAACTTTAAAATATATTCTGTGAATGGATGCAAAATATGTTTTCAGATAAAGCATTTTTATTCCAAAAAAAAAAAAAGATTGTTTAATTCATTTTACAAAGTCTGAAAAATCAAGTTTGGAAAGCACCAGACCCGTTTTCCTTCTCTTGCCTAGGGCAGGATGCATTACTCATTTACTGTACTGTTTTCTAGCCCTGTCTCATTTTAAACACAACTTCAAAGATATGAAGCATCCCAAACTTCCCTTGGGAAACTACTCCAAAATAGTACAGAGGTTTATTTCTGACATTTAATATAATCTCTCCTCCTCAGCTTCCTCCCATTACACTCACTCTGTCACCTTCTAACATAGTTTGAAAATAAGCAGACATGGATTTTCTGAAATCTTACTTAAATTTTGGACTGTCATCCATACCCTGAGAAAAACACGTTATGCCACCCCGGGCCTATCCTGACTTATTTCTGAAATGCCACCCCGAAATCTACACGGCCAGACTTACTGCCACTTTCCTCTCTCAAGGAACTTCAGTGTAAATGGAATTTAACAGCTTTCTTCTATAGCTACCACTGGGAAAGGCTGTAGAAATATGATCGCAGTCAAGACATTTTTCCATAGTACTTCATCAATCCCAAACAAATTCACCTACTAGAGACCTCTGCTGATCCATAACAGGAGAGGAAAAGTTAGTGTCTATTTCTCACATCAAAAAGGAGTATCTTGCTGTATGAGTATAGTTGGTTTTCCAAAGGAAATCTGATATATCACGTATTCTATAACAGATTCATTTGATGCTGATATCCAATCATAATAAGAAAATTATTTCAATGAAACAAAGGTGAAACAGGTTATGAGGAGATCTGCTGAATACCAATAGCTGAGGTTTCTAGCTTCCTGACTGCATAGTTCTGCATATTGTACTGCATGTTATATAGCAGAAATTTTGCTTTTCACATCTAGTTGTGAAAATGGTATTGCTCTCTGCAGATTGCAAGTACAAGTAAAATCAGGAGATAGAAGAAGAGTTACCATCACCTTCAATGTGATGGATTTGTAAGAACTTATTCCACCATATAACTTACCTAATGTGTCCTCTTTAAAGTAGCACACAGGGAGAACCTACATGCTTCTGCTCTATTTGTTTGATAGCTGCAAAACTTAAAGGGGATTTGAAGGCACTTTAGTGCACCAGGAGTTGCACAAAAAGCTACAGTAAAATGCAGCATTTATTTACAAATTTACAAAACCATCAGATAAATTAACAACAGTTAAGGGCTAAACAGCCTGTATATAACCTGGACGAAAGTAAAAATCATCATATTGTTTCCCATGGAGCAACTAGGAAGGAGATTATGATCTGAGATTATCTTCCTCCTCAGGGAAAAGAAACCAACAGTCTCTCACACTTCTTCACCCTGCATGTGGTATCTGACCTGCTGCTGTAACTACAGTGTGAAGCACGCAGATAGCAAGGTATCATCAAGGTTCTGCCCACTCTCTGCCCTCTTCATTCCTTTCCTGACTACCTAAAGAGGCAGAGACAGCAGTATACAAAAATGTGATAATAGCACAATTATTCCAAAACAAACATGATTTTTTTAATTTCAAAACAGTGCATATGTGATGCACAATTTTCTATCTGCCTCAACAGGCTTTTATAGCCCTGCTATAGCTCTCCACTGTTAATGTTCCAGACTTCTGCATTCAGATTTATTTCCCCTACTACCTAGAAACTAACTGTAAACAGACTCATATCAAAACTCACAATATAACTCACCTACAGTCTCTTTTGGGGAAAATTCTTACCAGCTGTGTGTACTAGTAAACTAACTACATCCCTATATGTGCATTTTCTCCACAAAAAGTCTTCAATTTAAAAAAAAAAAAAAGCTCAAACTACCAAGCCTTTTAGTCAGAGAGAGCTTAATGTCATATTCTATTAATAGTCCTGAATAAACAAAGCAGATATATGGATACATCTGGTAGATACCTAGCTATTTTTTCATTAGGTCTCTTTTTCTGTTCTTCCTCCCCTTTAGCTTGGTAAGCTTTTCATTTTAGCTGTTTTCCATATTGTTTTTACTGTGATTTTTATAAGTAGTAAGTAAACAAACAACAGGCAATGAAACTCAAAGCAAGTTACAATAGTAACACCCATGCTACAATTAAGGTAAATTCTGGCAGATAGCGGGGAAAAATTTACATAGTCAAGGGCAGTGCAACTAAGCCCACCAGGGAAGGAAAAAAGAGGACCAAAAAGAGGAGGAAGGTGCTACCTCCAGTTCTGTCTATTGCTTTCTCATTATCTTCCTCAGTAACACAGGATCATATTCCTTACCTTACAGCCAAAATCTCCACACAGTCATGGGGAGTGCTGGTGGCATTCTACTGCAGGTAAAACCTTTACTGAAGGCAAGAAAGGGCTATTACTTGGGCAACAAGCCAAGAACATTCAACTTTGAATTAAACTTTCAAAGTGACTATTCGATTTCCAATTGGGAAGCAGGCAGGCATGTTAAATCAAGCACATGTCTTGTAGTCTCTAAATAGAATATAATGCATGGTTTTACCTACTGTAAGTAAAGACACTACCAATAGTATTCAGTTACATCAACCTTTTTAAAAGTCAACATGAAAAATTCTTTAAGGTACAATATGAATGATGACATTACAGGAATAAAATAACCCCCCATTCACTTCTGAGTTTACAACAGTTGTCTAAATAAGGATTCTGAAAATATGGCTGCACCCTGTCTCGTATTGAGTCTCTTGATTTCAAGAATTTCAAACATACGTTTAATTTACTTCACTATTTCATTCATTCTGAAAGAATATCAAATACATCCTTGCAATAGCAGAGCATCTAACATCAATTCCAAATCAAGTATCTTTAGCTGTGGTGTTATATCTAACATGGTCTAGCAGAAAGCACAATGCTTATTTAGTAGTTGCATAAATAGAAGCAAATGCTAAAGCTAAAAGCATGCAGATTGCTAAAACCTTGATAACTTTACTTTTTTCAACATTCATGCCACTGAAGCTTTTGCAGTAGCATTACATACAATTACATTGAAGTGATTAGCACAGGTAGAATCAAGTGACTTTGCAATACAGTTCAAACTTATTTTCCTTTAGTTCATTTTGTATGAATCTGAAAGATTATGCTTTAGTTGCCCTCAAACTGGATATAGCTAGAAGAGTAGTATCCTATGGTCCAGTACTTTTTGCACTTACACTGTATTTGACACTCTCTGCAACTTTCAGGGATCATTTGTTCTATCACAGCACTTCGATTTAGTCCCTTTCCTCTCTGTAGCCATTCTTTTATTTCCATTTTCATTCCCTTCATTGTCCCTTTTCATTATCTTCTGTGTCTCCTGATGCCTCTATGAATCTGCATAGAAGTACTGATGATAACTGCACTCATTGCATGGCAAAATGGGTTTTTTTCTTTTGATTCCCTGCAGTCCAATCTGCAAGTATCCCATTTACTCAATTATTTGGTTAACTATTTGGTTAAGTCCAGGAATTGTATTCTCCGTTTTCATGTTCTGCTTGATGTCTAGTTCCAGCAGACAGATGTGGTTTTTATCTACATGCTCTTTACACTTTGGGACTCTGCTCTTCTAGTTTCCTGCAAGGCTTTCTTACTTATCCATTATTTCTTTCTGCAATCAGTGCCATGTACTGCAGTGCCCTATACTGTTCTGGTTTCTGCTTCTACCCTCTCCACTGAAGAGTGAATGCTATACTAGATGAGATACAACCCATCCAGTGCTGCCTATCCCCACTACTACTGATCTCTGCTGCTGACTACTTCCAGTTCAACAGCAAAGACAGGAATGCTGAATTGAAAGATCTCTGGCTATCATACCAAGGAGCCATAAAATAATGTTTTATTCTAAAACAGACTAAGCTCCATCGTAAAAGTAGTTAGGCTTTCTTGGCACTATTGATCTCATTATAGAAGTGTTCCAGATCTTCACATCTCTGAAGTTCAAAAATTTTCATCACATCATATTGTATCTACTTAGTTCATTCCAAATAAAACAATATTTTTATTATTATTTTTAAAAAATCTAGATAATTCAAAGTTGTTTAAGTTGATGTTCCTATAAAACATACAATAAAGATTACAAAGTGCTAATTTAATTATATTTAATCATAGGAAAGTTAACTAACAACATAGGCATCTCAAGCCTTTCCTCTATGATAGAAGAATCAGTGTTCTCTCTTGACCTAGCTGGAGTAACAACTCAACTGAGTTCAGGTAATAAGAGTCTTAGACAAAAAAACTGAATCTGAATATAAACTCCACCAAAAATTAGCAGGACGACCACAAAATGAGTTTTTTTTTAATTTGGCAGTCTCAAGCACAGACCTAGATGGTCAATTATTTGTAAAGGACACTTTTCTTTGATGGCCCTTATGTAAATTCCATGGCCATGCAAATAAGTAACAGCTTTTGAACATACAGCCTTTTGAATCCCTGTAAGCTGAAAGCATTGATGCCCTTTCAGAGTTTTGAAAAGGAGGTACGTAACCTTTAAGTAGAGTTGTCTTATTATCTAGCATTTTTAAGTTTCCTTGGAAACTGTAAGACATGCCTACAGGAACAGACTGTAACTACTTGGTTTTGGCGGCCTTTACTGTTTAGTTTTATCACACTGCATGTTGAAATAAAAATATAATAGGCTAAAACAGAAGAATATATAAATGGAAATGTGTCACATACAAATGGGAGCAAAGACAACCTAGCTTTGTGCTATAAATAAAGGTCCCAAAGGTACATACGCAAGCAAAAATGCAGCAGCTAGCTGACGTAATGACATTTTCTTGAGACAGAATAGAAATTCAATAAAATAAGAGAATAAAGAGAAAAATAACAAAATAGCACACTATGAATCCTTTGCATTGGGCAGAAGAGCATCAGACAGAACTTGCATGAAGTGCGTAGGGTTTAATCTTACTTTCCCTAATGGAACTTATTTGGAATTAATACTTCTTTACCACAATGAAACTAGTGTGATGAGATGTATAAAAAGTTCTCTCTGTCTGAAGCACCACCTTTTAAATTTTGTCAGCAGTACCGCCAAGATCACAAACTCAAAAGGAACGGCTGCAAAGTTTCAGAATCATTATGGAGCCAGAGGAAGGACTGGTACCAGATTTGGGATGAACTGATGGCCCATTAAACTTTTTTATTAGTTTTCCTAGGAAGAAATTAAAACAAAACAAAACCAACCAAACAGAAACACAAAGGAAGTGATAACTCACAAAATTAAGAATTGTGAAAATTTCAGATGAATCTGTTGCCTGACTTTTCCATTGTTTTTATCCTTCAATATTTTTTTCTCTGAAAGAACAATGCAGAACCTACCAGTTGCAGTAACCTCCTGACCCACAAGATTCTGATCAAGTCAGGGATTATTTCAGGGGTTACAGCTGTACACATATGAGGTTTCCAGATTAACAAAGGCACACAAAATAATTTATATGCACCACATTCAAAAACACTCATGAATGTTATTATATGGCTGCCTGTAATGGCTCAGAAAAGTATCCAACATATAAGGTCCCTTATAACTTGAAGTTCCTCTATACCTGGTAACTTTGGTACTTTTTTCTAATACAAAAGAACTTTCTTCACAGAACATTGTTAAACTGGACTGTTTTGGGAAGGATTGGGAGCACAGAAATCGAAGCTGTGTTTCCAAATTTCTAAGGTGCTTTAGTTCTCTAGATCTACCACTGGGGGGACAATCTTAAAAAAAAGTTACCACCTGCTAAGTATTTTTACTTAATCTTGTCATTCCCACTGGCTTTTCATTGCATTTCACACCTCCTTGTTTCAAGTATACCTGCATGCAGAAATACAAATATGGACAGAAATACTAATATGTTCAGCAGTACTTTGAAAGGTCAAGCTCTAAGTGAATATGTTATTTGAAAGTTTGCTTATATCTATCCTTGACATACTCTGTGAATTCTTTGATGCATGATTATGAGCTGTGATATATTTATCTAAAATACACTGGTACAGATACCTTGTCAGTTATCATGTTAGTACTAAGTAAAATCATAACATGTAATGAAAACAGTCTTGATAAGACAAATTGTAAAAGAATCAGAGACAAGCATATTCTGCCTGCAAAAGCTGAGGAACTTCTTAAAAGTAAAAAGCTTTACTGTCAGAGAAGGGCAGATCTTAATGCAATTTTACAATCTCCAATGGTTTACTGGAGGCTAACAAGCACTTAAGGGCTTCCAGCAATCTGTCTACAGATATTGTCATATCAACAGGTATAGACTGTGAAATCTAGAGACCAGTCTGTTCAAGTGTTTTTGCAGCCTTTGATGTGAAATTCATAGCCAGGCTGAAGGCCCAGAAAGAATCAGTTATCAACCATCTAAAATTCAAGATTCATCTTGAAACTATATGCTCCCCAGAGATTGGGCTGATTACCTTTAAGTGTATGCAGTCAGGCATAGCAATGAAGTATTAGAGCTAAGAATTAGACACATCTCAAAAACACTGCAGAATTTCAAAGTCAAAAACTGCATGCTGATTCATTGAGTCAGGCTACGTGCGCTTTGTGGCACTCTGATGGAATTACAGAATAACTCCCAGTGGAAGAGACCTCAGGAAATCTCATAGCCCAGCCTCCAGCTCACAGCAGGTCAGCTGTAAGATCAGATCAGGCTGTTCACAGCTTTATCCAGTCAGGCCTTGAGGAACTCCAATGGTGGAGACTGCAATGCCTCTGTGGGCAGGCTGCTCCAATGCTTAGCTTTCCTTGGGGTGACCCTTAAGAGCAGCCATGTCTTCCCACCCTCCATATATGGTTTTGAAGAATTAATCTCTGTCCAAAGTTTACCTTTGCATTTTAAAATACAACACATCACAGAGTGTACAAACCTGTATCCTGAAACATATTCCTCAAGTACAGAGTAATCTCCCCTTTTAAAGCTACTAGTGATCCTAGGTCTTGTGGCTCAGCTGGTAGACTATCTGAACTGTTGCCAGAGGGCTCCAGTCTAGTTGCTGCTCAGGTCCACCTATGTTCCCAAGAAACAGCTGGATGCTAGTGCCAAGAGATGAGCTAGCATCAGAGACAAAGTGCTCCAAAGGCAAGTTAAATCATTTAGTAATTTTCAGGATAATAGAAGCAACAGCAGAGGGAGATATTTTTCATTTGAAAATTGCTTCATGGTGAAGTGATTATCAAATTTTATTAATTCCCCTGTACACAAGGATAGTACCTCTTCCCCCTTGTCCTGTTTCTTTATGTATAACATTGTGATACATTACACCATCCTTTCTGTATTCAGACACAGATGACACTGATGCAAGTCATGCATCTCAATAACATCACACTGCTGAAATTGAGATAACTGATGCACAAGTGTTTTGGTTTTTTTTCTTTTCCCAAAACTAATTAAAATTCTAGGCTTTAGGTAACTGTTACCATGCCCAGAGACAGAGATAAATAGATGAATAAATAGAAAGCTCTGCATAATACATGCATGGAATAACTTTAGAAGACAAGAGAGAGGGCAGCATTAATAGTTGTTCTCAAATTTGTAACAGTCCTAAAATTCCAGCAGTGTTTTGCCTCCACACCCAGCACATCCTTTTATTTATGCATCTGTAACTTATAAAAGAAAAGCTAATTTTAAAATCTACTCAAGGAAAAAATTTTAAATTTCTCTAGAACTTTTAGAATACCAAACAGGCCTATACATGGAGATTTGATTTGAAGGAGATTTTCTGTTCTTTTATCAGTCCTCAGTATTAATGTATTTAACTTGAAACATGTACAAATATTATATCTCAGTGTAATCATATAATTGTAGCCATCCCATGCCCATGGACTCTTTGTGCATAAATAGTTCTGTCTATAAGTAAAGATAAAAATACGGGTAGACTGCTAGGAGTTGAGAGAACCATTTGTGAACTAGCTTTGATTTTCAAAAATTCCTAAGCTATGTTCAAATAAAGAAGCTATAAATTCAGATGCTGAGCCAAATTTTACCCAATGTCTCTTTGTTTAAAAAAAGACAAACACGTAGCATAAAAGCATGCTGAACATCAGTTAACTTCTTCCTTTGTGGAAGAGGAGCTGCACAGAAATAAAAGGGAAAAAACATCTTCACTTTCAAAACACACCCATCAGTTCAGCACACTTCCTAAAATATTCAGGACTTGATTCCCCTCTCCTTCTCTGGAGTTCAAATACATTCAGAAATTAAACCCTTTCATGGATATTTTTGTGTCATTCTTTTCCTTTCAGCAGTTGGACGCAAGTGGAGACTACATACTGGTTTAGTTAAAAAGCCAAAGCACAATTAAAACAAACACATTTTCTTTTAACATCTGAGTTGTCAATGTGTAAAATGAAGGTATTTTGCTTGTAGAATTCCCATAAGCAATTTCTTTTTCTGTTAAGAAACCATTCTCTTGCATCATATTGCAAAGGGTCAAGATTGAAACCACCAGTGTAATATTTGTGCACAAGTTCCTTTAGGGGAAAAACAAAACAAAAGTGAAACCCAAACAAGATTAGTTTTAAATGAAGTAGCTGAAGACTAAGTAAGTAAGTTAGTTTGGGGATTTACCTGTCACTAGTGGAGAGTTTTCTTACAGAAATCAAATCAGAAGACTGAAACATTAGGAGAGCAGACACGTTCCCCTTCAATTTGCTGTTTTATCAATCACAGTTTTCAAGTTGCTTTTTTATACTAGTTTAAACTTAAGGAATAAGATAGCAAGTGCTGTAATAACCACTGCAGAACACAAGGTATAGTAGGGAAATTTTATATCCTACTAGTGGCAATATCCCAAGAAACCCATTCTAGAAGCAAATCTGTTCTCTGATTAATATTATAGTTCATCATACAGTTTGCCACAGATCTAGTGTTGTCTTTCTCCATATTGACAGTCACAAAGAAATGGTTTCATACTATACTAGACAGTTTAAAAAGGGGGAACAGGGTCATGCTGATCTTGCAAGAGACAGATTTCCCCATTATGATATTTTGGTTCAAAATTATATAGGAAATACCAGCAACAAAAAGCTATTCCCAAGTATGTGTAAGAAAAATGAAATTACATTAATTTCTGGGTTAAGGTAACTTTTGTTCTAGATGAGGATAATAAACATATGCAACTTCACTTACTTATCAATAGAAGAAAGTTTTACTCAGGCCCAGCCAAACATCAACACATGAAAGCATTTGTGGTGAATGACATTGTTTTGCACTTTCCATTGCACTCCTAGCATACTGCCCAAGAGATAAATCCACTTATTTTTTCCTTTACATGTTCTGTGCTTAAGAAGAAAGTACAGCAAGATTAGAAATCCAATAAAAGATGAAGTAATGTCTTAAAAGAAAAGATTCAAAACTGTTTATTGTTTTGGAATAGGCTGTATGCAAACATTTTCATTCTTCAAGGCAGTTTCTACCAATTATTTTGTTCAAGTACTTGGATTGTATGGATTACAAACTATTAGGCAGCAGATCTAACATTACAGCATGCAAAGGAGTAATACTATTTACATGAATCTGAGCATACATCTGAAATTGTTACATCACAGTATATAATTCTTCATAGGTCCTGATGCATTGAGATTCACAGAAAAAAAGGACAATTTAAGGTAAAATTTGTATCAAGACAGAGAAAGTAATAATCCCATTTTTGTACTTTCTAACATTTAGGATAAAAGTCCATAGCTGTAGCAGGTCCAGCCACCACAAAAAGGGATAAGGGGAGACAACATCGTCACATCTCTTTCAAAAATCAGCCAGTGTGGGTCTAATGAAGAACAGCTGTTAAATGAACTTTAGTTGTTTTTTTGCTTTGCTCCCTTGACCATGCTGTCTGAATCTCCAAGCCACCTTTTCTGTCAGTCTCAGCAGATGACCCTATGCTGTTGCTCTACTACTATCTGTTAGCAACAATGCTGCATTAGACAATTCTACATTTTTCAGCTGTATTTTGTTAGGTAATACCACCTATAATATATTAACTGTTATCTTCTGGATTTAAGTATATGACAGGACTAGGATGTTCCCTTTCATACAGACTAGTTTCATCATGGTTTTTGGACTGCTAAACCATTCAACCAGGGGTTTTTTTGGTTTCTTTTTGCAGTATTTCAGTGAAGCTCTGCTGTAAACCATCAACACACAAATGTTTGCAACTCTCAGCAACACCACCTTTCAAGAAATACACTCCTAATTAGTAAGAGCATGCAAATCAAGATATTCAGGTGGTTTACCACTTTACTGCTAGTGCTTCATAGGCCAGCAATTCAAAACTCCAGTATCAATGACTTTTCCAAGACTAATAATGCATTATTAGAGAGATGAAAAAAACGAAGTCCTAACATTAGTTCCTATATTCCAATGCATACAGGCATCCAAAACACCCATCAGGGATGTTATATAATACAGTCTGAATTTTGGAAGAATAGGCAAATATATTTTTCAATAGCCACAGATGAAAGATGAAAACTATATTGAATAATCCCGTATCTTTGTGGCACAGACAGTAACATAGCTTAATATCTATCAGATAGTTTCCTTAAAAATGAATCCATAAATCATTTACAGCTAAACAATCCTAGATGTCAACACAATAAGACTTTTCCCACTCCATCTAGCTAATAAGTGTTGTAACTGCTGCAGGCCTTTGTTCTTATGGTGGCTTCAGTTTACACTAAAAAAGCAGACAAGGTCAGAAATACAGTATCTAACTATTGGTACAAAATGAAAATGTAAACTGAACACAAGGGAGAAGATAGGGAGCCAAAACAGAGTCAGGCTTCAATTAGGTGAGTAACCCAGCAGCACAAAGCAAGGTGACTCAAGCTTCTTTGTATCACTCTCCTGGCAAACTGGCCGACTTACATCTCCCTCTTCACAGCATAAACACATTCTTCCCAACGTGCCTCTGAAAATTCAAGTTCCTGGACAATTAGCCTTACAAGTATTACCTGTCTATATAATGCAACTTTTGATAAAGCAAAACACACTTTCTAAAAATCATTTGATAAGTATAAAGCAAATCAACTATGTTTTCTCTCTGCCAATTAGTCATGATATTGACAGTACTTATCTTGAAGGCAGGCTTCATCCATATAGAACATTTTGCTTTGTCTTTTTGAAAGTATGTCTACTGCACTGTAGTGTCTTGCAAGGAAGAGTATCTATAGTAAAAGCTGGCATTTTGGAATAAAAGCCCAGCCCATTAAAGCCACATACATTCCAATCCAAGGCACAGTTTAAATACTTTCTTTCCTCTGTATGTATGGTTCATCTGGATTAAAAGCTGTTTTACTGTTAAAGTCATATTCAAAGCCTAACCGTAATCATAATCTAACACTTGTTCTCTGCCAAAAAACATTATAGACTCACACAGAAACACACAACTACACACCTTTGCTAGAATGTCCCTGACAATCTGTACCAGTAAAGTCACCTCAGAACTAGAATGATTATTTGCATTTATACTCCAGAGAACAAAATTTTAACTTTCTATCTCCAGATCCTATTTTCAGGATCTATTTTCTATGTGAAAAGTCATGAACTGGTCCCAGTTATTTGTAATCTCTCTCTTTTACTGGAACACAGCAATGACAGCGACTTTTAAAAGTTTCATGGCAAACAAGTTCAGGCATGGAAGCTCCTACTTTCAGAGCAGCAGAAGAAAGATTAAGGAAACTATATGAATGCCAAACTGCTGGTTCTGGGTGAAACTATTTTACTTTTCAGTATTATCAGACACATACCTTGACAGGCTAACACAGAGTGTCAATATTGATGCTGCAGTTTCTACATTCCCTATGCTAATATGCCAACTCAATACTGGAAAGAGCAAGCATGCTCCAAAGGCTAGGTAAAATTTCATCCTCCTCCAGAACCTCAGAGGTAGTCCAGAGAAGGTGCTGCATGAACATTTTGCAGGAAACAATGCACAGAAATGAAAGACGACTGGAAAACCAAGGCATGACCTTTCATCATAACGTCACTTCCCTGGAACTGTGCACCAGGGAAGCAAATAGAAAGGCTTGGCTCAGCGTAACAACATTTAGCTATGATAACAAAAGGAAAGGAAAAAAAGCACACTCCATAGAAGGTACCATTCAGCAGCTGACAAGCAGGAAGCAGCTCTGTATGAACTGCTTACATTTAGCTGGTAAGAACACAGTGGTAGGGATTAAGCTGTACATTCAGGCAGATCTCAGTATGGAAAAAAGATCCTAAGACTCTCAACTTGAGATTTGCCAGTGCTATTAAAGATAACTATCCCAGCAGTCTGTTGATGATGCAGCAGCCAGATCAGCACACCAGAGAGAGCTGGAGGCCCTGTCTGCGCCATGGAAATTTTTAGTAATTAGGATGTACTTGAGATAACAAGATGGTGGCAGGCAAGGTCACAGAAGCACAGTCCACATCACTTTTCCTAGTAGCCTACAATAATTCCTAAAGAGAGCAAATCTGAGGACAGGGCATTCAGACTACTTCCAGGAATACACAGGAACAGTCTAAGTAAGCTGCCTGCACCAAACCTCCTTTAAGGCCAAGACAATGTAGCTGTTTATGGAATTTGTCCCCAAGAAAATCACCACGAAGGCTTTAAGAAAGGAAAGTAAATATAGATGTGTTGTACAAACTTTTTTTTCATGATCTGATGCCTTCAATGGTACAAAACATCGGGTGTAAGAACAACCAGGGCACAGGCTTTATCTTTTGTCATTTCTAAAGGAGGTCTGTGAGAAGGTTAGAGGCTTTCATGCTCTGTTACTATTTTAATATAAGAAAGAAGGAATAATCTTTATACCTATGATGTCTAACTGGAATCCTAAACTCCCAAATTCACCTTTCCAAAACGATAACTCTTGAAAAGCAGCCAGAACTGCAGTTTTTAACAGCAAGAAGGATTTTGGCAGTCCAAGAGCTTGCATGAAGAGTTACAGCCAAGTCAATGATTACATGCAGGTTATAAACAACAAATTACAGCATGGCAATAGGCTAGCCACCATAATAAGAAATGCACAGGAAAACTCATAAGTTGTTTGTCAAACTAATTTCCAGAAAAATCACCATATTCTCAACCCTTCATCCAGCCCCCAAAAGCTTAAGAATGCCAGCTTTCCCTGTCCCAACTGTTACATGAACTGCTCCATTGATTTTGTATTTGATTTCTACAGTCCCCTACTGAAAAACCCTTTCAATAATAAATCCAGTTTTGTGACAGACTTGAAGTGATCTGAAATTGACTGCAAAACACAAGCAAACTGTCATTGCCCTGAAAAAAAGAGGTATGATTATCTCAAGTGTGCCTTTTGCATTAGTGCTAAACAAACTGAAGGCCTGAACTAACTTAAAGTTATTTATGAAATATAGCATAAGGGTCCCCCTTTAGGAAGGCTCTCCTCATCCACAAGTGCACTGAACTTTTTATTTTTTCCTGTCACAACTTGATTACTCAGTCAGGTACCCTGTATACTCTGGCATATAGAAATTCAGTATTTCAACTGCAGAACTATGACCTGATCTTTCTTCCATTTAGCATGTGATTGGAATTCTTGCAGCATCATGAGAGAGAGGTTTGGATGCCCTCATATCTCTCTCAGATTTCATTTTGAAAAAGACTTACTGTGTTGAAATGTGTGCATAAGCCCAGTAGCCTGAGAGAAAGAGAGAAGTGCCTTCCTAGGAATACCCTTACAAATGAAATCCAATTCTCACTGCTGCTCATCAGTGCCCAGCAGGGTTGCATGTGACATCTCATACTATAGCAGCTGCTTTGCACTTCAAGCAGCCTTCAGCTCTGCAGTTGAAAGATTCTTGTTTATTGTAAGGGATGTTAATGTTATGTCCTTAATATGGCTCTTCAGCTATTACAAGAAAGGCATCTATATTTCTAAGATATATAGAAATATATATCTTAGACAATCTCCCTCAAATTCATTACATATAGGCAGTTAATGATCTACATTTTTCAACAGGAACAATTATTACTACCTGAGAACCCCTCTAAAGTAAAATATCTTTAATAAACTTCACCAGAAGCACAATTACAAGCTTTTTAAAACCCTTCATGGCTACTGAAAATGCCTTTTTTTTTTTGACAGATTTTTTCAGTAAAGCACCCAAACTATCCAATTTTCTACAAATATGCCAACTAAGAGCAACCCCCTCCGACTCTGAACTTTTCCTCTGAAGTGTGCTTGATCTCTCCTACTCCACAAACTAAGACCTATATTCACGCATTTTACCCAGTGAAAATTCAGTGTAAAATAAATAAGCAAGTTTTGGAGAAACGTCTAGAAGCCAGACACGCTCTCTTGCAAGCGCTTTCATAACTGGGATAGAGAGGGAAGGATGCCTGAGCCTAGAGTCCATACAATCTTGTCCATTCTTCTGCACAGACACACACAGCTTTAACAGGACCGGTGAGACTTAACCTCACCTCTTAATACCAATGCCATCCAAGAAGGAAATGCTACCTGTTAAAAAGACTTTTTTGGTATCTTAAGAAACATATCTGAAATTCATCAAGTCTTGAGGTAAAAAAAAAAAAAACCACAATTGAATCAGATTTGACATACGCAAGACTGTGGCAGGGATGAAGACATGACCTCTTCTGTAGTCTTTCAGTATCTCCCCCATTCAGTATTCTACCCCTGTTCCAGCATCTATCAACTCTACGTCTGTCTCTTAACACAGTTCTCTCTCATCTTTTAATCTGCTATGGTCTAAGTATATAACTTACGTTTTTCATCATTTCTGCCTAACCAGGCTCCTGAATTTTAGCTGCAGCATAAGACTATTCAACAACTCCATCAGGACCTTTCCCTCAGGACTAACCTCAAAATATCCTCCCAGGAAAACAGGGAGAACATATCCGAACACACTGGAGAGAAAAGCAGACAGGACATATGAACATTACAGGAGACAAGACACCAGAGACTTCTGTGGGCATAGATAGCCTATCTTCTGCTCTGAATAATTAAACATAAATGTGATGCTCTCATGCCTGATCCAGATCAAATTTGTGGTTAAGTGGTCTAGCAGTGAACAAATCCATTATTAATGGCTGCAAAACCATTTGTGGCTTGAGTTATTTTATATATCTAGCCTTAGAAGTTGAGTACAAAGTCCATTAAAAATGCAAGAAAATACTTCATTGACTGTAGCAAGTTCTGAGAGAAAAGAAATCACATAAGTATAAAAATCTTTGAAAATACTGGAAAGTTCATGCTGAAAGCTGATTATTCAGCTTGAAATTAAGATTTTTTTTTTAATGAAATACATATAAATGCAGCCAACTAATTTGGTTTTTTGCAATAAAACCAATTCTAATTCCTAGTAATTGCAACATACTCAGTAATTACAGCCATTTAAAAGTGTATTTTATACTCTCCTATCATTTAAACACACATTATAGTTACATAACTTTGTTCTGGCTTCTACAGTCAGTTAAGACATACATTTGTCTAAAAAGAACTAAAGTAGAAGAGTCTTTAAGACTCTAAGAGATAAGACTTTATGAGATATTAATCCAATATCCAACTTACCCATCAAATTCCCCCATGACCTGTTTCTCTCCATCTGTGCAAGAACAATCTTTTTCTTTGAACTGTTCCGTCTAGTTAGACTTCCTGCTATTTTAGATGTGGTCTAACCATTATGTCAGATGTATAGTGCCAAACAGAGCAGGACTTTTGCTCATAGAGGTCTTGTTGAGTGATACCAGAATACATCAGAAGTCATGTATTCTTAATGTATCTAGGCAGTAAATTTCTACAGTTCCCCCTAATAATTAAAAATTAGGAAACTATGTCAAAAGGCATGCATTTTGCTTGCTGATATGCAAACTAAGCCATTTAAAGTAAATAGTTTTCTAAGAAGGTTCCTTCTATATCATGTTCTTTGACACAGGAAAGGTAGTAAAACATCACAAAACCATGCAAAAAATGTATGTTCTACTTCTAATGGTTTTACTGTCTAAGCAGAAGGCCATACACTATCACCAATGTGTAGGGACCTTGAAGCATTTAAAACTTCAAAATAAAACTACACAATGTAAACTTCCCATGCCCTAGAAGACACACAACACAAAATAACTCTTTAGAAGTTCACTCAATTGACAGCAGTAATCTAGTCTATGGAAGAATTGCATCTGAAGATGCCCATTCTTAGAGGTTGCAAAATTACCTCCCTACCATTTAAATAAGAGTTTGGCAATATTCCCAAAAGAGAAACGGTGACATTTCACATGACAAACCCCAGAATTTTTCCCCAAAACAACTTCACCGAATCAATACAATAAATTAATCTCTTATTTTACATGTCAACTCATACCAAAATCATTCTAGGAAGGAGGAAAAACAATGGAGCTATATGAAAGACAAGGAACAATCAGAAATATTTCTAAAAATTTCTCAGAAATTTATATTTGCCATCAGCCTAAGGAGATCTGAGAGCCAGGATGGACTCAATCTTATGGGTATTTTCCAACAGAAATGATTTTATGGTTCTGTGATTTATATTGGGATCAGGAGAAACAGTCTGCATAGCGTCATAGAATTGCCTAGGTTGGAAGGGACCTTTCAGATCATCTAGTCCAACCATCAACCTAACACGTCCAAAACCACCACTAAGCCATGTCCCCCAGCACCACATCTACCAGTCTTTTAAATACCTCCAGGGATGGTGATTTAACTGGGCAGCCTGTTGCAATGTTTGATAACCCTTGCTGTGAATAAATTTTTCTTAATATCCAATCTAAACCTCCCCTGGCACAACTCGAGGCCATTCCCTCTTGTCCTGTTACTTGGGAGAAGAGACCAACCCCCACCTCGCTCCAATCATCTTTCAGGTAGTTGTAGACAGTGAAATAAAGGTCTGGATAATTAATATAATTAATATAAGTGTGGGATAATGATTGTAAGAAACACAAATACATAAATTTATGTTTTGACTTTGCCTTGAGAGATGTGAAAGAATGAAGTTCTTTCTTTTCAGAAGCATTAATTTTTCTCACCCAAACCTTCTTTATTTATACACAACCTTTATTTATACACCCCTTTTGTGGGATAAAAGCAAACTAAACAAAACCAAACTAAATTTACAACAATCTGTGTCTATTCAAATTGATAGTGTTACTTTTGTAATGCTTCTGAACACTATAACCAACCAGTTCCCAAACTGCAATAGCAAGCTACATCCAAATTACATTAAATTTTTTAGCAGACTAGTATTATATCCTCATGTATTGTTAGGAGTAGCTCCTATGACTGCCATGATAGGTTGTGCCAAAGGAAAAAAACCACTTCTGTAAGTCCACTAATTTAAAAGAGGACTCATATTGCTCCCTTTGAAGTTACTGAAAACAGTACCATGTAAAACTATTACAATTATTTTAAATACTCATTTTCTACTCCTATGAATATTAATAAATCTTTATTCTACCTAGATCATCTTATCAGTAATATAACTCATCCTTCTCTTGCCTGCTGTTCTGAAAGACCTCTGTTGATCTTCACGAACACCCAACAGAATCATTACCTTAGCCTGTGAAACCTTTGGAACTCTGATCCTATCTTTCAACAAGTACCAACTGTCCTTCTAGAAATGATAACATTACTTTTAAAACAACAGGAAGCCCATGAGCCACAATATTTTTAAGCTTTTCCTTAAAATAAATTGCAGTGATGAAGTACTACAGTAGCTTTTAGCCCATTTTAGCCATTTATTCCCAATAAAGAATCAGATTCTGTATTTTGTGTTTTCAACTAGAGGTCACTGCTGATACATTGATATTAAGATAAAGTGCAAAAATTGTTGGGATTTTTTTTTCCAAACGTGGGCTGATCAGGTTTGCTAATGTAAACCCTATGTATTCTTAAAACAATTTATAGGTGCTCAGAGACCCTACAAATATATATTTTTTTTAGGAGAAGCAAGAATAGAAATGTGAAGCAGCATTACACAAATACTCATGCTGAATTTCCCTTAAAATACCCAGCAGGATCAAAAGAATGGGCCATTATATTTACCCCAAGCAAGTTCCAGTAGAACAGATCAAATTGGATGTTTGCAGTTTCAGTGCTCAGTGGCATGCCACGAGAGTTTTATTTCACTTCTCCAGGTTGTTGGGCAAACAGAAAGGCTCTTGTAGACTCTTACATGATCAAAAAAAATGCTCTTTCCCCAAGAAGCACTGCCACCTAGAAAAAGGCATCGAAGAAGCACAGAGTTTCTCTTATACACCTATCAGGGCTGCAGGAAAAGGACTAGGTCACCAGCTGAGCATGAGCTTAAGCCAACTGCAGAGGACACGGAAAGCTACTGAACATGGCCAAAAGTGAGAAGCTGACAGGAGTTACAAGTAGCACCATAAAGAATGACTGCGTTTCACAGGATAATGGGGAAGTTACATGAAAAACAGATGAATTCTACCCATAACTGAAGGGGAGTGCTGGGGACTTTCTGCACAGCCAAGTTGTGCAAGCCCAGCAGCATTTAGGTAACCCTATCAGTAATGTCACAATAGGCTGAGATTATCTAGGTAATTGTATCGGAAATGCCAAATCTGGGTATAGAGGCAGCAAAACTGAGATCAACAGTGAAAAAAGTAAGCAGAAGAAGGGGGGGGGGGGGAACACTGAGGTGGAGAGAGGAAGATACTTGGGCAGTGAAAAAGAGGGGCAGGAAATAGGAAAAGGGATAAGGCATGAAAATCATGCTGCCTCAAGGGGACTGCTGGGAAGCCTTGTGCTCTTATCATCTCAGCCTAAATCAATATGATAAAACAAAACCTGTTGTTCTGGCCATGCGACACAGCCCAGACCAACTCCCGTGGCTTGGAGACACTTTCCCTGGCGATCGAGGGAATACCCAAATGGGCAAATCGAGCATGCTGGTATTGCTGTGACAGTTCCAGCAACACTTCTTTAAGGGACTACTGATGTCTTATGAGTCCTGACACCATCAATGAACTGAACACTACTGTGGCAATTATTCCAATGTTGCTGAATCCAACTACAATACAGAAACTAGCTAAAACGTGCTGCTTTTATCCAGTGCCTGAGTTATCACATGAAAGAAGGTCTTAGAAAGCTTACTACCCAAAATGGAATGAGCAAAACCACTGAGGACAGCAAACACATTCACCAAGCAGATTTTGAACTCAAAACTCCCTTCAGAACAACTGATGTTGGATTTCTTTTTTTTTTCCAACCAGTATTTGTCTGAAATGCAAGCGAAGACTTGCAAGTATATATCCATATGAAAAACAAGCAACTCTTGTACAAGTTTTAAAATAAATGTGATCTAAAGTTCGGAATTTCCTGCACTGCAACTAGACGAGACTTACAACATCACTTACTGGCAAGAGAATCCTGTTTATATAAAGACTGTTAGCTACAGTCTGTTTATATAAAGACTGTTAGCTACTTGTAAGCAGGATGAGGACTACTCCAGCTCCTTGCAGCATGATTTGTAAAACAGCCTAAAGCAGCATTTGAGATACTGGGAAATAATTCAGATTAAAGATTAATACTTTGTCTCAAAGGACAAAGCATATGACTAATTCAATATGTTATATTCATCACAGCAATGACTTTAACTACTGGCTCAATTTAGAGTTCTGCCATCCAGTTATACCTGATGTATGGTTGTTGGCTGTATATAAACGCCAATTTTAACAGTCTCTGATTTTGGATTTTTAGTAAGAATATCTTTTGCTTCTCACTCTCAGAAGCAGGAAGAACTGCCAGTGGCCATCTGTGCCTATTCATAGTTATTTCACATTTTTTGCTACATTTCTGAGCATCCCATTTTATAGAGCTTGTATAAATACATGGGTGAGCATCTGCATCACAGGGCATGTAACTGCAGAACTCTTAGATAATAAGAGGGATAATATCTTTCAATTTGTCAGGTATCCTTCTCACTTTCCATAATGCTGACCGCTGTTGGCTAATAACCTCTTTCAAACCACATGCAATGAGGGAATACAAGCAATAGAGATCTGTAATGCAGGCACATAGGGTTAGCTGAAAAATATTTTTTTATTTAAATGAAGGAGAATACAAAACATTACGTTTGCCACAGCTTGCACCCAATTATTTTAGGCTACCTAAGCAATGACACGCAAAAAGGTTCTGACACAGGGCCAATCTTTAAAGGACTACCAGAAAAACAGACACAAAAGGCAGCTGTTTCTCCTCTAATAGGTGCACACAGCAATCAAGGCAATCATAGTCCCCACCAAGGATCCTCTAGTCACAACTCACTGATCAGGTGGACCTGAGCTGAACAGTAAGATGAATCATGCTTTAGCTTCAAGGCTGGGGCTGGCAGCCTAACCATGTTGGGGACAGAGCAGTGGGGAACGAGTAGGTCTGGGAAAACCTGGGAAGGAGGAGAACATAGCTAAAGCAAACTCCTAAATTAATTTTGGAATATACAGAGCAACTCATCAAACAGTTTTATACTGAAAACGTGCTTCTCTCTAAATTCATCTAAGAATGGTAAGTAACTTCAGAGCTTCTGCAGTAATTTTTCCTATCATAGATGGCTGTCTATCATTATTCTTTAAATGAAACAATGTACAAAAGCACAGACCAAATTAATAAAGGCAACATAATAATATTAATATTTCATGTTTGATAGGACAAGACTGCTTTCTGACAGTGCTTAGTTGAAGTAAACTGGTTATTTTACTGGAATCCCACCAACTGCCGTTCCAATTACAAATGAAGGCACATTTGTCACATCCCCTTTCACTGGAATACTTTTCCAAGCCAAACAAAACCACATAGTCTAATGAGGTGCTCTGCAGGCTTAGTCTTTTCAGACACTGCAAAATCAGCTATACCTAGTTAAATGCAGTTTTTAAAATAACACCAAAATAGAAGAGCAGTAAGGTATACCATTTCCACTGTGTTTGAGGACTCATTCTAAATACACTATAAAACAGACATTTACGCACCAGTATCAAGCACTAGAAACTATCTTCTCACATAGCAAGGAACCAACAGGATTTCTCCAAGGGTGTACTGCAGGGTTTTGAACCATCAATCTGGAAATAGTGCATACAGACGTATTGACTTAAGTGAGCAGTGCTGTAGCCCTACTTGGCTTTTTCTTAAGTGCTTTGTGCAAGAACTGGTGCTAAAAAAATAAAATAAATTTTAAAAAATTATAATCCGTTCTCTCATCCCTGATCTCCAACTCCTTAGGCATTTTTTTAGGTCTCCAGGAAATGATGGAAACAAACCCAGAGATTTTGGGATCCCTTTCGCATGCTAGAAACATTGCAGATATTCAATAATCCCCAGTTTAATCATCAAGAAGTACCCTTAGGCAAACTTTACAGAGCTTCAGTGTTATTTTTAAAAAGCAGCATACTAGTGAAATGGGAAACCACTATGTACTAATTGCCAAGAGTATATTAAGGAAAAAAGGAGTTAAGTCCTTGAAATGCAATGAGAAAGATTATTGCAACATGAAGCCACTCTCTTGAAACAGATTATATCTGGAAAAGAATTCAAGTCCTATTAGAAACCAATGGAAGCAAGTTTCAAAGAGATTGCAAAGTAATTTCTTTCAAATTACTTTGTTAATTTAAATGTATTTAACCATTAAATTAACAGAACACATGTTTTAAGTTACAGAACTTCCTTTAAAGTAACTTTGAAATCAAATCTCACTGGATTCAAGCATAGTCTAAAGGTTACTTAGTTTTAATTACCACATTAAAAAACCACAAACTTATCTTAAAAATACATACTTGAAAGTGTTTGGGCCCACTCTCCCATTCCATACTATTCTCTTCATTTCTTAGTCACACCAAGACCACTTGATTGAATGAAAAATTAGCTACTACATAGTAAAAATACAGGCTTCAATCTCCAGTAAAGCTAGTGTGAAAAAAACAAGCTTTAGAGGATCTGCTCTTTGAGATCAGAATAAAAAGTGACAATTAAATTGATGCATATAAAACTACCATAGAACAACTGAAGTTTAGCTTCATTCTTTCAAATATACCTAATACTTTTCTGAAAAATAGTAATAATTGGTATCATCTAAGGTATCTCAGGTGGAATGTACAGGTGGTATCACCAGTCTAGGATTTATGTTCTTATACACATCCATTAAAATAGCATGAGGGCCTCGCATGTAAATCACTACAAAAATAAGAGATTAGTTTAACTTTTTTTCTATTTATGCACACTACAAACCAATAAGAGACTGGGATCTTTTAATAACTCTTTGCTATTATACAAGAAAGGATTTCTTATGGAAGTAAATTAAGTGATCCAAGCAGTGTCATTCCTGTCAGTGGCAGCATTAGGAACAGTATAGAAGTTAATGAATCTCACAAGTTTAAGGAAGCTTTTCACAACTGCCTGGCTGTGCTCTCACTCTTTCAACTTGATTAAAGAAGAGCCTTACATTTGCCTGTAACCTTTTCTGGGATAATTTGGGATAAAGAAGGTCACTCCTGTCACAAGCAGTTTCTTGAGCACCTGCAATTTCCAAGTCATTATGGCCCAAGAAATTCTTCACTTTCTAAGTATAGGTTTAGTGATGTCTGAAAATATAAGGAGAATATGACCCAAGCTAGCTGTTCCAGTTACCTGTGTTAACATAAATTCTTTTAGGATATTCTATACTGGAATCTGAATTACCTGAACCAGATCAAAGGTTACAGTTCAGTCCTGTTCTGATGCAACCAGAATATCAAAGCCCAGCATTCAAATAGGAAAAAGGCTTTGAATGTCTTATTACTCTCATTTGAATTAACAGCCTAGTTATGATTCACTTTAATTCCTGTTTGCTGGACTCAATCTGCATCTTAAGCAGCATCACAATTGTTTAATATAGTGCCAAGGAAAATGCAAATACTGTTACATCTTAGCTGGAAAAGTGAGCTTGTAATGCTATTGTCAGCAGGCAGGCTTGGATGACGTCCCTTGGTTCAATGCACTAGGAAAATATAAGTTGACTCAATTGTGCATCCTACAGCATTAGCAGTAATCCAGACATGCATCATTACACACAAGAATATCCACAAAATCTTCATGACAGCAAGTTTGTCTTGAAGCTCCTTGGAAACCTTTTAGGTATTTAACATTCCATTCATTTAACGTTCCATATTTAACATTCCTATTCAGGCTAAAACCAACAGTTCAGCAACAAGGTCCAGCTTTTTACAGAGTTCAGTTATTTCTAATATTTCTAAAGTTACATGTGTATTAGAACAAGTGGGAGCTTTGCCTAGAGAATGGAGGCCACTTAATCATTTTTTCTAGAGCAAGTCTAGTATTCATCCTCCTCCCTATCATTCTGCACCAACTTTTGACCTATGTTCACTCCTGCCTCCACTCTGCTGATGTAACTGTATGGGAAGTTGCTTTACAAACCAATTTAAATACTTGAGTTGTTGGTGTAAAAAGAAGAGCTCAGTGGTTAAATCATGGAATTGTCAGAGTTGGAAAGGCCCTCTAAAGATCATCTAGACCAACTCCCCTGCTAAAGCAGGAATGTCTAGAGCACATCACTCAGGACTGCACTCAGGTGGGTCTTGAATATCTCCAGAGAAGGGGACTCCACGACCTTCCTGGGCAGCCTCTGCCAGGGCTCTGTCACCCTCACTGTAAAGAAGTTTTTCCTCCTATTTGAATGGAACTTCCTATGCTCCAGCTTGAGCCTGTTGCCCCTTGTCCTATTGCTGGAAGCCACTGAATCACCTTCGCAGATTGCAAGAGAAATGCCAACTAGAATTTACATTAAAATATACTCATCCTTTGTGCATCATATATCAAGTAGTGACTCATATTCTTCCAAGGAATCTACAGTTTGATGATTTTATAATTTTTTCTGTCAAAAAAGGTGATAAACTCAGATACACACACACACATTAGCTGTCTGAAAAACAGTATTTGAATGGGGAAACAAATATTCTTTAAAAAGTCACAAGACAGGAATGTATGTTTTCATAGGGTTCTACACTACCAAAAAATAAATTTTAGGTCATATGTAAATAGCTTTGATAACTGATAGATCCTGCTACCATGAAGACAGGCTGAGTAGTATAGGCTTTTTGATTCATTTAGCTAGGAACAGGGGCAATCTCTTTTTATGAGCTGAGTCAGCTAGAAAGAAATCTAGAGTTTTATGTTTAAAAAAAATAAATCAAACAAGTCAAGACTATCATTCCCTGGAACTCTATGAAGATAATGTTGTAAGAACATTGACAGGAAAGCTACAAAAAGAAGTGTCCAATCTCTTTTTGAGCTGTAAAAAAAAAAGCAACTAGAAATGTCAGAAGTTGATAGCTTTCCCAAAAGGGATTCTAAAACTTCTGAGTTTGTCAGTTGGTATTTCCGCATTTCTAAAAGACCAAACTCAAAGCTTTGAAATTACATCTTAATCCTGCAACATGGCTTTGATGATTACTGTTTAATGAGAAAAGCCACAGAAAAAAACAAATATCAAAGGTACTTGCTGCAGAGCATATAAAGCAAAGTAATCACATAAATGACATAATAAAGTAACAGCAGAATTGTTAAATGTTTCTTAAGAGAAGAATAGAAATGTAACAGACAGAAAATTAAGCAAATTAATTTTACAAAGCTTGATTCAGTAGTGGTCCTTTGGCCATTTTCTTACTACACTATTAATTTTGTTCCACACTCATGGGATGCATAAGGGGAAAAAAATCTACATTTTAGGAAAAACAATGTTGGTACAGTAGGGTCATTGGTTTTTGTTCTATAGTCCACTTCAAAACAGAAAAGCTGTTTCCTCCTCTTTCCACTGCCAACTTCCCCAGGGCATGAAGTAATTAGCAGGCTGTCGGTAATTTTCATGATGACAGCTTACATAAGAAAACCTTCAAGACTACCAGTAAGATACTGAGCATACCTTAAGAGGTGAAATAAGTAAAAAGGTAAAAATAAGCCAGTACTATACTAAGAGCATTTCCAAGATAGAAATTATAATCCAAAATTTTATCTGTAACTCTCAAACAATGTTTTAAAAAAAATAAATACACAACTCCCCCAAAAAACTGTTGCTACTGAAACATCAAATAGAATAGTTCTAAATGAATGCATGCAAAGGCAATAAAAAAAAAAGTACAAATGTAAGCTATAAATGCAAGAACAAATAAAAAGATAGCATCTATGATCAGTAACAAGCCTGTTATGCCAAGACAGCCAAAGGAGAATCCAGGTAAGTTAGAATAGTGGCAGACTGTTTCTAAGGTACTTAATATGGGATGGACTCTGACCAATGTACCTCATACAGTGAAACACAGGAAAAAAACACATAATGGTGCTGTAGATTCCATTTTTAAGTGCAAAGTGTCCTCTCCTTCCATCTCATCAGGAACCCCCAAGCAGAAGCAGGAGTTTGATTAGTTCTTTTTACCTTATTTTTGCCACCTCTCCCTCCTTTACATATCTAAGGGCTCACGATGTCTAGAAGCAACATATACCTGGACTCATCTATATTTAATACTGCAGATAGTTCCAACGAAACTAGAAATACACTTATTTCTGTTACTGTATTTCCTGTTTCAATTATAAAAAATACAAAATTGATTCTTGCAAATTGTACTAGATTTGGCGAATGTAGAGAGGGAAATTCTGTATTTTGCCATACAATGAGCACCTGCAAGACAGCAGCATTTTAATTTAATCCATGTATCTTAATCCTGGCCCAGGGAGAGCATTTGTAACTTAACATCTATACCCAGTTTAATTTTAGTAGTTTAATCTTTGAAGTCCCTAAAAGCACTAGTCAGAACAGGATTACAGGTGCCTGCAAATAAATTCAGTGTCTAAATACCCTGTTCAACATATTCATCAGTGACCTGGACGAGGGGACAGAGTGTATCCTCAGCAAATTTGCTGATGATACTAAACTGGGAGGGGTGGCTGACACCCCGGAGGGCCATGCTGCCATCCAGCGAGACCTAGACAGGCTGGAGAGCTGGGTGAGGAAGAACCTCATGAGGTTCAACAGGGAAAAGT
>JAOTQQ010000041.1:55522995-55564799 GCA_026546715.1 Gallinago undulata | reverse complement strand
CAATCCTGCTTCAGCAGGGCAGTTGGACTAGATGATCTCTATGGTCCCTTCCAACTCTAAAAATAATTCAGTGAAATATGGTGCCAAACACACATTTTTGCACCCTGCTGTTTCACATTTCCTGGAGCCCCCATTGACAGTACCATGAACATAGCTCAATTTTTAGTCTCTTCCTACCTACAATTCAGAAAACTAATGTTTCAGTTACCACTGCATCAACCTTTCTTCTTTATGACGTAGAAAGCACAGATGTGGAGAGCAACACTGTGCTGCATTTCCTCATTGAGATCAACTAAATAATTTCTCAGACTGGTAAGTCTCATTCTTAAAATGAGTCCCAGAGTGAATTGGGACAGCATGCTGGATCAATACCTTCCAGTCTGACTCTCAGCAACAAACTCTTGCACTAGCAGAGAGATTCACTGCACTACAGATCCATGTTTGGAATTCACATTCAAAAAATACTGCAAGATACCCCAAATACTGCAAGACCCCTTACATTCCCAAATGTAAGAAAAGAGAGTGCAACTTCTTCCGGTTTAAAAAAGTAACAAATTAGTTACTTAACAAATGAGTAGTACTTAATGGAACAACTGATCTACATGTTGGCATTGGAAAGCATCACTATATCTCCAGCTAAGCTCCAGGCCTGCACGAATCCATCAGCTCTTTGGGCTTCCCTCGGGCAAGGTTCAGACAATATTCATACATCAAGGGATGCCATTCCAGCACAGAAGCAAAGTCTGAGCACAATCTGTGATATTATCCTCAAATCACACCATTTTTCTTTATCATCAATTGCAGGCACTTTTGTCTTCAATATTACAAATGAAAAAAATTTACAGTATTTTTTTAATTGTTCATGAGCACATCAACGAATGTAGCAAGTATTATGAACACAGAAATAGACCCTCAAGAGCATCCCTTTATAAAAACAGATACAAAAACTGTTCAGTATAGCTATAATAGGCCATTCGGTCCCTGCCTCTCTATTTTGCCAGAGGCAAAGTGAGAAAAGGAGGGGAGATCATGCTTACAAACCTCAGGCTTTCAACACGAAAATCATGACAGCTGATATGAGATAAGCATACAATCAAACCCGATTACGATTTGCATGTAAATGCCTAATGCAAACATATATTCAGAATAAGACATGTTCAACACGTCCTGAAAATTAAGCAATTACAGAATCACAGAATCTTCATGGTTGTAAGGGACCTTTGAGATAACAGAGGCCAACCATACACACACCATAAAAAAATAACACCAACAACCGAAAAAAAAACCCAGCCCAACACTCTTGGGCACTAGAGCATGCCCTGAAGTGCCTCATCTACACATTTCTTAAATACCTCCAGGGATTGTGGCTCCACCACCTCCCTGGCCAGGCTGTTCCAGTGCCTGAGCACTCTTTCAGCAAAGAAATTCTTCCTAATATCTAATCTAAACCTCCCCTGCCGCAACTTCATACTGTTTCCTCTGGTCCTGTCGTTATTCCCTTTGGAAAAGGGGCCAACACCCACCTCTCCACACCCTCCTTTCAGAGAGTTGTAGAGGGCAATGAGGTCTCCCCTCAGCCTCCTCTTCTCCAAACTAAACATGCCCAGTTCTCTCAGCCTCTTGTATGACTTGTTCTCTACACCCCTCGCCAGCCTGATGGCTCTCCTCTGGACATGCTCCAGCACTTCAGTGTCCTTGTAGTGAGGGGCCCAAAACTGAACACAGTACTCGAGGTGAGGCCTCACCAGTGCTGACTACAGAGGCACAATGACTGCCCTACTCCTGCTGGCCCCGCTATTCCTGATACAAGCCAGGATGCTGTTGACCTTCTTGGCCACACTGCTGGCTCATGTTAAGCTGGCTGTCCAACAAGACCCCCAGATCCTTTTCTGCTGGGCAGTTTTCCAGCCACTCTTCCCCAAGCCTGAGGTTGTTGTGACCAATTATGGATGGACGCAGAGAGAAGGGGGTAAGGTCTACTATTATACATATTTTATGTTTTATTAAAAACAAATGAGAAGGGTAATTTTCCCATTGGAATATAAAGGCCTAAATACTCAAAGTGTCTCTTCTCATCAGTAAAAACCTGTTCCATCAGACCACGTGTCAGTTTGTGCATTTGGGTCATTCACTAAAAATGAGATTGAGAACTCTGAAGGCTTTGTCTGCTCAGAATATAACTATTTCAAGATACAATTTTTCTTTTGTATTTAAAAATACAAGCAGGGACTAAAAAGTTAAACTTACGTTATAAATCTGTAGTTGTATCATAGGTTATGCCCAGAATTCTAATCAGTGCAAGAGTCAACTACTGTTAGCACCTGTTTTGTTGAAAGTTCTTCCAGAAAAAAAAAGAAAGAAAACAGAACTAGAATTGGGACATCCCTCAGCCTGCAACTTCTAGGGAACATGAGCTTAACAAAACGAATGTAAAAGACTATGCTTTTTACAAAGTATAATATAACTTTTTTTGAAAACTAATGGTTTCAATACAGGAAATGAAAAATGGTTTGTTTAAGCTGCTTTGTACTGTCTTTTATCTCTAAACTGGACAATCTTCTTTTAGGAAGAGACCAACCATTAAAATACTGCTGCAAACTTTAACAATAGCCCCCCCCCCCCCCCAAATGAATCAAAACATAGGGCATGAGGTGTAATTATAGATCCTGAATACTTAAATGCTATCATCAAATACATTAAACATTATCATTGCCAACATTTTCAATAGAAACCTTCAAAAAAAACCTGAATATAAATACTAAAAGTATATTCTTTCCAACAGAAACAAAATGTCTGTAGAAAAGTAACATGCAAACAGAGTACTATAGCACCAAATCACTTCACTTGGCATGAAGAAAAATGCTAGATTCTTGACTGCATTTAGAAAAGCAGACACTGTAACAAATAAACCAAGTTGCTGCTCTCTGGGTGGGACCTTTCTTGGTGTTCAGGTAGATGTTCTGCAAACACAGGTTCTACATCCCATTTGCTTTTTAATTATCCTTTCCTTTGTTCCCCGCTCCAGAGGCTGTACGTGGGGTCAGGTGACCACAAACTTACAGTCATCCATCTCTTTAGCACACACTGACAAGAAATAAGCCTTGTTGGTGCCTAAAAGAAAAAGCCAGGAAGGCAGCCAGGGGCCATGTTTAAGTTGCAATAATTTAGGCCTGCTTATGTTTGTACAATAACTCACAGATGAGACTGGAATACAAACATGCTGATTTGGCATTTACAGAACAGACATGGAGTAAATGTTAACAACTGAAAAACGTCATAAATTAAAACAGATTGGCATACTAAATCTCTGTATTGTTTCTAGCTGTTTGAATTTGCATCAGCTGTTCAAACTAGCTCTTTGGAGCAAAAGCCAACATAATATGTTATTTCCAAACTCAGCCATGGTGCTTCTCTTTCAGCCCATGTAAGGGTTTACTGTAATACGCCATCACAGGGAAGGGAGAGGAGGTTCCTGCATCCATATAAATTTAGTCTCCCCTGCTCTGACTTTGAATCAAACTAATGTGACATTCAGGTATCAAAGACATGAACTTCACAAATCACCTTAAAGGAATGTTAATTTCAAAGCTCATTTGCGGCAAAGGCATGCTGACATTGTTAGTGTTGAGCCAAAGAGCCAAACATCTGAGTTGTGTCGTTGAAATGTAATTACAGAGGGACGGCTGTGTGCTGAGCTGTGTGACCCTGAGGAGTAGCACAAAATGCCGCAGAACCAGAAGCATCCTGTGACAACTTAATGGAACACAGGCAAACAAAACCTACATCTGATATATTTTAAATTGCTGCTTCAAATGGAGCATTACAAAACAACAATTAATGAGCAGTTTAGCTCATTGGCACAACCCAAAATGACTTTGAGTATATTTACTGTGGTCAAATCTCTCTCATATACTGAGTCTAGGAAATGTGCAGCAAGTGATGGAAAAGAATGCAATTTTGTCCACTCCTTGCCAGACACTTCTGTCTCAGGACTGTAGAAAACCTCCATCACATCACACTGGAGAAAGAAATGGCTTTATTTTGCTTGCTCCAAATGAAAAAAAAAAAACATACATACTCATGTATGCAGAGGTTCTGCTGAGGATTAGAAGATGCAAAAGCTGTATTGGCATCCTCTCAGTCCCACTGTATCCCACTATGATCTGCAGAGGACCTACTGTTCCAAGGGCAGTAAGAAGTAGAAATAGAATTGGCATGCTGGAACATGCTTCAGTGTAGGCGAGGATGTCCCTTCTGGATCCACAGAATAACACGCCCTGCAATCACTGGAAGCCATTCTGGAAGCTATAAACTGGGAAGTTCAATGTCAAGAATTAGTGAATAGCAATACTGTATGGCAGGATGCAACATTTTTCCCCTAGAGAGGAAAAAAAAAAAAGCACTATCCACAGATATCCAGGACTTCTTGCTGCAATTTTCAGGGAGATGGGAGGGGGTGGGGAAGTAATTCTTTAACTTCAGTGGGCTTGTATTTTTCTTCTGAAAGGCACATCACACAAGTAACTTTTTTCTCTCTTATTACACACTATTTTATCCAATGCTAAAAATAAAGATGAACAAATACTAATGAATACAGCATAAACTCTATCTTTGGAGTCTAAAAGCACATAGAATTAACAAGAACAAAAATTAGTTTAATAAAAGCTTTAAGACAATATTAAGTTTTCCATTGATACCCACATCTGTATACCTAAATTAGGTTTTAACAGACATCTTTTTAGCACAGTCTTTTTATCCACTAGCTCTATTTAAAAAAAGGAGGAAAAAAATCCAACAGTTTTAAGCAAAGAGACTAAATAAAGGTTAAATACCAAATTTAAAAGAAAATGTATTGTCTACCAAGCATAGAAGAATTGCTTGCAGTCATATTAATACATTCTCTTAATACCTGAGAATTTTATGCACATGCTTCTCTATACTATTAAGCTTCACAAATTCATACCCTATTCAGAAATACACTAGAATCGCACAAGTAAAAACCAACTTCACAAATCATCACTAGCATTTTAAGGACTTTATTTCTTAAAAAAAAAAAAATTATCTTAAAGCCAGTGGGTTAAATAAACCTTTTCTAAACTTCATCTTAAAAAAAAAACTCAACAAAACAAACAGATTTATGTAGAAAGTGCCTTAGTATTAAGCTACCACAGATCTAAGTTAAGAGTGACATCCAGTGGAAAGACTGTCCATAGCCGCTTCTGTCTTCACGCTACCGTGGAGGAAGTTCTAGCACAGATAAAATCTATCCTAGTACATTTTTGTTATTCATATTCAGAAAGATACATTTTTCTTCTATTATACATGTCACTGGAAAGGCAGAGGTGTGCAAGAATGATGAATAGCACTGGATTTCCACAGGGTTGAAAGTTAGGCCAAACGGATCAAGGTGTGACACAAAATTGCTACCAGTGTTTCACTTCAACAAATTACCTGCCTTAGAGTTAACTATTAAACTAGGGAGTGACTGAAGATTTTGCATAAAAAAGGGACATGCTTCTGATAATACATTGTCACAGATATTTTTTGTCATAGATAACATAGATAGAGTATTTGGTAATTTGGTAATACTCTGTCCATCTTTCTAATGGCAATTAATTTATGCGGAAAGAGAGATAGAGAGATAGATAAAATACTATAAGAGAGAGCTGCTATGATTTGATCTAACAGTTGAACTGTGAAAAAGCTAGGCAAAGACTGACGAAATTAATTTTTTTTGTAGAAGATGGAAGCAAATCCCTTGTAAGCGATCAAGACTGCTTCCCCAATTCATCTCTTTGGATATACACTCTTCTTGAGCGAAGAAAATAAAAAAAAAATCCCAAGAAGATACACTACAGAGGATGCCAAGTACATTTCTCTACATTTGTACATTGTCTCACTGAGAGAGATGCAAATACTTAAGCAAAGGGAGATGTCACTAGTGTTTCCCTTTTCTCTCCTATACATACAGGAGAGAAGAACAAGCATCCATGATGCTTTTCTCCCCCTTCCTCTCCTGAGTTCCCTAATGCTTCCAACACAGTTTCTCATTTCATTATTGTCTGACCAACCTGGGAAGAAAGTTTCCTGCTACTCTGGCTCCATTTTCACTTTCTCTGCCTCCTGCCTTGCTTGATCTTATGTTCAACATGGCTTGAGGAAAAGGGTTGGAGGGGAAATAGTGCATTTACTTTCCACCATACCCCTTCGGCTACTGCCTCTTACCACATCAGGTCTCACCTCTGCAAACTCATGTTTAAATCAGTCAAAAGCAATTTGTTAGGCAGACAGCATCTGCTGCAAAGATCTACTAGGCACAGGAAAGTCTTCCTGCCCCTCTCAATAAAGGCACTCTGTCTTCAGTCAGTGCCTGTTAACAACTAAGTAGACAAATTAACCACCTGGTGATTTTAAGAAGCTTCTTGCAGTAGCTTCTGCAGAAGCTTCTTACTGTGCTCCTGAAAAAATTTCCAAGTGTCTTCTAACTTCAGTTGCAAAGTAAATCCATACTCAATATAATTAGACACCGTTTCATAGCTAGCCAAATTCAAACCCACAATCAGGAGCTCTTATTCTATGACCTGCTCACTACCACTGTCCTACACACAATATTGCCTGTCCAATAAAAATGACAGTACTTAACTCTTAGTTAACAATAACTACCTCTAAAGTATGGCAGAAAGATTCTTCCTTCAGTGTAGTCATCTTTACAATATTCAAAAGCACTATCTTTTTTCTGGTTACAACTTCAAGTAGTTTTTTCCAATATATTCCCCAGCTTCCAAATTAAATAAGCATTAATAAAGAAAAGATAACTTATGTATCTACCATTCTGCAACAGATTTCAGGTATCAAAAGATACTGAAGTAACTACAATGTTGAGTATTATTGCAAAATTTTATCTAAAGTTAAGACAAATCAGAAATATGTATGTGCCTTATTTTAGGAAGGGCACCTTTTTAGTGCTTAGCCTTCAATGTACAAAATCTAACAAGGGCTTATTGTATTGGTAATTTCTATATTCAATCAAGTTCTTTTCTTATAATAATAACTATACATAATAATAACTATGCATAATACCAAGTACTGTAACGTAAACATGTGTGGGGTTTCATTATTCAGAATAAAATCACCCTATACAACATTCTTTCCACAAGTAAGTAGTAAAATTCTTCTCTTTCCAAATTTCCTAATAGCAGGAACTCACTAGGGTGTTAACGGAAGCCTAACCAAATGATCACTGCCAGTATCGAAAAGCAGAATTTCACTCCACAAAACTAGTTCCTACAGGCATAAAGGACCAACCTCTCAAAGATGCAACAGATAAAGTGGTGCACATCTGCATACACAAAATCTCATGTCTAATCAGTATGTGCACTTCTTATAATATTATGAATTCCTCAATAGGCAACCAGCTGTGAGAGTAAGTGTCATTACTAAGCAATATTGCATAATAGAGCATATTTTAAAATACACAAGAAATTAAGTAAAACAGAACACTGAAATATCACCCTGTGGAAAACAGAAAGCATGAAGATCTTCTAATTACTGCATTGAAGAAGATAAAGCTGGTTAAACCAGGAACATGACTAGAAATGTGAAATATCAGAAAGATCTGTTTTGAGAGACAGAAATAGTGACTATAACAATCGAGAATGATTATAAGTCTTATGAGGACATTTTGGATAGGAAATAGGGAAGGCAACCTAGGTAAAAATAGAAAGCCATGCACTGATGCACTGGGTATGCTATAATTATGAGTGGAATTTTCCTCAGAGGGAAAAAAAAAACAAAACCAGTTCTTGATTACTGAATCCTTTGAAAGCAAGTTGTCACTTTTCCTATCCATTTATACCTCAGTTCTGCAGCTGGAGCTGCATGAAGAAGCATTTATTCTTTTTGTGCTACACCTTCATTTTAGTATGAGACTTCATTTCAGTGGAAAATATATCAGGCTCATCTATGCTCTCTACTGCCTATGCAACAGCTCAAGAAATATTCAAAGGATAGAAGCGTAAGCCTGCTTTTTTGATAGTGTTTGTGAAAAGCGTACTATTGTCTCAATGTAATTAAAAGCAACCTGGAAAATGAAAAAAATAGTCCTACTTCTCAAAAAACAGAAATAGTTACAGAAAGGAAAAAGGTATTATGAACCCAGTACTGAAACACTGAGAACATGTTAAATTGCAGGCATTATAAATAGTCCCAGTCATTTTTGTGTGGCTACTTAAGTACTTGACACGTTATAGCTACAGTTTAAGAATCGCAAGAAAAATATTAAAAACAGAGGACTGTTCTTTCATTGGTTTAAAGCAGCACAGTTCCATTTAAATCAATAAAGCTGTGAATGCTGCATCAGTTGAAATGATAACTTGACATATTTGGACAGAAAGACAGTTGATTACAAAACTGCTGTTTAGATTTGTTACCTTACCAAACTGGGAAAAAGTACACAAACAGTGTGCTGATGCCACCTGAGTAGCTAAAGAGATACATCACATTAAACAGGCTTCAAGCTACAAACAATGATGACCCGTTCTTGAACTCAGGACACTTAATCAACAGCCATTCCTATGAAGTCAATGTTGTAAATGAAATAAGCAACAAGACATTAGGCATGACTTGCATGGGCAGTAGAGAGCAAGGGACTAGAGTCTCCAAGTAAACAGTGTAAGAAGGGATCAGAAAGGCTAAGAGGTAGAACAGGATGTTTCTGGTACTCAAATCTCTCTTAAAAACAGCAGAATAAAAAGATTCCCTCTGGCCCAAACACTGCAATGAGCAAAGAGACAAAAGATCACTGTGTTTGCACCAAACTTTAACCAATCTGGGCTGAGCTTTTACATATCCAGAGGTTTGCCAGTAAAAGCTGTCCAAAAATAAAAAATAAAAAAATATACAGGACGGGTGCAGCTAGTTAGAAGTAAAGAAAGAGCTGTGTAACCACATTTCTAAAATTTTATATTAAAAGACAAAGAGAATTTCACAGTGCAAAGCACACCACCTAGAGACAAACCAAATGAAGGAACTATATATTAAATAAGACAACCATGCTGCAAAGTTGGTAAAAAGAACAAATGAGGTTCCCTGAAGGCAATTCCATGAAGTTACCAGTTCACACTGACAATATGAGAAGAAAAAATGGGTACAAAGTTTCATTGTGCACACAGAAAAACAGTTAGAAAATATGATGCAACTCTCAAGGCAGGTTTATGTTATTTCTAAAACAAATTCTGGGTAAGTATAATCTGTGTATCCTTACTCAGGCTTCTGAAGCTTTAAGGGACAAGCAGTTAAGTTCAGAGCTCTAGGTTTTCACAGTACCTCACGTGACATGACACACAGATCTGAACACGGACCCTGTAACTACTCACCACAAAAACAGGAGGAAGTATCTATCCTTTCTCAATTATTTTCTCTGTCAGGAATATGGCCTTAAACACTGTGCAGAAAGTCATTGTATCCTACTTGTCAAAGCAGCTTCAGAAGGAATGCAAATCAGACTTACTCTTTCACAGCAAGAATTCAACTGAAACTATAATTAAATGCAGAAGAAGCAAGATAAATCTGCCACTGGTACCAGGAAAAGCTCAAAAACTATCACAAAAACAACAACAAAACATAAAAGAAGACATAAGGCTTCTAATAATGGAACAGTCCTTAAATGGAAGGGGAAATATGTTCAATTTGCTGTAAATTATAGCCCTGATAGAATAATGCACATTAAGTAACAACATTGAGTAACTGCTATAGCAGGCATAAATTCTCCAGAAGGGCCCAGTACTCCAGCACTGCCAATCAAAGGGAGTGGCTCTGAGCCACCCTGGAAAAAACCATTACCAGAATAGTCACTGCAGATTGCTTGTGCTGAAACAAATCCAAATTAATTCAAATAGCAATAACAGCCTTGATCTGTGTTTGCCCTACAATTAACAGTCCAGGTTAATGCATTCCATGAGGATAATAAGGGCATGAAGAAGTTTTGGCACACTGGGATGTTTTTTCATTTTTGGTTGTTGGGTTTTTTTGTTAGCTGGGTTTTGTTTTGTTGGGATTTTTTATGTATTACAGCAGCATCTATAAGTATCATTAGAGCTTATAGCTCATTAGACTTGCAGAGCAAAACATTCACAAAGAAATAGCTCCATGCAGAGTTGATTTAAATGGGGGGAAGGTAACTCCTGTGAAAAATGCCATAAAAGCAGTTTCCAAAAAATAGTCACAATATGTCTTCAGAAGATTTCAGATCTTCATATAGAAGTTACAGTTTTCATTTTTGGCCAAAATATGTAACAGAACTGACATTTCTACAAAACATTTTAAGTCAGCTGAAAGTACTTTTTTATTAGTTCTAGGCTTAATCACTACCCAGAAAATTCATAATCCCATTTAACACGAGATGTAATTACAGAATACAACAAACACTAAGGAGGCACACAGAAATTGATAGCATAACTATTGAAACTATTGATTAAGTTAGTATTTTATCATCTTTTGAGGAATCTGTATTTTAATTTTGCCTTATTTCAGCCTAGGTTTCCTGAACTGAAACCCAATTCCTAAATCTTTTACTCAAGCTAACTAATCACACAAACCAGTAATTGTGGATTTATAGAACAATAGCAAAACAAAGATTGAACATGAGATCTAGATCAAAAACTGTATTCACACCTGAAGATTATCAAGAAAGCAACTTTAAGTCTAAACATGAATTACTCTTTTCTTACAAGCTTTTGATAAGCCCATATGGTAAGGAATTGAAATACTCCAATGTATTCAATCACTGAAATGAGCACAAACTTTCTGAAATTTTTAAAAGAAGATCCATGCTGCAATCAGAAGTTTTGTGACTCAAAAAAAAAAAAATCCAAGAGCTCCAAAGACTGAACAGCCTAATTTTTTCCTCTGACTATATTAACATAGTGCTCTGCATAATAGAACAAAAAAGTGGTATTGAAGAATATTGATAGATTAAATTCTTTATATTCAGTCTATGAACTCAGCCATCATCCATCAAATATACATTATTTTTTATCAGAAAATGACAGAAGTGTATCCCATTAATCTATATGTATGTGGGAATAATTCTCTTCTCTTAGAGAGAATTTAAACCAGTTTAATTTAGTCCGAATTGTGCCAGAGGCCAGTTGCACAAAAACTCATCTAAAACTGCCAGCTCTCCAATGACACATGTTATCTATAGACCTTCTATCAGGGCCTTGACTGCATCAACAGCCCTTAAATGCCTTGACCAGGCTCACCTGGGACCTAAGCCCACACAGCCACTGCCCAACAGTCCAGGGACCTTGCAGTGTAACTGTGTCATGGTTGACAAGGGCACTTGTCCTGCCTGTGCTGCTGTCCTTCTCAGCTCCTGGCTCATCCACCCTCATGGGACAGCCCACATATCTCTGCTCCCAGATACAGGTTCTCCAAAGCGTAACTTATGTTCTTGGGAAGGGGAAAGGCGGGGGGCAGTAGTATCCATCTTATTTGATCTCAGTGGCTAAGACATCAATTAAAAGCTATTAACAGAACTCCTTTCACAGCTACAGTAATTTCCTTTCCTTAAAATTAAAAAAGTTTAATTAGAAGGGGAAGAAGGCAGACTTCTAACTTACCAGCTACTTGTCTCATCTTCCACTTAAAAGCATTAGAGACATCAAGTTGGAAGTAATTGGTATAAAAGCAGAGAATGCAGTCAGTGACCAACCAAGGCCTGCCAGAGACAACACTTGAGTCAGAGACCCAGTTCTCAAAGATAAGAACCAGTGCACCTCTGTCAACTATAGCAATGATGAGGCAGCATCAAGAGGAAGAGCTGGCCTTTGCTCACACCCATCATGGCAGCACAACAGAACTAAATAAATAACAGTAAAATATCTGGGAAAGAAGTTGACGCTTCAGTGATTTCATGACAAGTGACAAGACTGAAAATCCAAATTATTAGTTGAATTTGGTCCAAGTGCAAGATAAAGAACATTCTGCCTGACAAGGACTTCCAGCAATTTCTGCAGACTGCAACTGATAGAAATTTAAAGAGAATGTAAGGCTGTTATTCTGTGAACACACCAGTGAAAATATTTTATTTTCCAGACCTGGTCATAGATAACTCTAGAGTACAAAGCAGTAACATTTAGAGAATATGTTTTAATAAGCAAAGCTTGGAGAAGAATGAGAAAAAGATCTCAATACGGGATTAAACCCATCTTCAAAAAAGGTGAGATGAAAGCACTATCCATGTATAACAGCTTATTTTCTGTCTCCTTTTGCTACTCAAATTACCATCAAATTGTGTTCCTGAATTAAAGCACCAGTTTATTTATTTTATTATCCCCAAGCATGACAATATAAGTACTGAAATGTGATACATGGACTGAGTCTCCAGAGACCCTGAAATGGCCATCTCTCTGACATTGTACTCTCCCAGTTGTTTGACTTCCATTGTAGTTCTAAAGGTTTATACAATTAAAATACCACTATCACTGTTTTCTCAATAATTATTTCACTAAAAAAAAAAACAACCAAATCAAGTTGAGAAAATCATCCACTGATGGGATGCTTTTACTGTGCAAACATTGCAGAACACAAACTAACCTGCAGGACTGCGATGATGAGATATAAGGAGTTTAAGACATTATCTTCCATTGCAGCACTGAACACTGGAATTTGGTAATTTGTGTTTGAGTAAGTATTTTATTTCATCCCATTTCATCACTTGGGAAATAATCTGGTCTTCTGTGACATAACCACAATGGAAATGGTAAAAGTCCAGAAGAGCTAAGAGCTAAGATAAGCTATCAGTAAGAAAGCCTACTTTTGGAAATGAGTATGGGCTTTTCTGGAGGGTTCTTTTCACCAGACATCAAGTCATTTTAGTTATTTTTGTTGCTTGGTTTGAAAGATTCTTCCACTGCAGGTTCCCCTTTCAGAGGCATTTAAAAAAAAAAAACCACACACAAAACAGCATTCAGCAGAAAGCAAACTAATTGCTCAATAATGACCTTTTAAATGCCCAGATTAACCTTAGTGGCTTTAAAGGAATTCTAATGAGTTATTCTGAGTATGACTAGTTATTTGCTATTTATACATATAGACATGGACAGAGTATTCTTGATTCAATGAAATTTTAGCACAAGATGCTGTTTTACACTGCATTCTTCACACAGAGATACACCATAGGAGGTATACAAATGTATATATTCACAAACACTTGTCTCTGGCTTTGATAAACCTGTCTAATGGCATGATTTGGAATCAGAGACTCATATTTAAGTCCACACTCTACCTTACTCCACGTAATACAAGATAAACTGCTCTGAATCAAGAATAGAGCTCCAAATCTAGACCTCCCACATTTCATCCTAGTGCTCTATGCATGATATGCATATTGGTAATAGATACATGCATACTTCCCAAAATCAAAAAGCTGAAATTCCAACTTTAACAACCCAATTTCAGGAAAACAGTCAAAACATGTCATACTATTCTGGCAAGAAATTAAAAAACAACTTGAAACATCAGGAGCTCCTGAAAAATAGATGTATGAAGTATAGGTTTGCACAAGTGCCTTACTGTGATAAAATATGTTTTATCTTCTTGAGGAAGGAGGTAAGCAAGCAACATATAATTTATTTAGCCTCTCAGTCAATTGACAAGAGGAAGACATGGGGGGTTTGCTTTGTTGTTTTTTGTTTTTTTTTTAAAGGGGTAGTCAAGCAATGCTTCTTTTACAACTCTTAAATTCAATCTCTGCAAGTCCAAGGGTATAAAGATTGAGGCAAGAGAATACTATTAATAAATTTACGAAGGATAGAGAGGACAAAGAGAAAAGACAGCATTAAAAGTTGTCTTACAAGCCTGCGAAGGAGCTGAAGAAGAGCGGATGTTTTGAAAAACTGGCTTCCTTCACAGGCCCATGAAAACATTTCTGATACATGCTATAGCATAGCATAAAGTTGGACAGAACTACTAGTACACTTGAGTTTGTGCTTGAACATTAACATAGCTTCCAGACTGAACTGTCAAATGAACTTCATCCATCTCCACTTCAGCTACTCTAAAACTACTTCTCAAATGTTTTACATAAGGTTGCATGAAACTGCCTTTCACTAAGAGCATGTCACCTAGCTATCACAGAACTTCAGGGTACAATACCCCTCAAAAAGTTACAGATAATCACTGAGTTCTACTCTCATAGTCCTAAATTTGATTAATTTACTCATTTTATTGTACCTTTCTCATTAAAAAAAAGTAGTATCTGATGATGTACGACATCTGCCATTGGAGATGTTCCCATACAAACACTAAAAGATCTGAAATTTACTTAAAATATCTATGAGAAAGCGACTTTTTCCCATTTCCTTCATGATAAAATAAAGGTTCTTACATATCAAAGTATACTAAAAGAAGTTTCTAAGGCACATTTAGGAATCTTAATAAATAGCTACGTTATTTCTTTATCAGGAAAACAGATTCAACAAACTAAAAGAAAAAAAAAAACATGAACAGGGTTATCTTACAGGATTTCAGGAAATGTATGTGAAATTTGGGAATATAGGCAATTTTGACTTACGGCAAAACAGACAGTTGCTTCAATTAAAAGAGCATTCTGCCTTGCCTTTCTGGCAGACATCACCTTCTATGTATGTTCTAACAAAGAAGAAACCAGAAATGGCTGTCAGCCATGGCCATTCATACCCTTACCTCTTCAAAGCCCTTCGTTGAAATTATTTACAAAAATATTTCTGTGGGTGGTGGTATAAGGAATTTACTTGCTTTCAGATAATAAGTAGAAAATCTTGAGTCAGAGGTACTACCATGATATCTGACAGGTATATCAGACTCCACTACAATCATTGGCCAAGTTCCCTGATCAATCACACAATAACTTTTATGGGCTACTCTCTTCTTCATTTTAAAGTCTGTTGCCACAACAGAAGAATATTACAAAAACAAAAGATAAAGAGAGTGGGAAAACAAGGACACTAAAATACAGTTTTCATGAGTTAGCACAGTAGAATAGCAGAATTCAAATATTGTAAATTATGATGAAAATAAGACTCCACCCCCCAGACACTATTAGATTCTTTTTTTTTCCTCTGTTCAGTGTATTAAAACTTAGTTCTGCATGGAAAATTTTCAAACAGAATTCAGAGGACATTAAAGATTGGCTCATCCCAACAGTAGTTAAATTGAACATCCTTAGATTATAATTGCTATTACAATCCAAAACTTCAGTTCCCAAAACTGAAGCATTCCATTTTGATTTGCTAAAGTGACCAAAGAGTTGTCAGCAATTTCAGTATCAGTGCAAGCTTTACCTCATTGCTGCACTACTCTTAAATTTTTTGTTCAATTAAAATTTGTTCCACTTCTTTGGATAACTGGGGTTATTTTTGCAATATTCATATTAACAGTTTCAAAATCCCATGAATAGTTTCACTTCTTATCATTAGAAAATATTCTAATGGAAATGTTAATTTTCTGTAAGTTACATAATGTTTTCTGGACTAGCAATCTATTAATTCCTTTGTCTTTTCATATTTGTAAAATATCCTCACTTCTTTTTTTAAATCTCCCACTGAAACATATGCAAATGTCATAAACAGAGCTCCAGTTTAAGTAGTTCTATTAAAATTCCTGCATTGACTGAAATAACAAAAGAACTAGGGACAAGTTTTTCCAAGCTTTGTAAGTCTGACTCGTACAGTTCTCTACAACAAGAGGTTAAAAAAAAAAAGAAATTTCCTCTACATTTAGGTAGCTAAAAAAAAGCAAAGCCTGTTTTAAATAGGTTCTTTATAATAAATATCAGCAGAATTCCTCCAAGAAGCAGTACTTGCTACTACATTGTTCTGTTATACTACTTAGACTTCGAAAATAACTTTACCCTTACAAGTTCACTGAACAAATGTGTGTACAGAAAGTTTTTCTTCTTTTCAAATCATTAAAAGGCTGTAAAACATTCGTGCCTTTGCCTGACTGACAAGTTCATGATCTACATTTCGCAGGCAGGCTGAAGATAACTGGAGCTGACAGGAGACTTGAAATAGAAATTACCATCATTAAGGGGGTTTGCCAAGCAAATATATACATTCAAGTTGTGATGAGTTTGGCAAAGAGTGATGCATTTGTCATTTAAGTGCATCATAACCCTCTTGCGGGTGATATTGTGTGACACATAACAATATGGCATGCCCAAATGTTAAAACATCAGCTCTTCACTAAAGAAGTATACACATATAGTCACCTTGCTAAGCCACAATCACTTCATATTTCTATGATAAAAGGAAGGAGAAAATTAGTGTGGCATAAATAGAAAAAATGTCCATGTGCATTATGTGCTTACAAGCAGAAAAGGAAAAGTTAGCTAACCCTTAGGAGTAGAACCAAACTGCTTATTTCACCCTCATTCCTCTTGTCTTCCCATTTTACCCCCATATTTGGATTTCTCAGTATTATGCATTTCCTTTCTTTCCTCAAAGGGAGGATCAGAGATTGCATTTGTCTGTTAAATGATGAGATCAGTCACCTCACAAACAGGTAGGCAGACAAATGACATGTTTGACGCCTTTTTTTGCCTCCATCTTGAACACCAAGGACGGGCCCTGGGGCCCCCAAAACCTTGTGTTGGAAGACCACAACTGGGGAGCTGTTGAACTCCCAGCTGATTCTGAACTTAAAAGGTACATTAAGCAAGTTTACCAATGATACCAAACTAGGAGAAGCTGTGGACTCCCTTGAGGGTAGAGAGGACTTAGAGTGATCTGAATGGTCTAGAAAGCTGGACAATCACCAACTGTATGAAATTTGACAAGAGCACATGCAGGATTCTCCACCTGGGAGAAGACAACTCTGGTTATACATACAAATGAGTCAACAGTGTGCCCTGGCAGCCAAAAGGGCCAACTGCATCATGGGGTGCATCAAGCACATCATAGCTAGCCAGTCAAGGGAGGTGACTGTCCCACTCTACACTGCACTGGTGCAGTCTCATGTCCAGTCCTGTGTGGAGTTTTGGGCACCTCAGTATAAAAAGGACACCAATCTATTAGATTATGTCCAGAGGAGGGTGACCAAGATGGTGAAAGGTCTCGAGAGCATGACTTACAAGGAAAGGCTGAGGTCACCTGGTTTGTTCAGTTTGGAGAAGGCTGAGAGGTGACCCCATGGCAGCCTATAACTCCCTCAAGGAGGGTAGCAGAGGGGGAGGTGCTGATCTCCTCTCTCTGGTGACCACCAATAGGACACAAGGAAATGGGTTATACCTACAGTAGTATGTGACCTGATATTAATAACAATACAAATAGCTGATTACATCTTCGAGTTTCCTTTTCAGTAAAGGGGCAGAAAAAAATCTGAGCTGGAATCAAAAAGCCTGATACTTAGAAAAAGTTGTAATTCTTTTGTATCAACATTTGCAGAGCTGTAGCACCACTAACTTACCACAGAATTCCCATACAGCAAATAGCAGTACAATGTGCTAGTAATACCACTTCCAATTCCATGCTTAAATTATGAAATCTTCATTTAAATCACCTTGTCATCAGAGTGTTAGAAACTCAAGATAATTTGTGATTTTTTTTTTTAATTTCAATTTAAATTAAGCCTGTCTTTGGTAAGTGGATCAGAGGACTCTGCGGGGTTCTGGGGGTATGTGTGTTGCTTTGGTTGTTTAAAACACTACTATTGTCTCACAACTTCAGATCAGTCTGTGAGAAAGGGCATCTGAAAATCATGACACAGCAAGGATAAAAGTAATTCAACAGCAGCTGCAGAAGATTCCATACTAAGTAAGAATGATTAAATCCTAAGTAGAATAAAATTAAGCATAAGTAGAATAAATACAAGAAAAAGCTTCGATATAGATGCTGTAATAGGTATATTTTGGTGCTTGTTCTCAAATCAGACCCATGACCTTAAGACAAATTGCAACAGGGTCTACGCAGGGCTCAAGAACGTGTGAAACAAACTTAAGCCAGTAGCATTGCCAAAAGCTAGTATAGACAAATTTTTTTATAGACGACAGTATGTCTCAAGATATCTTGTTCAGGTTTGATGGAAATAATTTTCATTCAGTAGACATTCATACCCTAGATTTCCCTCCCCTAAGAAAGGTACAGGCTCCTTAAAGAGCTGACTGGTACCTGTTCTACTCTCGTAAAACATGACTTAAGGAAAAGAAGTTTCTATGGTTCGTGGAAGAGCCTAGCAGTCACCTATGATATAAAAAGGTTGGCTTTGATTTTCTCTTCAGAATGGGGAACTCATATTCATGTCTTCCATTTTCCTGGAGAACATATTAACAAGCAAGCTGGAAACTATTCTACAACATTCAACGAAGCTAAACTACTATAAGGAGAATAATTCAAGACTTCTTGAGCCAGGTGGAAGGATCACATGACAGAGTACAATTCAGTGTCTCATTAATGATTGTTACATTTGTTATTAGTGATAGAAGCTTTACTGAACAAAAACTCAAGAACAAAACCTTTTCTCAGACAGATTCTCTATTGAGTGGAATACAAAAATACCACACATGTTCTTGATGGCATAAATAGAATTACATATACCTTGAAGCCTGCTCACCATATACTTACACAAAAGAATAACAACTCCATTAGAGTCTAATACTCAACTGGTCCAAATTGAAGAAGTTTTAGCCATACTATGGAATTTTCATTTACAAAAGCAAAACAAAAAAAAACCAGACTCCACACACTACCAAAAGCACTTTCACAACTACAATTTGAATGTGAATTTAACAAAAATGATGCCTTTAAATGCCTAATTTTTGGGGAGTAGGAATAAGATTCAGGCTTTTACTCTAAGACATTAAACATGTATAAGCACAAGACAGCCATAGAAAGACAAAAAGAGGGCAAAATTCCTAATGTTTCAGTATGCTGCAGTCTTCCATTGTTAATCGTCTGACAGGGGTCTGGTATTTTAAGGGATAAAAGGGCAAATAGGTCCCATAATGCTTAGCAGAAGTAGAGACAAGTCAGACAGAACACACGTAACTTACATTCCTGCTGTCTGTAGTCTCATTTTCAACATGCAATACTACAAGGAAACAGCCATGGCATTTTTCCACATGCTTAAACACGTTAAACACAATCCTCCTCCAACATAAGTTTACCAGTGAGAAACGTGGCCCCAAACCAACATCCTCAAGCACTAAAATGTTTTATTTCTCCTTCCCTACCACATCTCTAAACTTGAAATCATTCCACAATATTTGTTATCATCTGGATAATAGCATTCTTTCTTTGCTGTAGTGATGAAAAGTATTTTGAGGATAACTTTTTAGAACATACAAAATAACCCCACATCTGACAATTGTAACAACAGTTCTACATGGAAAAGAGAATGAACTATACCTTACAGTTAGAAGGTCCAATGAATTAAAACCTTAATTTAAGGAATACCTACCAAAATGCAAACCAGCACAGTAAGATTATTGTTTGACATTAGACCAGACAAAGACCTCCTAGAGAGGCAATACAACAGGAAAGTCATTTAAAAATCTTCCCCAATTAAGTGTTCTTACCTCAGGTGTTTAGATAACTGCCTGAGTAGTAAAGACATCCAAGAGAGTAATCAAACAACTGGACTAACAAGGAGATAAATACTGGCATTGCTTAATGGAAAGTTAATTTAAAACCAGCTGTTATTTCAGCAAAATCTGTAAAAAAATCATGTGTTGATACTATTAAATTAAAGGAAAATATTTGGCATTAAACATGCTCAAACTTTTCACATTGCTTGTCACAATAACATCCTTGATAAATAACTGAATAAATCTGAGTCAAGCTCAGTCTACTGCCTCTGAGGAACTAGAGGCTCATTACCAATATCATTATCTAAAACTAATTAGTAGTTGGTGATTGTAGCCTGCTGGCACTAGGAAACTGATTAACATTCCTCAGAAACAAACAGGGCTGGGCTGGGGGAGGAGAGGGATATTTTCCTTTTGCTTCAGCTTAAAATAGCAGAAAGGGAATTAAATAATTAACTGTTTATACCTGCGCATATTGTAGCTCAGTTTCTTTCCTTAATGTATGGAGACATTGGATGTGCTTCAGGCATTTTCATAGCTTGACATACATTGAGTTCTGAATTTTGTGCGTGGTTGGATGACGGAAATAGAAATCTTGAAGTGCAATTAAATATTTTATTAGCATTGTTTAATTAAATAAATACTGGATTAACTTGTCAAAGCAGATTTCACTGGCATGCTAGAAAAGTAGTTTCATTTTTCTTCATGAATGTAATCTGTGCCTAAAGACTGCGATGATTAATATAATTACTTTAAATAGTACTGGGTGCATTTAGGGGAGAGGGATGGACCAATTACTGGGTATTCCATGGAAAACAGTTTGTTTCATTTCCCTAATATTATTCTACTTAACCTTTTTTCTACATAAATCTTTTTTAGACTCTAAAAAAGATTCTACGTAATCTTTTTTAACTGAAGAATAGGTTCATTTAAAAATCCTAACTGAAGTTTAGATCAAACTTAAGTTCCATATCAGAAGAGAGAGCTCTGCAGTGTGACCTGTCTCAGTGTCTTATTTAGTGGGTACAGTAAGAGTCAGATTTGCAAGTGAACTTTCAAAATTTTAGACATCTATATTGGAAAATTTTCTTTTTATTACTATCCAGCCACACTGTAAAATGTGCATTACTAAGAATGGTTTATGCCCAACGTAAATCCTGACTATAGTAAAAGGTAAGATGAGCAGGAAGAGGTGATGTTTTATTTGTATCTCTCTTGGATTCTATATGCTGAGAAATACATATCTATGCACATATATTAATATGCACAGATACACATAAAGTATGGAGAGAAAACAGATCTGTCGACTTTGCTGCTAACAAAGCAGGGTTTTTTAAAAATCCTTTTTTTGGTTAGTATTCTGAAGCACTAGATTTCATCACTGTGACACAGCTGGGAGGCGTCAGTGCCCGACGGCACACTGCAACAAGCGCATTACTGACCTCCGGTGGATGTAGGTGTTCGGCACTACCACCGAAATTCTTAAGGCTGCTGAGATTCTTCTTTACTTTAAATATTTTCCTTCATTTAGAATACGAGGATGTGAGATTATCCCTCTACTTTTATGAACCGGTAGAAAACCAGTATTCATGAAGTCTTAAGTACACAAAATTATGCAGCATTAGCATTATAAATAGCACTCATTTTTTGACAAAAAAAAATACTTATGAAATAATATGGCACAAATCAAAGGACAAGTAGTACACTGTATCTAAATTTAAAGTCTGTATTCTTGCCAAACCTTAAATACAAGTACTATAAATGTTGTTTATCAAGATTAATTGCAACTTTCACATAATGTGTGCAACATTCAAAGCATGCATTGGTGTAAAAAAAATACACAACTAGCACAAAATATTTGTACAAAGTAGTGAGTAACTACTAAATAACACTAAACTGTACTATGGTCATAACAGGAGAACAAAATGAAAATGCCTAAGTTTCTTTAATGCAGGTATTTATAAGGCTGCATTGATAACGCTCAAACTCAGAAGAAATGCTGACAATTCATATACAGCAACTGAAAAAGTTACATAGATCCTTCTGATTAGAGTAATAGTCTGTAGCAAGATTGATACCTTTTATATAGATATTTGTCTGAATGTTGCAGAATTTTCCAGTTGAAATTTGAGTGCATGCATTCAAAGATTCTAACCTAGGTTAGGAGGACATCATGTGGCAGAATAACATAGAACAGACCCTGTAACTTTCCCACACTCAAAAACCCCTCCTCGCCTACAGTTGCTACCCCTTGCAGCCAAATATATTAAATACTGTTGACAGACTCTGTGAATGTAGAAGCAATGTCCAGTATTTGATATTAGGATAAAAGAGTGGATTGTTAAGATGATCTGCAATTCTGTTGCAAAGGTGTGGATGAAAATTGGACTCAAAGGAGGTTTCTCAGTTACTAAGCCCTAAGCGGCCATTTTAAAATTTCTGAAGTGCACGGTCCTATTTATAGGACTAAATTTCACCCTTCTGTGCACTTAGATCAAACCACCTTTGCCAGAGCTGTATCAATAGCATCAATTTGTGCATCCATGACCTGAATGCATCAATAAGCAACTCCAAGGAATATATGAAAGAGACCCATCCTATCCCATCAGTCAAACTTCCCCGTATAAATTCATGCTTACAAATGGAAAAAATATAGTGCTAGAGAGGTATTTCTGGAACTCTATGGTTTATGTTGCATTTATCTTAAAAATCCATATTATTTCCCTTGACAGAGGCCATTAATAAATCCATAGATTATCAGATGAAGATGGAATCTACTTACATCTTAATTATAAAAATTAATAAGAAAGCTTTAGTCATAAATTATGGAATCAATTCAGATTTTTCTGGTATCAGACTGGGAAATCAGATAAAAATGGAGGATCAGAGAACAATTTAATAGCATGGCTAAGGATGGACAAACATCTACCTGTTTAGAATTTAATTTCAGATAATCATTGAAGACAATGGAAGTTCTGAATCAGAAAAAAAGCTGGGAAACAGAAATTCTAAGATTTTTCTCTTTTCTGTTTCTGGCCAAAAGACATAAGCTTAGCTTATACTATTTCCTTTCACAAAATCGTAGAATCATTCTTGAAGTATTTTTTCCACTGAATTAGAAAAGCTATCATAGAGATATTAATACTACTTTTCAATGCATTCTGAAATTAAATTCTCCCTATGGCTGACAAGCTTTCTGTAATGCTGACTTTAAACACATAAGTGAGATGTCCTGAAATATTTCTATTTACAAGGCTTTTACAATCCTTCTCAATGTGTAATACTCAGAAAAGCCAAGCATCTCCTCCCCTACTGTTGTATCATTTAGCAACCTGGATCTTCCACTCTATTCTTACATTCTTTAGAGAATACATGTTGACAAAATGAGTTTGTGCATTCCCAGAATTTACCTCAGTGAGCAATCTTAGACATATCTTCAACAAAGCTTTAAACAAACCTCCCCAGGACAGTTTTGACAACCCAAAAACCTGCATAATCAAGTCTGCAAGCTGGGAAACTGCCTTGCAAGCACAGGCTGACTAGCCATGAAGGCTGGACTTCAGGTTTCTAATCAGTGGGGTCCCAGAACAGCATTCTGGTAGGAGTAACTGGAAAGAAACAAACACCTACACACCATATTTTCATGTGTATACCCTGCATCTTATCAGCTGAAAAAAACCTAACTTAGCAGTACTGCTGTTGGAGGAGGGGAATTTCCTTAGGCAGAGAGGCCTTCTCTTCTAGCAGTGAGCAGACACCTTTGAAGTTCATGAACAGCATTTTTAAAACAATGTAGCATATCTCACTATAGGTGAGGTGGGTGAAGAAGTAGTTTGAATACTGAGTTTCGTTGTTTTTAATGGGATTTATGAGATATGATGCCTGCTGCAATAGAGAGGTGGATTCTGTGAACCAAAGAGTCACTTCCAATCTCACTTTCCTGTTCTTCAGGCAGAGACTGGGAAAGTAACAGCAGCAACTTACACCAAGACCATAATTGTTCATTGCCTTGGCCAGAATCAAACTTAAAAACAAAAGAAAACTGCTTTTCAGGTTACCCTGACAGAGAAAAAAGGAAAACTGCATGGCTAAAGACACACCACATAAAAAAGATCATAGGGTCACCAAGGCCCCCTAGTAGCTGTATCAAGTAAAACTCATAACTGACTCAAAACAAAATTTTAAAAATTCCTTACCTGCTTTCATCAAACCTGCTGTTGAGTAGTCAACTATATAAAGTTGTTCTTCTGTCATACTCACTTAATCTTGTCTACTTTATCTGCTTTTGCTTTTTCCTAGACACAATATTTAAAAAACAAAAAAAAAAAAGGAAAAAAAAAATCAGTATCAATGAAAGCTCATTGATGTTACACTGGAGGCTTCTATTTGAGCAGCAGACCCCTCCAGATCTATTTAACTAAAGCCACAGGATTACAGAGAACATACCACCAGGGCATTATTTTATCTTAGTGAATAGGGGAAGGGAAAAGAGGTAGATTTACAAATGAACATTCTGTTTTAGGAATCCTGAAGGAATACTTCCCAAGGTCTATCTACCAAATTCTCACTGTGAGGACAGAGAAATCTCTGCATGCCAGCAAGGGAGCTTACACAGTGGGATTTCAGCCTCACCTGCTCCATCAATCCTGTCTGGTAATACCAGTAGGAAAAAATGCAAAAAGTAGGAATGCAAATTTCTTCAGCCACAGTGCTCAGACAGCAAGGAAAAGGCTTCTATCAGCCAGCATCCAAAATAACCCAAGGTCAGATTTCCTGGAACTCAGCTGAGGAGGGCAGGCACTCTGCCATTCTTGTAACTTCTGATTCTCTCCAGGCTGCTGATTTACACCTCCCACCTGCTGGGTAATCATACACTATCAGTAAGATTTGTTCACACTGTCAAATGGATTACTGTTTTTAATCTCTGGATTGTTGAAGTCCAAATTCCCAGGTGACTATCCTCCGATACAGTTCCAAATGTAATCTGAAGGAGTTTCTAGTTGCCTGAGACATGATTGTACAGTCTTGCTTGGCAGGTGTTTTGAAAGGATTTTCCATCTCATCTTGTTAGCTTTCAGCAGTCAGATGAAAAATTTCTTGAGCATCTGGGATGACATGTATTTGGGGTTTTACACTTAGCCTAAAAAATATTTATCCAACAGATGGAAACATGATAAACTAGTCTCTAAAGTAAGCGTGCTTTTTGAAAATATCATGCCTGAGTCAACATCCATAGCTGGCAGTAGGCATTGCACACAACTGAGAAAATGTCAGAATCAATCCTACTTCTTCTTTATATTTATAAAAAATGTGTTTATAACCTATGAAATATATGGGTAATTTGAGTAACTGAGAACAATCTAATATCTTACTTATACACAGGATAAGTCAAAATTACATTTGCTTTACATACTGTAATAAATTAATCCATTCTTTGCAAAAATTCTCAATAAGGCCTGATCTACAATTTATACTATTTACCATCCTAGCCAGGTTGCCTAAAAGGATGACAAAAAAAATCACAACCCTACTCAGTACTTTTATGCAGCAATGCACCCCATAAAGACATAACTGTATTTGTGAAAGGAAAATAGCTTTTGCGCTTATTTTATTAGTATGTAGAGGCAAAAGAATTATCTGTTTAAGTTGGTTTTATGCAAGTGCGGGTTGCCAATGTAAGCACAGAAAACTACAGTAGGAAACTAAACACTGGACTTAAACTAAACAACAAATTTGACATTGGTCATCTTTGATATTTAGTTCCAGAACTGAACTTCACAGACAGAATATCTAACTAGGAAGAGGTGGTACAGCTGTGTTCACATTAACAGACACAAATATTACCTCAATTTTATTTACTTCCATCACATAATGTGGTCTCAGACTTAGAGAACTGAAATACCTTCTGGGCACGTAGATATAATAAACTCTTTCCTAACAAAAATTAGTCACCCTAACGTTTTGATTGTATGACTTATCACAAGCCCCAGGAAAAAAAAAAAAAATGTGACATTTCATCCTGAAGAGCCTTTTGTCAACAATTATTCATGGAGTTAAAGTTCAGGAGAAATTGCTTTCTACTTCCTCAGCAATAACATTTATGAATATCATAAATTAGATGGTAAGAGCATCTTTAAGGCTTTTGTTCTACTTCAATGGAGTTCACAGTTTATTTGTACATCAAATCAATAATTATAATCTCTATATACTATCAGAACATACCTGCTTTAATTCGTCAAACTATTTTTTTTTAATTCAAATACATGTACAGCTGCCATCTGGAATATAAATTAATGAAAATTGTCTTCTCAAAACTTCATAAACATGACCACACACTTGGAAATCAATTATTTCTGTAACATCTAATTTTTGATAAAATAACTTCCACTCTTGTGCAGGACCTTTAACTTGACAGATGTCAAATACCACCAGATATCACCAAGAAAAAAAAAAAACCCACATAAAATACATTGTCTTTTACTACTGAGAAGAAAAAAAATCATCAGAATACCTTCTTTTGAGATTATAGGCTATGGTAATTCTGTTAAGATTAGGGCAAAACAATTCAGAGATGAATGAAATCAGGATTTTAAAGTATTCTACACATACAAAAAAGTTGATTTCCAAAAATATCGATTCTGTTTCCTTAAATACTTAAAATCCTCAACTTTCAATGATCCTGACTGTTCAGTACTTTGAAAACTGCAATGACATTTGTCTTAGACCTCCCCGAATTAGTAATTACTTCCAAAAGTGTTCTTTTTTTTTATTTGTCCCAATACACACAGTGAAACAATTGGCAAATGTGGCCTGGTTTGCAACTTTATTTTGCCTTTACTTCTATACATCTGCCACTTCTGTTGTAGGACTTGACTTGTCCAGGATTCACAGATTCAGGGACTTGACAGAATTGGAAGGGACCTCTAAAGATCATCTTGTCCAACTCTCCTGCTAAAGAAGGATTGCCTAGAACACATTACGCAGGACCACATCAAGGCGGGTCTTGAAAACCTCCAGAGAAAGGGGACTCCACGCCCTCTCTCAGCATCCTGTTCCAGGGCTCTGTCACCCTCTCCGTAAAGAAGTTCTCCCTCATATTTGAATGGAACTTCCTATGTTCCAGCTTGCGCCCGTTGCCCCTCGTCCTATCGCTGGAAACCACTGAAAAGGGTCTGGCTCCATCATCCTTCAACCCACCCTTTAGGAACTTGTAAACATATGTAGCCATTGATGTGCTTCTGAGTACCTTTCTTCATTATTTCTGCCTTTACTTGTAATTATCCAGTTAAAACTGGAATTACATTCCCATTGTATTTGAAGTTAAGTTTTATGGAATTAAATAATCAGATCACAACCCTATGGAACTAGCACAAATAATTTTTCCCCAGAAAAGTCTCTCTGAGTTCTACAGGACTGCTCAGTAAATATTTTTTGTAAAGATGAGACTTTGTGAGGTCAGATCTCCGTACATAATGTTATACTTTCTTTTTTCTGCTTTTTCAAAAATAGGTGCTTTTAACCTGCATATTACATTTACTCATTGCTTATAAATTTTCACATCACAAAGAAATTGTTCTTCTCCTCTATCAGTATCCAACATTTTAAGGTAACCTCTGATTTCACCATCGGACATGCTGAGGAGCGCTCACAGGTGTCACGCATACTTCAGCAGAACTAAATCACCATCTTTACAGTGCTGCTGATAGATGTTTCTGCCTTAAACCTGTATTGAGAGCCACCAATTTCAAAAGGCTTCAGAAGAAACATACTTTTAAGCTTTGTTTCAACCAATAATGAGCAAAGATTACATAAGCAAAAAATGTTGTGTAGTTATTTGTTTTCCTAGGTCTCAAATCAGCTGGCAGTAAAATTCCTGATCCTCTGTGTTGCAGTTACAAAAGGTTAGAGGAGGGAAATGCCATTTTGGTATTTTACAGTGACCTTATTTTTTTTAACCGCAGTTGCTTAGCTGCTGAATACATACGAACACGCAGAAAGATCTAGAAAATCAGACTGGCAGTTGAAGGGAATAAACAGACCTGCAGGGAGCAAATTAATTCTTACATGTGCCATAGCATTTTTTCAAAAAACAACCCTGAGGGACCAAGTAGCACTTAATAATCAAGCAATGGTTAGAATTAATCAGGCCCTAAATATGATTTAACAGTAGATATTCACAGTAAGATATCGAAGCTCAAATGCTCAGGGCTCAGAGACTTTTCAAATGTGTTGTGCTAGACCATACTCTTCTTTCCCAAATGAGAGGCTGAGGATGCTGACAGACACCTAGCAGAATTAAAAAAACCCTCCAACTCAAACAAATGAAGCGCTGCTCACCAGATAATCTTAAAATCAGGAGAAGGGACTTCCCAACTCCAGGATTTCTGCAGAGTTCTGAAAAAGATATTGGTTCTCTTAGCCAACTCTCTCAATATGTTATGGCTCCTAAATGCATTCTAGCTCTGCTGCCAGCCCTTCATAATCTGCAATCATGGGTTGCCAAAACCTGCTTTAGTCTGTCCTCTGGCAGAACTCCTACTGACCAGGAGACATGCTGACGCAGTACTGAAGGAAGTACCACATGTGGAATACCAATACATAGTGGTTCAGAAAAGAGGAGAGAAAGTCTGAGTTTAAAGAATGCTCATTTACACGTATTTTAAAAAATAGTATTTTTTAGTTATGGATTGATTTCCTTTACATAAAGCACTAATACTCATGTTTAAAGCTATATAAATGCTGCAGCTATCATGCTAAGGCTTATAAAAGCTTTGGTAACAAATTTCTGTATGGCTCATTATCTCTGCTCACTTGTTCAAATAACTTTTTAGCAAAGTCTGCATAAAAAATGAAATGGCCTCTCTCTTTTTGTTTTTACCTATGTGGTATATACTGTGTTCCCCATTTCCACTGAGAACCACAGTTTTTAGTATTCCATTATTAGGCTACCTCATGAAAATGAATGCGTTCAGTGCTTAGAGCAAGTCCTGCTTTATCTGAATAAGACTGCAGAATCAGCCTCCTCATATCGTCTTTCCTCATGGGCTTCTGTGCTAGAGCTTCAGTAAACAACCGCAGTCTCAGAAGACAAGCCTTGGCAAGAAATCCATAATCCTACTAATTTCACAAGTGTTTGAATTACATAACCTTCTTCAGTTCCACCATTATTACAGAACTATCATATTTTTCTGTATTCACTGCTGTAGTATTTTACAGTAACAACTCCGAAGAATAAAGATAGCAATAGTCTCACTGCATTGTCTGCAACTAATGGTATAGAACTTGGTAGCATTCAGAACTTCATGCAATGTCTTCAATTTTTCATTTTCAGATTATGGAGAATAAAAAATCTGAAATCAGGGAAAGTTCTCTTAGTTACAGCTTTATGAAAAGGTAAATAGGGAAGGCTTTCAAGTAGTAAAATCACATATATAGAAGATACATTTCTGTCCATGTACCCTTCATTTTAGTTTTGAAACAGAATGTCATCACTTACCAAGTTCATCCTTTGTTATGAACTTAACAAGTAGCTTCCACTGTGAACACCCTTATATTCTATCATGTTTCCCTCCCTGTCATCCTAGTACAGAGAATTCATACTGGAATTTTAAGGAACAGTGAATATAGAGAAAATAATATAGAGAAAATTTATTTTCAAAGGGGAAAAGGTACTAATTCTCTACAGCCTGGTGTTAGCTTTCCAAACCATCTAATCAATGGATGCATACACATAGGTCTTTACATTCAGAGCATACTTTTGAAGTTAATTTCCTGTTCATTCCCTTTTACAATATTTTGTTTCTTATGGCACAGCTCAGAGAGTACAGGTAGATATCCCCCAAATAAAACAAAGCTGAAAGATGCACTCTATGGAGCATCTAATGTGCTCCAACTATCCACGGACTTTCAGCGAGTGTACTGGAGCTAGTTCAAAGCAGATTCCCTCCTTTCCGCCCACTCACATTTGATGAGGACATCAGATTCTCGGCACCAACCATAGATTGACTCTTACTGCACAACACTATTTGCTCATGTAGACACAGACAATATTAGCTCAGGGTGTTGGGGAGGATGAAGCCAAATTTTGCATGGCAGGATATATTTCCTTCTTCCGTCTCAGCTTTCCTCTTAATAAAGTTTCCTTTGGTTAAATTACTTTTAAAATAGATCTTTTTGTTTGCATAGGAGGAAGGGATGCAAGTTAGATTCACGTATGTCAGGAAGTTCAAGATTGAAACTCCAAGCTCTAGCAATCACAGCCAGGCATGTTACATGCATATACGTGCACGTTATCTGTGTGTACAAATTCTGAATGTCTGGTTTACATAGTTCTTTTTATCACGTTTAGAATTTGCTATTGCACTTATCCTGTGACTCCAAACATTTTACTCAAAGTTTAAAAACCTACGTACTTTTGTCACAATGTTTTGTGGGAAACAGCTTCATGTCTCCATCAAAATGCTATTTAAAAATGCAAGTTTGGAAATGCAGCTTAATCAATGAGAAAGAACTAATAAATCTGATAGATTAATAAAATGCACTTATTCAGTCTGGATACAAACTCATGTTTAAGAGGAGTTTTGCTATTTTTAAAGCACCATGGAAAGGCTGAAGAGGGTGATGAACCAGCTCTATCAAAAAACTGAGTTGTTTTTTGAAAATAATCCAAATTTTTCTGTGAAATAAAATGAAAAATAAATGTATTAATAGAATAGAATAGAATAGAAACATCTCAGTTGGAAAGGACCTACAATGATCATCTAGTCCAAGTACCTGACTAAAAGTTAAAGCATAGTATTAAGGGCATTGTCCAAATGCCTAGGGCATCAACCACCTCACTAGGAAGCCTGTTCCAATTATATCTTCACAGAATCTTAGTCCATAGAAAACACAGATACAAGTTTTTATAATCTAGAGATTTGGTGATATAGGTTAAGAAAATTGTCCTGTAACCGAAACCAGCAGGGGTTTTTAGTGTAACCAAGCTAAACTCAAAAAATATAGACATTTTTTACAGCATAAAATGTGAAAATATTATTAACAAGTGTAATTTGTAATTCTTTAACAACTTACTGTTTTCATGCTTTTATCTGTAACATTTTAGAATTAGCTACTCTGCAACAGTAATCTTCTATTACAAGGGGAAAAAAAAGACTGGCTAGAATCAGTAAGAGAAAATAGCCAATTTATAATACAATATTATATTAAGAATAATATTTATAATAGATGCAGCTTCTGATGTAGCAATTTAGGATTAAAACTAAAATTTATAACTGAACAAACAATATTATATATAATAACATAATTTTGCGGCTATTGGACAGCTTAGTGGATTCCTAATGGGAAGATGCAAGTCTCTTTTTAACCTGAAAGCTATTTGGTGGCTTATATGAAATATACCTGTGTTGCTAGTGTGGTTTACATCAGAGATGTACATTGCCACAAGCAGTATAATCTGTCACTTATTATTTGCAGTTCAAGGAGGGTTTAATTGCTGCATAGGTATGGAGGAGGTAAGACACAATTTCTTCTTTAGAAGTGCTCTCTTCATTTTAAGTTAGCAGAAATGGAGGGAGAAACTCTATTTCCACACATTGTGGAAATGTGCTACACAGTCTGCCTTCTTTGGGCACTCAGTCCACTGGTATATGATGACCACAAACTATCAGGTGGGCTGGCCTGAGCAATAGTGTGCTATCAGAATCACAGAATCTTAGTGGTTGGAAGGGACCTTTGAGATCATCGAGTCCAACCACATTAAAAAAAAAATGTACTCACCAGTATATTGGGAGTGCTCCCCAAGCCCTATCAGCCTGTGCTTCCCTCCATTCAAGAAAAGCATCAGTGTCTCTCACAGTACAAGCACCTCTGGCTACGCACGCTTCCAGGGGGCAAGGCTGAGAGGGCTTCAGCATCTCCCTCCCAGTCTCCCACACCCTTGGCACAGCTGACAGCACCACTAAAATACTAAGTATAGTGCAGTCCTACAGCTTTTCTCCGTCTCCTCTACTGTACTTGTCAGATTGCTTCAGTTCCTAAATCCGGCGAGCAAGGCTGAAGAGGTAAGAAAAGCAGTGGTGCTGCGTGGGAAATGCAAATAATAGCAGTGCTATGACAGCAAAACAGAAAAAAAGGGTTTAAACCCTATCTCCACCTGAAGACCCATTCCACGGGCTCACCCACAGCATGCAATCATTTCTATTTTTAAATGCTATATTTTCTAACATGAGTCAGTTACCAATCTATTTCTGATCTGAACAGGAAGGACAGAGGAACAACTTTAATCACAGCTGAACCAAAATTAGAACAGAAAATGGATCAGCTCAGTTCCTTTATTTATACTAACCAACTTTAGGTGTACCTGTATGAGCCAATCAGAATTAAAAAAAAAAAGAGTATCCATAAACTTCTATAGATACTGAGGATCAGAAGCTGGTTCAAAACACAGAATTGGGTATTGGAAGGGGCCTATTCTCTCCAAAGCTATTACTTGGACAACTGTCTAAGTAATTCAGCCAGCTAAATTAAGAGTTCATCTCAGGGGTGGTGGCAGTAACATGCCTAAGCAATGCCTGTAAGATTCACCTCTCTGTCACCTTGGTTTCATCATGGTGTTTGTGTGGCCCCAAGCACAGCGAGACCCTGACAGACCAGACCTTCTGAACAGTGGTGCAGAACAGGGCAGCAAGCGGACCGTGAGCCAGCAGCACGCTTGGGAGCCGTGAAGGCAAACCCCACTCCCGCCTGCACTGGCACAGGCACAGCTGGCATACGGGGGGAAACTACTACTCCCCTTCACTCAGCACTTCTGAGGCCACATCCAGAACAACCTTTGCTGGAATACTGTCTCCAGGTTTGGCACTTGAACTGCAAAACTTTTTTTTCCTGCATTTCCAGTTTTTCGGCATATTGGAGAAAGACAAACTGGTGGGACTAGATTTGCATAGCAGGCACTGAAGGAATATGCTGGGCCCTTGGTCATGGGGGGAAAAAGCTGTTTTGTGCTGCGGAGGAAGTCAGCATTTTCTGTTGCTTGCTTCTTGACTTTGAAGAGGTGTTTATTAACCTTTAAGTCTATGGGCTGCTTTAGCCATAGCCAGGACCAAAGTAAAGAAGAGCTCTTACTCCACCACGTTGGACACTGTTGGATTCTTTAAGTGTGGCATTGGTGTATGAGACAGATAAGATGAACTACAAAAGCCTTCTAGATTGAAAAGCTGTAAGATTTTGTCTGAAGAAAGCTTCACTTGCATTTGAACTGACTGCTATTAAAAAAAAATAAAGCCAAGCATCTTTGTCAGACTAACCAACTGTGGTATCAGTATCAGCATTGATTATGAGAAAGCTTGTTTCCGGTGTCCAACTCCCCAGCAGCTGAAGGGAGAGGGATTTCTCTAGAGGTCCCTTCCAACTCTGACAATTCCATGATTAAAAGCAGAGTAGCAGCAGAATTTTAAGGTAGAGGAATGGAAGTGGTTAATACATAAATACCTCTTCTTTTAATATCCCAAGAGACAAAAGTAATTTTCAGTATCAAGGCTGTCCTTAAAGCTAGTCGCATGTGAGGAAAACACATCTAAAAAGGGGGAGGGAAAATTCTGTGCCTTTTTCCAAGCTATTTTGACTACTAAGAACTCAGTTTCAAGATAAATTCAATATGCTTAATATATACAGCATGTTTATATTTGGCATTTACAGTTGCACTTGGGTAATTTTATAGACGTATGTATAGATAAGCATAGGGCCAACCATGGATACAGCAAACTGCTTAATACAAAGATGAGATTGCTTGTTTAGTTGCCTAGCAATAAGATCTGACTCCTGTAAGCTAACAAATACTGATTAGAGAATGAAATAGAATTATTTCATGTATCTAATGTATCATACAACAAGGAACATAAGGCTATTGAAGAAAGGGAAATACTAGGTCAAAAAAAAATCAATTCTATCTAGTGAAATCTATTCAGGAAATATGCAATATGAAGAAACAATAGTATCTAAATTAAAGAAAACCTCCATCTCTTCACTCTGACACTATTTTTCATTATTCTTCTTTTAACAGAAACTTTAATTCCATCTTCGATAATGGATTTGGCTGCTGAATTTTTATGTTTAACTTTGTTTGGAAGCCAGCAGAGAGAGAGATATCTTTTTAAAAATTGAACTGGATGAACATGATGGCCTTTCTCTTCTTGGAAAACACAGTATGATAATAATGGAAAGCTTGAGGACATTTACTACGCTGGTAGAGAGGCAAAAGTCCACACCTGTACTTTATTTGTTATGAAGAGCTTTAAAATTGCACTGATGCCTTTTAACACATTTAAGGTCTCTTCTCTCCGTTCTTTCAACATTACAAATGTTTTTCTCTCAATACTTCAGAGGTAGAACAGGAAGGTCACAAGCCAAGGATAGGTAGCACACTACAAGTCTAGCACAGATTGGAAGTACTCCACTTCTTGGAGCACTACTGACATCATTGATCTTTTTCCCTTACAATCTAAATGTAAATAGATCAGTTCAAAGCTGGGAAAACAGAGGCCACTGGATAGTATTCCAGCATTATAAGCAGTGTGGACTTATAATGCACTGCCCATGCATTATTAAAACTTTAAAGAAGACACGTGACTCCTCTTTCTGCTATTTCCAAATGTTTTTAAAAATATTATTCTTTAATAAAGACTCTAAAACAGTACTTCCCAAGATCTGCTCCTGTTGGAGCCTTCACTTAACAGTATTCCATCCGCTTGGGACAGAAACTGCCATAACATTTCTCTTGTGTCCTGTTACACCATCATAAATCTAGAATAACTCCACAGACTTCCTGTGTGACGCACTTACTCAGGGTTTCTCTACACAAGGAAGTAAACATAAAGGAAAACTAGCCTCAATGTAGAGCACAGTTCCAACTAAAAACTAACTCCCAGTATAAACATTCCTACCACAAGGAAAGGAAAAGCAGCTTTTCCCACTCTGAATATGGATTAAACGACTTTGAACAAAGACAGTCCTAGTAAAATCCAACGGTGTAGTCACTTTTCACAGTGAAGTGCTTTACAAAAAGAAATTAAAGATTCAGTATCAGAAGCAGCATGTCTTCCCTCTAGATACATATACCCTGCATCTCAAACATTCCCTAATTTATTTTAGGGGTAGTTTTAGATACTGTACACAGCTTTGCATTTTGGCCTGATAATACCCTTTTACTGCCCATAATGTGCATTTGTACAGAATAGCCCGTAACTTCGTGCTTAAGCAGCACTATTTTTTCCATGAGGACAGTGTCTTTATTTCTTAATCTTCATTCCCCAGTTGCAGAGACTACTACACAGACTAATTAACTACATCTTGATTTCCTCTTGTACTGTGGTTTCTTTGTCTTCACTACAGCAGCGTGAAACACCTTTAAATGGGACATAAATTATATTTACTACATGAAAGGTGTTAATAAAACAGGAATTTACATTACTAATTTTTCAGTGTTGTTCAGACTGTATAGTGATAGAAACTACACAAATATCTAAAAAAGCAAAAGCAGATAAAAATGAAGGACAGGCAAGTGAAGATTTTGACATGGTAAATAATTCAACCAGTGTCAATTTACTAAGAAACAAATTGATTACCTGTTTCATTACAGTACAGTACAATCCATAAATCCAGTAATTTATGGATTTCTAATAATTTACTCTCATATGCTCCCACTACCTATATTCTAAAAAAGCTGAGACAATAGTACTTGTTTGCACACATCCCTTAGAAGACACGTGCTTTTTACAGGGATCTGTCAATAAAGAATAAATGGTCTGGGATGAAAAGCATTGTTCCTAGGTCTTTCTACACACATTTGACATTTTGAGACTGTACAAATATGTGCCATCAAGCCTGTCTACCCATCTCTCTCACAGATCCCCAGAACAATCTGGCACTAAGAAATCCATGTGGTCAACATAAAAAAATCATAATCTCATTGGAAAAAAATGTAGAGGGAATAGGGACACAGAGTTGGCTCTGATCTCTTGTTGATTCTCACAAGTTTCATACACGTTCTGTGGTATAAACAGTGATTTCAGAGAGTTTCTGAAAAAGAACAAATTGGATAGAAACCTCCAAGGCAGAAGTAATTCGTTTCCTCATTTAGAGCAATGTGGTAATCTTTGCATCTATTCTGATATCATAGGTACAGAATCCAACTTTTACTTTCCTTCCTATGTCATAAGAAATAATAGCTTGAGCTATTAATTTCAGTCACATGCACCTGTAATTTAAGCTCTGCTCTCCACTGTTTTTTTTATTTTGATTCCTCTTGACAAGTCACAAGAAATGTAACATAATAAGTTTGAACTCTTAATTCATTGTGAAAGTAGTACACTGTCGACCCCACTTTTATATTTCCATGTCACTATTGTTTTAAACAATATTCAAATATCTGCTGCCAATTGCATAGTAAAGATCATGTCTAATTTGTAAGATGACTCAAGAGGAACTGGTATTTTTGAACATATTTACTTAAAATACTCACCGCATGCAAACAAAGCTACATTGCCATTGTACAAGACAATGTATTGCATATTGTGACGGTAACAGGTTATTTGCATTTGACATTTTCCAGTGCTTCACACTGCATAAGAAATGAAAATACTTCATGTTCCCAACCAAGATCCAGTAATCCTGAGTACTTATGATTACTCCAGTGTGGAGAATGTCAAAAGGACATGCTTTGGTGAGTATTTATACACGCTCTGTATGAAGCGTGACTACTCTTTTCTATCTTTTTTTCTATTTTATACACCAGCAAATAGCCAAGAAACTCTCTTAGCAATTAAATTGGATATTAAAATATATGTTACACATATATTTAGCCCAAAACATCTTTTTAGTCTGGTCCAATAGCAAATGTTACCAAGCTAAATGCACCAGAATTCTACTCACAGTATCATAATCAAGCCATTACTGCTACTCTTTCTTCAGTTAAATGTCAGAATGGTGTACACTGCTTTAGGCTTTGCTTTCACTGTCAATTTCTAAAATTCCTTTCAAAAATCAGTAATCATGAGGCCTGCATAAATCCTGCAACTGAAGTAACAAAAAAGACATTTTGGTGCAAGGATATTTTGTATACTTTTATCTACAGATTTGGAGATTTACACTCCCTAAGTAACCATACTTAAAATTGATATAAAGCAAGTGTTGTACTCTCTCCATGTAAGCAGGAAATATTCATCCCACTTTCTGTGTTTGTTGTTCTCTTAGCCAGCTACACCTCAGGCATATCCCGCCTGTGAGGCAAGATGCTGGTCTTCAACAAATCCCTTTGAATGGTCCCTCTTAAAAAACAGTCCATGAAAGCAAGAATCAATATTATAGTAGTCTGACTATAATTTTCTAGATTACAGTTGATTACAGTTGTTATCTGTAATAGGTTATAATACCATACAGGGACACGGCATCATATGAGGCCAGATCATGAACTGACATCAAAAGGAGGCCAAAAGCGCCCTCAGTTCCTTTTTCCCAGGCAACCCTAGTTACATTAGTACTGATTTCCCTTCAGGAGCTCTGTGACAGCAATTCTGAGAGGGAACAGCAGAAGTTACAACTTTGCATCTTGTAAAAGAATGAATGGTTTGAGACATCAGTGCCAACCCTTTTAAGATCAGCTCTAGCAAGACTGAGGAATGAGATTTCTGATACCAGTTTTGTTTGTTTACTTTCCAGTAAAGTTTCTAGCTGCAAAAGCTTCTTTTAAATCCTGAGGTTCACTGATTCTGAGACCTTGCTTGAAGCATTTCTTTTTAATTTGATAGCTGGCTGAACCCCCCAAAAAACAATGAATGCTTCTAAGTAATATTTACAGGGATTGGAGAGGGAAAAAAAGATATTAAAATTAAGTTTCATCAGCTATAATAAATAGATAATATTCTTGATATGAATTTACAACTGAAAACATAAATACCATGGTGATGTTCTGAATATTTTTAAAGAAGCCTGAAATCTTCTTTCAGATTCTTTCTGCCTAAAACATGCAAAACAATGAAATAGCAGTTTGAATAAAGGCGCAACAATTGACTGAATAAAGCAGTGAAAATTGACTGATCAAATTTTGCCATACCAACTAGGATGTGTTTTCCGTTGAAATATGCTTGATCTTGATAAAGACTTGTAACTCGTGAAACCAACCCCACTCGTGTCCTGCAAAGATTTGTGGAAAGAGCAGGAAGTCTCTAATGAGTTTAATATATCTGCGACACAAATATCCGATCTTCAAATGCTGTATCTTGCTCAGAATTTCTGTAGATCTGGACAGTCACTGGACCTGAACGTGCATTATGATTTCTTTGAAAAGACTTTTTGTTCTTATTTCCATTGAGAAGTGTCAACAATCTCCAGCAAGTATAGAGTTAAATTTCCTGTTCTGGTTTCACACAGGTGCTGAAGGTAGGGTAAAGAGGCCACCCTGAACTAGGTAAGAATACACTCAAAGGCTAAGAGGGTCTGTGCAACTTTGGTAAGAGGAGAGAAAGGAATTCAGAAGAAGCATCCAAAACAAAACTGCTAGAAGGAAGAGTATATGCCCAGGTGGGTTGGAGTTTTTTGCCTATATTCTATCTGATGTTTCTGTAGCACTTATGATACTATTTGGGCAGGATGAAGCTTGTTACAGATAAAATCTATCTTCTGTAACTTGGCTTCTACTGCTTTGCAACTTTTGCTAATACAATAAAGAACAAAACAGTTAGAGGGGAGCACTCTGCACCCAAAATTCACCTCCAGTCAATTTAAATGCAGTATAACTGTTCTTGGCATCTTTCTTTCCCTTGTGTTTTCATGTTGTGCTGCTGCTGACAATACACAGAGTGCAAAGCAATCATCAGGCCCTTTAAGTGTAGTCTTCTTAAAGAAAGTAACTTCTGTGAGTGACCCCTTTGGCAATGCGTTATCTGTGCGTAGTTATGTGTTAAACAGGAAGAGCATAATCTTTGTTGATTACAAGTAGGAGGATAGATAATCTCCTATCCATAATATAATCTAGCTTTGTACTAGTTCTTCCTCAGCCAACTGACATGACTATATCGGTTGCCTACTAAACTTCATTATCTATTTCCTGGAAAATAATGCTTACATTGAAGAAATTAATTGAAGGTATCCATTGTCCTTGCTAGAAAAATACAGAGGCTAAGGATGCCACCCAAATCTGTTGTTAAAGAAACAAATGTTTATTATACTACTTCTATTAATTGAAGTACATAAATATGAAAATAAGGAAGTTGTATCTTTTGTTTACGAGAAAATGTAAGTCAGGTAAAGACAGAAAAAAGCAAAAAATGAAGTCTTTGCTAAATACAGCACAAATGATCTTTTTTTTCCAGTTTTAGTACCATAGCCTATGGCACTAATATTTGTGCAGGAGAAATGTAACAGTTGTTCTCCCTTCTGCAAATGTTAGTGTTAGCAAAATAAGCATATTTTTTGTCCATACGTATTCTACTTGAAATCAATCCCTTATGGGTTCTGATTGGCATGAAAAGTGAAACTGGGAAAGGTAGCTTAGAGTACTGAAAAAGGAAAAGAGTTTTATAAATACTCACAGGATATAGCTATTGTTTCACTCCTGAAAGCAGAAGCTTTAGTCCTTATTTACCTATATGAGGTGAATTGCTTTGCTTGGACGTGGTGGCTTCTATGTAGGTATACACAGGAAAAATAATCTTAGTTATCTTTTTATTAAACTGTGCTGTATTTCTAATCAGACATTCTCGTTGCTCAAAATTAATTGAACTGGGTTTTTTTATTTACTTAGAAAGTGCTTTAATAATTTAATTTGAGATACATGGCTGAAAGTACCCAAGTTCTAATTTTAATTAATCCATAAATTCTGTGCATTTGGACTCATCTTCCAGAGTGTTCTGCTGATATACACACAGCCTTGTACTTTTTCTATTCACCACAGTGCTGTCATGATTCTATATCTGTTTGGCTAAAAGACATAATGTGAGTATATTTACAACATGGTTACTGAAAGCAAGATGAATGGGGAGCTGGCTAAAAATGTATTATTACTTTAAAAAATCACGATCAAGGAAGAAAAAGACAAGTGTAAGGAACTCCAGAAAGCTTTTACCAAGTTAACTAAGCATGGAAATACCCATTGGCAGCAACAGTTTTGACATTATTTGTATATGTTTTGGCTTCTCTAGGAGTAAGAAGCTGAAATCTTATTGAAGTTTTCTACTGCAGCTTCTAATCTGCAAAGGTGGACTAACCAAACTGTCTCCTTTAGTCAGAACAGGCCTTAAACTTAAATTACTGACTCCTATTTTCCTTAAGCTTTTCCACCAATGTTTTTTAGAAAACATAATAACAGTAAGAAACCTGTCATTTTCTAATGGAGCTAGAGGAAAATCAGAGTTAGTGTATTTGAAGCAAGCACCGTATACCTCTGCTCTTAGCTAATTCTCTGAGAGCTGCTGCATTCAGTAACTGAGCCAATAAAGTATACAAATGGGGTAAAATGCTGAGTCTAATTCATCCCTAATAAAACTAACATTAAGTCATAGTTTAGGGCCTAAACAGAGTTCCACTTACTAAAAATACAGTACTATGAGTCTAGAGAAGGAATAAGGGCTTTTGATTAGCTGAAGAGTGTTTTTTATGTCACTCTTTTAAATACTTCAATCCCAGCAGGCTCAGCTCTCACAGTATCTAAACAATGGTTAAACTAGAAATTATCTAGGAATTTAACCTCTAGAAAAATCTGTAATTCAACCCAATATCATCTCAATCTAGGGACCTAGCTATTTACATCTGAAACAAGCACAGGTCTGTGGGCAGATGTGTTAACTTTGATTCATGGGACTTCTGTTTTGGACATACAGCATGTAAATGTCTAAGCCTGAAAGCCTTGCAAAATTAAAATAATTTCAGTATCCCATTTATAGTAACCAGAATAACTATCTAGTATGAAATTATATTAATAATATATAAGATATATATTATTATATGAAATATATCTCTGAAGTCCTTTTCACCCTTTGTTAATCATTCATTTCCTAAATTCACTAAGCTTGTGAAGCTAGCTAATGGGAAATAATTCTGTGATGCTGAAATGGCTTGTATTACCCCACAGAATTAAATATTTTCAACCTGCAGAACACATTTAATATTTTCATAGTATCATAGAAGAGTTTGGGTTGGAAGGGACCTTTAAAGGTCACCCAGTCCAATCCACCTGCAATGAGCAGGGACATCTTCAACTAGATCAGCTTGCTCAGAGCCCTGTCTAACCTGAACTTGAATGTTTCCAGGGATGGGGCATCTACTACCTCTCTGCGCAACCTGGGCCATTGTTTCACCACCCTCCTGCTAAAACATTTCTTCCTCATATCTAGTCTGAATCTACCCTTTGGTAGTTTAAAACCATTACCCCTTGTCCTGTCACAACAGGCCCTACCAAAAAGTCTGTCACCACATATCTTATAAGCCGCCTTTAAGTATTGAAAGGCTGCAATAATTTGAGGAACAGTAACTGGATATTGGAGGTGCTGATGCTCTATCAGTATAGGAAAAGCCATTTTCAAGACAGGTGATGTACAAGAGGACACACACATACATACCTAAATACATATTTCACTGAATTTCACTGAATTACTAGAGTTGGAAGGGATCATAGAGATCATCTAGTGCAACTCCCCTACTGAAGCAGGATTGCCTAGAGCCTGTAGATATTTATTTATATTTATATATATATAAATATTATATATTTATATATAATTTAGAGCATGTACAGATATTTATTTTTCCTCCACAATACTAGCAAGTTTTATTGAATGGAGACAGATCGGATTTCAGAGTACCTAAAAAACACATGCACGTAAAAAAATCCCTCTGATCTTACGGTGCAGTTATAAAATGTTAGATCTGACTTCATACCTCAAGAAAGTCATAGAAAAGTGTTAACACTTTACTTTTGAAAATCTGTTAATCAAGTATCTAGCTTTCATTAGCACAAAGCTAGCATTCACTAACATTTTAGAAAAGATAAACTACTCTAAAAAGATTTGATTCAGCAAAGTACTCAATTGTGAAATCCCACTTCATTGGTATCACAGCAAACTATATACAAAATTACACATTTCTTTACACATGTCCCGGTTTGAGGTAAAACTGAACCAGTTTTGTGTTCTGTAATTTTACATTTTAGTTAGGCCTCCTCTGACTCTCTGAAATTAACAGCATATTGTAG
>JAOTQQ010000041.1:55416448-55522895 GCA_026546715.1 Gallinago undulata | reverse complement strand
GTGTGGCAGTATCATGAAAGGCCACCAAATTTGTCAGGCATGATTTGCCCTTGGTGAAGCCATGTTGGCTGTCTCCAGTCACCTCCTTATTTTCCATGTGCCTTAGCAGAGATTCGACGAGTATCTGCTCCATGATCTTGCCAGGCACAGAGGTGAGACTGACTGTAGTTCCCAGGGTCTTCTTTTTTCCCTTTTTTGAATATTGGGGTTATGTTCCCCTGCTTCCAGTCTGCGGGAACTTTGCCAGTCTGCCATGATTTCTCAAATATGACGGAAAGGGGCTTAGCAACTTCATCTGCCGGCTCCCTCAGGATCCCTGGATGGATTTCGTCAGGTCCCACGGACTTATGCACCTTCAGTCTCCTTAAGAGGTCTCCAATCTGATCTTGTCATACTGTGGGCAGTTTTTCATTTGCAGAGCCCCTGTTTTTGCCTTCCGTGACTTGGGCAGTGTGGTTTGAGCCCTTTCCAGTAAAGACTGAGGCAAAGAAGTTGTTCAGTAGCTCAGCATTATCCATATCCTGGGTGGCTAGGTCTCCACGTTTCCTTCCAGAGATGGCCCACAACTTCCCTAGTCTTGCCTTTGCCCCTGACATATTTGTAGAAGTTTTTCTTATTGTCTCTGGTGTTCTTCGCTAGATTTAGTTCTGCCTGGGCTTTTGCTTGCTTGATCTTGTTCCTGACCACTCAGTTTCTCTGTATTCTGCCCATTCAACCCACCCCTGCTTCCACCCTTTACAGGCCTCCTTTTTGGTCCTGAGCTTGTCCAGCAGTTCCTTATTCATCCACGCAGGCCTGGTGGCTGTTTTGCCTGACTTCTTTTTTGGGATGCACCTCTCCTGAGCTTGGAGGCGGAGATTCTTGAATACCATCCCTCTTGGACCCCTCTCCCCTCCCATTCTTTTTCCCACACTATCCTCCCAATCAGATCTCTCAGGAGACCAAAGTCTGCTCTTCTGAAGTTCAGGGTAGCAAGCTTGCTGCACACCCTCCTTGCTGCCCTATGAATCTTGAACTCCACCATTTCATGAACACTGCAGCCAAGGCTACCCTTGAACTTGACATTCCCCACCCTCCTTTCCTTGTTGGTAAGGACAAGGTCCTGCACGGCTTCTTTCCTCATTGGTTCTTCAATCGCTTGAAGAAGAAAGTTGTCATCAACGCATTCCAAGAACTTTCTAGATTTATTGTGCCCTGCTGTGTTGTCCTTCCAACAGATATTGGGGTGGTTGAAGTCCCCCATGAGTACCAGGGTGTGCGAGTGCAATGCTGCTCCTATCTGTCTATAGAGGGCCTCATCCTCACTGTCACCCTGATCTGGCGGCCTGTAGCAGACCCCTACTGTATTAATACTTGCCCCTGTGGTCCCTTTAATCCTGACCCATAAGCTCTCTGTCAGGTCTTCATACATCCCCAGGTAGAGCTCCACACACTCCAGCTGGACCTTGACATAGAGGGCAACACCCCCTTCCCATCTTCCCAACTTGTCCTTCCTGAAGAGTCTGTAACCCTCCATTCCAACACCCCAGTCATAAGAGCCTTCCCACCACATCTCGGTAATGCCAATAAGGTCGTAGCCCTGGAGGCATGCACACATCTCTAACTCCTCTTGCTTGTTCCCCATGCTGCGGGCATTTGTGTAAAGGCACTTCAGCTGGGCGCCCAATGGGGCTGACTTACTGGCTGGAATGGCTCTCTTTCCTTCATGTTGCTCTTTAGGTGACCCTCCTTTGTGGTGTTTTGTCTGTGATTCCTGTATTCCCTTAACAGCAGACCTGTCCTTGAGGCTCCTGAGCCAATCACCCCCCCCTCTTCTCATCTAGTTTAAAAGACCTGTCTATCAACCCCACAATCTCTCAGGCCAGAACAGTCTTCCCCTTTTGAGAGAGGCATTTTAAAATGCAGACCACTATAATCTCTTGGGTCTCTTGGGATCTCAAAAAGTTTCATTCCCCTTTTTTTTTAATCTAGACTGAAAGCAAAATGTCCAGTAATTTCAAGAACTACATTCTGAAGATTTCATTGAGGGCTGATCGAAGCCTTGCAAAGACTTTTACAGAAGCCAATCTGAGACATATAATGATCCCGCTGTAGCAAATACAATTACTTGAATATGTAAGGTTGTATATGTGCATGATGACTTGCAGGATTGCATGTGCTTCTACTAGTACACACAGAATGTAGCAGCTATTATGGTAAGATTGAAAATTTAAGTATATATGAGTATTTTTCATCTTAAGCCTTTGTCACATTTCTTAGAAATAATGAGTAGAGTAATGCACGTTTTCATCAATTAATTGATTTAGAAAATTTGACCATTATGACTATAAAGAATATTTCTTAAATCAATCATGGCTACAGCTCCAGATTACTCTGAAGCTAAAATAGCAGAGAACCGGAAAACAGAAATCTGGCCTCAAAACTACTTCTTCAGAAGAGAAGTCTCTTCAAACATTCAGAAAAAAATTGTTTGGATTTCAGACTTCAAGACTGAAAATTGTTTTCCCACTAAATTCTTATAGCACTCAGCTAAGAATACCAAATCGCACATGTAGCTAAGTCAGACAGCAAGCTGAAAACCTGTCATAAGGCAAGTATGTGCAAAACAGAGTTAAATAAAGCCATAATCTTAGCCAAGGGGTATTATCAATACTTCTGTGCTACTTCATCTATGTTAGTGTCATCATTCTCCTTTGGGCTGAGTATTTCAAGATTTTAATTCAAACCATTTACAGCAAAAAAATCCTATGGGAAGTTTTAGTTTACTACTCCTTCTAATAACACTTTCTCCCCCCCAAAAATCTTTAAGTTCAGAGACTTTTCACTCTTTTAAAATAGACTGCACAAAGTTTTTTGAAGCAAGGAGTGGCAAAGTAAAAATATGTTTTCATATCCATGCATGCTACATTAGTTTGGCATATGCCTTGTGAACATCTCAGAACAGTGCTACAGCTTTTTTCCATACCTGCAGTCTGAGAGCTATGTTTCATATGAAATTTATCATTCTCTGTTTGATCTGCTTCAGCCAGAATAACAGCCAAGAACCATGGAATGCTGGTGCAAAGCACAACAAAACAAACATAAGATGCAGCTGTGCTTGCCCAACCGTTGCCTTCCTACACCTGCAAGGCAGTAATGATGAGATAGCAGTTTTCTGGAGCTTTGTCCTCCTCAGAAACAGAATGTGACTCCAACTGTTCATCATAACTTCTCTCTGTTCAACTATAAACAGCTGGAAGTGTTCAAGGCCAGGCTGGATGGAGCTTTGAGTAACCTGGTCTAGTGAAAAGTGTTCCAAGTCCCCCACGGCAGGGGGCTTGGAACTAGATTATCTTTAAAGTCCCTTCCAACCCAAACCATACTATGATTCTATGATAAAGGTGTCTTAAGTATAGAAGTTTACACAGATGCCACAGAGAACATTCATCCAGGATGAACGATATTTTATATCTCTCTAGCAATGTAACTAAGTTCTGATTTGCAGGACCATCAGGTCCTAATTATACTTTATATCAAGGAGTTAAACAAATGTAATATGAATATAATACACAAGGGCTTTAGCTACATTAAAAGCATTTTTTCATCAAAAAGCCTTGAAGCTGACATCAAAAAGTATGGGAAGTTTTTCTCCCACTGTCAAATTGGCCAGTAAGACTGGCAAATTGAAAACATCTTATATAATCTGCCTCCTCTCAGCTGAAAATAAATTACAGCGTAAATGCAGTGCTAGAGTGGCTAATAACAAAGGACATTTCTAGAAGCTTTTATGCAGAGAACAGCGGATACAGAGACACCTCATCCCCCTGCAGTTTATAAATACACTATAAAAGATTCAGTGAAAGTGTAATTAAGAGGTTATTTTTGTCTTAATTATCTGGATTTGCACACAATAGATGATGCTCCAGTTTTGTAAAAATATTAAAAATTGTATGGATCTACAAAAACAGTTAAGGATTTGCTTTATTCTGCATCTTGCAAAGTACAAGCATCATCCATTACAGTATCTTTCATGCTGCAGGCCCTTTTAAAGAGAAGACAAACTCTCTGCTTATTTTACTCAGTACAAACATAAATAAGTATGTTTTATACGTATGTCAAATAACTGCATGGGTATGAGAGAAATAATCTTGTATGCATAAAGCAACAGGCTGGGACTAAGAATATGTACATGCACACAGATACAGACATACTACTTTAGTTGCTTGCACAAACTTTAGAAATGATAAGGACAAGTTCTGTCATGTAGTACAAATATTAGATTAAAATAAATACCACACATGTTATTTGTTGTTGCTTCTCCCAATTCAAACCTTACAGACCCATGACAGAATAATACAGAGATTGGTATTTAAATAAATGAAAAGAATAAAGAGAGAAACAACTTTGCTGAAATTGACTGGAATTTTACCAAGAATGGTACATTTCTTAGCAGTTGTTAAGATTCAGCTTTGGAAGGTGACAATGAAGGTTGTATTGGGTTTGTGTGCCTGTACTGGGGTGACTGGTGAAGGGTTCAGTCTGTTTCTTTGGAGAATCAGAAAAGTAAAGACAAGTACATGCAGTACTTTTTTTGCTCTGGTATTTTTAAAGCGACCAAATTTTTGTTATGCAAGAGATCACACTCTCCCTCTTCCCATCCCCACCACATACAAAACTCCAGAGTTTTGGCATAATTTGCACAGTGCCAAATCCTGATACCTTTAAGGTACTAGCAAAACTCTCAATAATTTGAACAGGGACAAAATTTGGTCCATTAGGTAACTACAACTGTAAATAAATAAAATGAACTTGTCCTCAAAGTCAGAAACAGGACTGAGCTAACAGATCTCCTGGAGAAGTTGAATCAGTAGCAAAAACCAATGTAAGGCTCTCGACTGCCCCACAACTTGTTATTTTTCATTTCAGCAGGCAGTCATCTGGAGGAACTAAACTGGATTGTCTCAGTCTGGTAAGTAAATAAACAAAAAGTTTTAAAACAATATAATAATGTCAAAAGAGCCCTACATCCTTCAGGTTTGGAAATTCAGAAGATTCTCTACTGTAGCCAAACACTACTTAGCAGCAGCTGAGACCAGAACATCTCTGAGAGCAGGTTGCTGATGGCGTACAGTCCTGGCCCAGTCAAGATTAAAGCAGGTCCCAACTGCTTTTAGCCTAGTATCAGTATGGTCACAGGTTCCAAACATACATTGCCCTTGATCCCTAGGGAAAGCAAGGGTGTCAACTGACAGCACATCGGCAACTTGACAGTAACAATCTCTGTTCATATTCTAGTACCATAGAAAATGTGAATTAGATCAACTACAGTGATAGTGACATTGCATTTACCCAGAGGTCAGAGTATATATATACATATTTATCATGGACTAATTAGTGCATTATACATTTATCTATTTTATTGAAAGCTAAGGTGCATTCATGTGCACATAAGTCTTAAATCCTGAGGGGAAAATTAGGAGAAAGTTCTTGCCAACTCAATTCCTACCGAAGTCAGAGTATCTGCTCTTTGTCCAACTTGGCCCATATGTAGCGATGACAGCCTCAGAGAAAGGAAGTGACTCACAAGCAAAGGGAAGTTGGCTACCTCCAAAGGTAACACAGCAAACATAGTACTCTGAAGAATACATACAGTTCCACCACAGCAAGACTGAATTAGACAAACCCATCCTGTCTTTGCCTGACCTGTAGATTGCATATTGCTAAAGGTATTAGCTGGTTAAAACTTCTTAGAATTGCTAGGCACAAGAACGAAGAGTTACAGCAAAGTCTGAAGCCTTATTTGAAAGGTCTTGCTTTTCTAAGTACTTACTCAGCGCTGACGAATCTGTTGGCTGCTTAGGGTGACCTTAGTGGGTCTATTTTTGGATAGTATAAAGGTGATTCAGTGCTTTTCTACATCAAGCAATGAGTCAGTAAAAATCCTAAAATGGCATAAATAGAATGGAATACCAAAAGAATTCTTCACTAAAGGCAGCACCAGGTCCTATTGTGATCCTCACATACCCAAATGTTGTAAGAGTCAGCAGTAAATTTCTAAAAGTTAGAACAGGCAGATGCCTATAAAATTATTAAAAGCTATAAAGATGAACAGACTAAATTATCTGGTATCTGTCTTAATAAGCATTTTGCATTGCAGAAATTATTACAGAAATTTCTACAACAAACAATGTCTAGCATCGTGTTGTGCCAGTATGCAGAGCAGTTTAAGGAAAATAAACAGAAGCTTGTATCACAAAAATATGTTTTGCCTTATCCTTTTATATAATTTTCAAGACATATTCATTTTATCTAAGTATGTTGTTGTCATATTAGCCACGTAGAAAGAAAATAGAAGTAAATATGGAACAATTCTTACAGCTTTCTCTTCCAAATCTTCATGCTTTTACAGTACACAAAATAAATCATTCTTGGAATAAATTTGTAAGGTTATTATACTGCTTCTTCCAATATTCTTTGGGAAACAACATTTTTTGTTAGACATTTCACACTGTACCGAGTTTATAATTATTTATCCTGTGTGCATTCAGAATGTAAACAAATAAAATGCCTGTTTTGGCCCATCAGCTATCATAGGATGCTTGCTCTACTGAAGAAATTAAATGCAGTTGAGCTGAATGCCTAATGGTTGATTAGGCTCACATTATGCAATTTATTGAAACAAACAGAATCAGAAGGAAAGTATAAACAAATTAAATTTTCTTCTAAGACTGACAAGTCTATACTGATAAAGCAGTAAATTTATGTTAATGTTAGTAGCATAATTAAACTATAGTTACAAAGTCTGGTACTATTTTAAATTACTTGAAGGTATACCAAGCCCGGAATGGAGGCTGTAGTTTTGACAAGCTTTGATACCATTCATTGTCATTAATTATTCAAAAGCAAGCTTTCTGGAAAGCTGACCACTGTGTCTTTCTAATTTTAAGAATGTCCTAGAAGAAAAGAAAAAACAAATGAAATAGGAAAAAGGGGATTTACAGTAAATCAATTTTGGTTTTTGGAGTGACATAGTTATGCTGTATTACTCTTTCTGCCTTTTGTGATTAATTGATCCTGCATTTAAAGTCACTAATTTTCAATGATCTTGGGATAGCACCTTAATTCCCAAAGCAACAAACCCTGAAGCTCTTGAATGTCAAGAGCTGAAAGTCTCTTGACTTTCAAGAGAAATGAAAAGTCAAGAATGAAATTTGCAAGGATGGGACTGGTCTTACACAGGAAGAAGCTTTTAAGTTCTTTATCAGAAGAGAGCCACAAGCCTTACTGCATTTCAAATAAGACAGAAGACACATTTCATTAAAAGCAATCAAAAAAAATAAATACAGGAAACAGGAAAGGAAAATGATGAGCACACAGAAAAAAAGGAGACAAAATGAGACGTACAAATGAAAGAAGGGGAAAAAAGAGAACTTTAAGTGGCCTGTGAAATGCAGCAGAAGAATTACACTACATGGCTTGTACTTGGGCATTGTTCCTTTGAGTACTCTGAAACAATGGTGGCCAATTAATTGATTTTTCACTGAGTCACTACTTGGCTGAGGTAGAGAACAACCTCTGGAAGTCATCTTGTCATCCAGTTGCTCAAGCATCTAGAAAAAATTGCCCAGGACCATGTCCAGACAGCTTTTTAATATCTCCGAAGATGGAGACTTCACAGCCTCTCTGGGAAACCTGTGCCAATTCTCAGTCACTCCCTGTCTTTTCAAAAGAAATGTATCTTTTTAAATTTAAAGGGAGGGGAATCACCTCCCCTTAATGGAGGGGAATATTTTTTAATGAAAGCATTGTTGGAATTGCTTCATGTGAACACACAAGTGATGTTTTATTTCAAAAGAAACAATTTACAGGAAAAGACATGTTTTGAAACATCACCAGTGTAATCAAATTATTTTGTGTTTATATGAAAATTGATATCATAATTATATCCCGAAATACTTTAAAGTCAGAAATTACATTAAGAAAACCTTTGTCTGTCATTAAATCATAGAATGTCCCTGGCTGCTGTGGTAATGACTATGAATTTTTGACTGATATTTCATGAAAAAAAGAAAACGGTTAATATTCTTGAATTCTTGAAATGTTCACTTCAAGCAGTGAGAGTTGCCATGTATTCAGTCTGGTTTTGTTTGTTTCCTTATTTTTATATTGTCATAGAGTCATTTTCACCATTTGAGTCCTCTTTAATCTCTCATTTACTTTACCATACTGGAAATAGTCTAATTCAATTGGTTTAGTCTCTTAATAGCCTCCATGAAGATCATCTATGGAGGTTTGGGTTTATCCTACAGCCTCTAGAAATTTTGCCAACTACTGGAAAACTATGGGGGGTCCTGTCATCCCTGCAGCTACAGAGAATGTTTCAATTCTGGTTCAAATTATTTTGTAGGTTAGCACACTGAATATATTAGCTTACATTCATTAGAAATCAAAACACTGTGATCTTAATCAGCTCTATTAGTATTTATAGAAAGCCACAGGATTATATGCAATTGTTGAAAATCAAGCATAGTTATCACATTGCTATTTCACACTGTATTCTTTTCAGCTTTGTTGGTTCTTAACACAGCCGGGTTCTTCCTAAATAATATTTGCTGATCTTCATACAAGATGGGTGTGAGAGACATGATTTACAAGATTAGTCAAACTGCACAATAATCTGTCCAGAATAGAATCGGAGACAAATACCACTTAATGCAAGTGTTGTTGAAATTGCTTGATGTGAATGAACACATTAAAGCAAACTGCGAACAAAGTTAATTTTCAGTCATTTCTGCAAATTATTGCTGATGACTATGTAAGTTGCTCCTGGCTACAGATTTAGTTAATAGCAATGCACACTGGTGTGGTACCACAAGACACCAAAGTTCAAACCAGACTATGTGGCAAGTTATTTTTTCCCTTTCTCATTTACATATCAGTATCTTTAATTCCAAGGAAACATTACATTTTTGTTAGATGGTTAGGTGTCAGTATGAAATAGTGGGATTCAAAAAATAAATTATACGGATCTCTTACTGAATTCTTTGACTGAAATGAATGAATTCATTTTTTACTGTCTCAAAATTTAGAGAGAGTAGTGTGAAAACCTAGACCTCTCCATACAAAAATCTCTGTACAAGAGAAAATTAAATCTCTGGATGATGTTGCACCGGTTTTATGCAGATTTCACAAAACTAATACATGACTCCACACCACAAATATTAGATATTTTAGAAATATATCTAATCTTAGTTATATTAGAAAGAGATGCTATGAAATAAGTATTAGAAATAGATGCTATGTTGATTACTCATGTAATTCATCAGGAAACAGAAACATGTCAACACTGATATCATGAAGACTCTAACATTCATAGACTTTCCTGCCTTATTAAAAATACAGCCATATGAACTCAAGGCCAATTACCATTCATCTGGAACCTTATAAGCAGTCCCTTTTTTCCCCAGAACTTTGGTTCACATGTGGTTCCGCTTTTCACATAACATCATGTTTATACCACCCAGGAACCATTAATGAGATGGTTGGTTTTATTTGTCAGAAAATTGTGGATTATGCTGATTTTTAAGGGTAATTTTTTTCAATTTACTAAAGGACAGAGTGAGTGAATGCCCCACGTGCAGTCATACAGAAAGATACCTATCTGCAGGAGTGGGGTTGGTACTGTGGGCACAGTACCAACTCGGGTTGGTACAACCAAGGCTGGTTCTAGGGGTGGACAAAGCAGGTGCTATGGAATGATGGGAGCAACACACCTCCCAGGGCCCATGGCCCAGGCCCCTCCACCAGAGCCCTAGGTGACTCTCTCCCCACTCCTGCCTTTGGTGTCAGGAAGGGAGAAGCTACACTGGGTCAAACACAAGCTCATCCAGGAGTTGGAATGGAAAAATAAGACTTCTACCACCAGATGCCCTCCCATCCCTTAGGGCTAGCATGAATATGTCAAGACCCATCTTTCCCCTTGTCCCTCTGCTTCCCTCAGGACAGCCAAGAAAGAAAAAGCCTTGGGCTACCTTAGAGCAATCCCCCTTGAATGTTAGAGTTCAAATCCCCAGTATGCCACATTCTGGCTATTGCTTTTATGTTGAAAATCTCAACCTGATGTCATATGAGAAAGATTTTAACATCTTGAAAATATTGAAAGCATATGAAAAATATTTTTTTGTCTGCTTTCATTTACCAGTGGTCCTCCATGAGTTCATCTCACTTATTTCATTGCTTGTTTAATTTAACACAGAAAAACACATCTTACAGATTGGAATACACTAGTAATTTCAAAGAAACATTCAATTACATAAGCTAATGATTGGATTCACACAAGTCTATTTAAGAGTAAGCATTTGCATGTTTATTCAAAATTCATGTTCAATTTCAAATGCGTATGTTTATGGAAGAAATTCTTTTTCCAACTATAAGGAATAGTTTCTCCACTGACAATAAAGTAAATAGAAAAAGCTTAATATTTTTTCCACTATTTCTCTGGCCCGTTTCTCAAATTGAGGGAAGCTGTCAAAAAATTGTTTCACCACATGCAAAATCCCATTTACATTGCAGTCACCATCTTACTTTACTGTAATGCTTATCTGCTTACCTGCTGTTAAAAGCAAGATTTGTTTACCCTGATCTTCATTGCCCTCTACAACTACCTGAAAGGAGGGTGTAGAGAGGTGGGGGTTGGCCTCTTCTCCCAAGGGAATAATGACAGGACCAGAGGAAATGGTCTGAAGTTGCGGCAGAGAAGGTTTAGATTAGATATAAGGAAGAATTACTTTAATGAAAGAGTGGTCAGGCACTGGAACAGCCCAGGGAGGTGGTGGAGTCACCATCCCTGGAAGCATTTAAGAAACGTGTAGACATGGCTCTCCAGGGCATGCTCTAGTGCCCAAGATTATTGGGGTGTGGTGGGGTGTTGTGTGTGGTGGTGTTGGTGTGGGGTTTAGTTGGTGGGTGCTTTTTTGTGTGTGTTTTGTTTTGTGTTTGGTTGTTTGTTTGTGGGTTGGTTGGTTGTTTTCTGGGGTTTTTTGGTTGGTTTTTTTTTGTTTGTTTTTTATGTGGTTGGACTCGATCTCAGAGGTCTCTTCCAACCATGGAGATTCTGTGATTCTCATCTTTGAACCATGACAGAATACCAAGCCTCCAAACAGCCAGTTGAAAACTTGGAATAATCTATAATTGGAAATGCTTCTCTGCATACAGAGTTTTCTCCTCATACAGAGTTTTCTCCTCAGAGATCAAGGAAATACAGGCAGAAAACTTTCCTTTTTTTCTAACAAATTATGCTCAAACTAACAGAACTGAAATGATCTCTCTGTGAAGCACATTTGTAGCTGTGTGCATTCTCTTATAAACATTCTGGAGTAGACAGAAAATTTTGTAACAAGGAACCAAACATTTCCTAAAACACTGGTGCATGTTTTTGCAAAACCAGAAAAAAATGATCGTAAAGATATCAGCAGAAACACTGTTAAAACAAGCTTATATTCAATCATTGGGCCATTTTCTAAGAATAGATGTGACAAAAGCAATCCAAAATAACAGAAGCTGAAAATGGTAGCAGAAATCAACCGGGAAGTGTGCTTAGGCAGTTAAGAGATTTTTTCTCTTATCTAAATATCTAAGAGATATTTAAATTGGAATTTAAATAAAGGAAAACAAACCATAATAAAACAAAACAGGCCAACTTCATGAAGCTACCACAATAGATTTATATAACCAGGTTTATTAAAATTATGCTTAACATTTCCCAAATATCTATCATCCTAGATAAATATTCTCCCTGATCTGTTAAAATTCACAGACACTCCAGAGAAGATTGACTTCCCAATTTGTGCTAGCACACAGTAAAAGAAAGTCCTTCTCTAAGGAGATTACTGTTTGAAGGAGAGAGGGCAGGATATGGGTCAGGATCCTCACCATGCTTCACTTATATATATTAAGGAAAACAGATTTACTGCCAAATCAAGTGACTTACAAAATGTGACAGCGGTGGTGTCTTGAGACATTGACTCCAGTGTCTAGAGCCTGGGTTAAGAAGCCACTGATATTCCTGTGGCTGGGCACTTATTTCTCCCACTGCATTTCCATTCCCTCCTCTTAGCTGCAGTGACACAGCTGTTTCTGAAGCCAGACTGTAAATAAGATGATTGAAATGATCCAGACTAAATATAACCTGGTTTGTGTTTGGAAAAGCTATGAAAGGTCTTGATAGCTTTAATGGTAGTGGAAGGGGAAGAAAAAGTAGAGAGGGAATATCAAGTGTTGACTGGAAATGTTACCCACCTGAATTTTTACTGGACAATTCATAACCAGCATTTGTCTGCATTTCACAGTTGTGCTAACAGTTCCCCTCCAGCCCTAAGCCTTCCTATAGAACAAAGGGAGGATAACTAATTCAAATTATCATCACTTCTCTGCTCTGTGACACCTCTGTCTGGTGTGACACAGCTGCAATGGATGTCCTTAGACAAGTGTCAGTCTACTCACTCCCATTTTTAGTGTTCTTTCTGAAAGCAGTGTCCTTTTCATACTCCGACTTTTCATTCTCTGACTAAGGGCTACTGTAGTGTCATGCATTTTAAGCATGAAACATGCTAGAACGTATCTACATTTTACGCCAACTATTAGTTCTGCAGATCTCTTAGGGCAAAACTGATACTACCCTGATGTTTTGGGTGTTGTTCACGAAGAAGAGTAGGTCTCAATGGAATTCTAAAAATGCAAAATGGGAACACAGAAAAAAAAAACCTGAATCTACAATATTAGCAGTTGTGTCTCTGGGAAGGCAGAATTTCTACATTCTTGATCCAAAATTCATAAGCTCAGAAAAATTATTCAACTGCTAACTTACAGCAAACTTGTTTTACTGAAATTCCAATCTTATAGGCCTCCTTTTCTAACCTAGGGATGATTTAATAGCCTCTTGCTGCACTGGGTTTAAGATTCCCTTGGCTGTAAAGATCTATCTAAGCTGCTTCCCTTCATGAGCAGTTGATTGCAGAGGAATAATTTCTTTGCAGTATTTTCTTAGTGAAAAGGTCCGCAAATTGATTTTTTCACATTTCACTCTCCCTTTCAAGAAAAAAAAATTGAAAATAAACAATCTAGACTGTCACTAAACATATGTACATCTTGTTCTTTGAGTAGTTTTCTAACAAGGCAACATAAAGTATTAGACTTGCATTAATAATAAAACTACTCAAAGAGTTCACAGAAGCATTGGGGGGGGCGGTTCATGAAATTGAACACACTTTACTAAAATGGGAAACCTGAGAAGAATGAAAGTATTTCCTCCCTCTTAAACTAAAGGAAGGAGTTAGACCTCTTGTTTTACAGGAACCCCAAACAATAAAACATTTCTCTATAATATTTTTAGCATTGTAATTTTTTTACAAATTTGCTTGTGCTATGTATACTCTCTATTTAAAATATTTCATCCTGCCACTAAAGCATATGAAAGAGGAAAGCAGGACTCAAACTATTAAAACTTTTCATACATTTAAAGAAATCTCTTAAATGACACCTTGGAACAAAGCCCACAGGTAAAATACATTCCCTCAAGAAAAAGTACCTGTAATTGTCAGTTACATTCTGCTGAACTTTCTGACTGCAGCCTGGAGAGTTGATAAAATCTGTGAACTAAATGCCTATTTTCAAGCTAAACAGCTATAACAACAAAATGCTTGGAGATATTTTCAATACACATGACCTCTTTCTTCACAAATAGATCTATTCATACTGAAAAGCAAAAAAACCCCATCTAGCCCTGGATAACTTCAAATCAGATACATTATTTTAAAAAAAATGTAAAATGCAAATTAAATTTCTATGTTATGCATAAGATTTTCCTAGCATATAAGACATGCCAATTTTATATAGCTCTGAGCATCATCCTAGAGAAAGTGCACTGAAACTGTCACTCTGTGCTACTATCCCCTAATCCAGCTCTCACTGTGATTTTGGCCAAGTCATTCTCCCTTTTTGACTCTCGAGGAGTGACTGAACCTTCATACTTGCAAAAATTAGATTATAATAAACAAATATTTAACACCATAAAGAACTGGTGTAAGTAAATGTAGCATTTGGTAAGCCATTTGTAGCTCCAGAGCACTAGCAAATGCTAAGTGCCATTCTTTTCTTGTACAGAATATGAAGTAGGGACCAGCAGTACTTGAAAAGAGAAATATGTGAGGCCACAGCTGTGGGCACCCACTGTTTTAAAAATATTCTATGCCATCAAACTTTTAAAATTTGCATCTTTATGACCTACTTTATTTCACCTGGTAATCAGAATGGGTTTTTTGTCTCACAAAGAGCATGTGTATGTAACTTGTAGTTTGCTGAAATGTATTCCAATTGCAACAGCCTGTAAGTGGTCCAAATTTGACAACTTCTACAACTTGCCAACTTAAATTGGAATAGGCTAGTTATTTCAAACAAGCATTCAATTACATAACCTAAGGCTTGGATTTTCACAAGTTTTCTATTTAAGACTGAGTATTTGCATGTTTATTCATCTTAGATTATAATTTAGAGCTCTGCCTGAGCACCAGGCTGTCAATCCTGTTACCCAATAAAAAGCATTTCAGTCTCTTCATTATTTGATATGCAACAGGAAAACTGAAGATTTTGCTGGAATTATTCCTTTACCTCTTCTTTGAGATTAAAAAGTTATTTCAAAACTTAGTTTTCTTTTTTTTTTTTCCAAAAATCCTTATATCTCCATAAAGCTAACATACATTTCATTAAGAGAATCTTGGTTTTGTTTGAATGTTGATTTTACTTGAAATATCTCCCCCAGTAAAGAGTGATCCTTCTCTTCCCAGAGAAATTATACACTAATAAAATTTTACAGGTTTTTTCATTATTAATTAGGAAAATTATTCTAACTATGTGAATTGTCTTATATTAAAAAAAAAAAAAAGAATCTATAGCTTGTGGGGATACATATACTTTCTGGCATATTCCAACCTATTCTGGACTCCATCCAAGCCCTCTTAAGGACAGTGAGATCTATACATCCCTTTTTGCCAGCCAGGAAAGCAGATACCTCAGTACTTGAGGCTACTTTTGTCAGTAAATTTTTCATATTTCTAGCTGTACAGATTGTACTCTACTCCCAGCCCAGCATAAACACGAGCCGAACCCAAATTTAACAACGTTGACAAATTGCAGATGAACAGAAGCAGCTGACTCATGGCTGCATTTACACTAGGAAATTCAAGTATGCTTGACACATTATGTTGTTGGTACAGATTTAGCCCTAGCTTGTGATACTAAGAGTTTTAAGCCATGAGGATAGTTTGAGTCCATGAAAAGGTGACTGGTTCTAGAGCAGTTTAAAAAGATTGCCAGGAATGCATTTCTTCTAGCTGGACAACCTCTGATAGAAATTAATATAGAATTCCAAGATGAAAAGATTATACATTTATCATTTAATGAAATATTAAAGGGAGAAATTAATGTCCTGCTAAATTAATTTACTTATCTAACACCAAATTCCACTTTAACATATTTCCTGGTTATGAAAATATTGCAAATAATCCAGGAAGTAATCCAAATTCCTGCAACTGCTTTCAAAAGTTTAAGGACTCTGTACCATACTGCAAGGAGCTTCTCAAAAGGCTGTTTGAGTTTTACATTTCAAGCCTTCTAGAACAGAAATGTAATCCTTTACAACATTTAGAATTCTTTTAGTTCCACCGGAAGGTTCTGAAGCAACTGACTGTAGCAAACATAGACATGGAAGGGCCTTTCACACACCTTCCTTCACTTTACTAGGGAACTGCCTCAGTTAGATTTCTCTTTTATTGACAAGCGCCAGTAGTCAACTCTATGCCCTATTAATAAATTCACTGCAGTTTCTGCAATATCATTAGGTACCAGTAATTGCCCAATTTATAGCAGTATGAGCCCTAAAATACTTTGAACCTTACTAGTATCTAATTATTTACCTGAAGCCAAATTCCACTGTTAAACCCATGAAAACATTTTTCCAGTACTCATTTTGACTGTAGGTATTTACTATGGACAGTAACCAAGCTGCTAATCTTTAGTTCTCCTCCCATGATCAATTATTTTGACTCTAAGACATCAAAGGCTGTGATTTAGAGGCAAGAGGGGCATATTAAATATATGCAGAAAACCTGTTTTTAAAGCACATACTCTAAACCCAAGCATTATTTTAATCAGGAGAGAAAAACGGAGAAAAGAGGAGGTTTGTGTAACCAATTAGAACTAACCAACAGTATTCAAATATTGAATGAGTAATAGTTACTGTGCACTGAAAAGTTTGCAAACCAGAAGGTATTCCTAGATATTGGTAATTATTATTGAAAGACTGCTAATTTCAGGAGAATACTGCACTCCTACATAAATTGCAAAAAAAGAAAGTGAGGTTAAATTAGTCAGCTATAGGATAAGGTATGAATTATTTACTAAGTTTGATTCAGGTGCATAATTCTTCAGTCAAGCATACAAATCAGATCAGGTAATTCCACATAATCATATGATTACTAATTTCATATACAGTTACTTTATCAGTGTCTGTAGTTACAGTATTTAGAATTACAAATTTGATATATTCTCATTTACATATTTTACAGACAGCTAATACATTTTTAGAGTCTATGTAGATAGAGTTTTAATACCCAAGTTTTATACTTCAGTGGTAAATATAAGATATCAAGATAAGGCCATCTGCTCATGACAAAAGTTTTCATCTAACTATAGAGGAGTACTTGCAACTTTTATCTTTCTTTGGTTTGTAAGGCATAAATGGTAGAGTATTACAAATCAGATATTTGCTAGTGTCAGGTAACACGTTTCAATATTAATTTGAGAGACAGTAGACAGCAAATGCAGAGTAAGTCCTAACAATTGCTGCCATTAAGACTTAAGTAACAATCAAATTGCTGCTGCTATATTTGATAGATTGCTAACAAAGTTTTCTTCTGAAATGTTCTTTTAGCTTCCTACATAGGTAGGAACTTAAGAAAACTATTCAATATTCACAATTTTTACTGTTGGTTATATTCAACACTCAGTTCCTATTTGCAGTTTCTATGACTACTGGAGCAGCACTAATTTCTTCAAATTGAAAGAAAATAGAATCCAATTTGTATATTTAAACAAGAACATGCACAATTTTCTTTGAACCCTATTCCAGGAGAAAGAACATAAATATATATATATATGTATCTCCATTTTAACCGAAAAACACAGGTATATATATTCCATTTCAAAGATTTAACAGAGAAAATAAAAATCAATTTTAACTACACATTTTGTATGTAACACCAGGGCATTTTAGCCAGTTTTGAAAGAATTCTACTTTTACCTTTTCAAAGTGGTCACTACCAGCCACATGAATTTTTTAGTGGGATGAAAAAATACAATAAAAAGAACAGTACAAATACTGTGTTTCCTTCTCAAAGACTTTCCTATGAATCCTATGTGCTTTCAGCTTACAGGAAAAAAAAGCTACCAAGCCTTGTATTATCTACACCTATTATTTAATTTTAATTCCCTGAATTTAATACAAGGAAACACTAATATATATGCAGATATTGTGAGATTATGACTCATGGTATTGATTTCAATGGTAACAGTCACACATTTGTGTCATGTCTTTTCTAGTAACTCCACTGTCTTTAAATATATTATAATCTTCACCACAAGAAGAATGACAGTAGAAAAGTACACTGCCAGAACTAGCAAAATCCTTCACACCTATTGTAGGTATTTCTAATTGAAAATGCCATTCCTATATTTTTACTTGGCATTAATCTATCAGCTTTTAAGAATAAATTTAACTTTACTCCATTCAAGCATGCAACTACTGGTTTCATATTCAAAAGAATCCCACAGAAAAAGAAAATTTTAAGCACAAAAAAATTATTCCTTTGATAAGCCTCACTGCTGTGCAACAAGACAACCATACAGCCCCTGGGAGCCAGGCAGCCAGCACACAAAGCAATGTGCAGCACTGGGCAGCCTGCACAGCTGCTAGTTAGGGACCCCTGAGTTCTGGATAAGCACAGAGCCTCCCACCCAAATAGCTTGATATCCTTGTTTCATGCCAGCGGGCTCACATTTTCAGTTTCCCTTCAAATATTGATGAATTGACAAAAAATACGTGTCTGTTAAACCAACATTTTTCAAGGCACTGCTGCTCTGCCAGAAAAATCATGACTTGATTTAAAATTAAGTACTGGAAAATAAATTGGGATTTCATTTTCTGATTTAAATCAAAACATTAGTGAATACATCCTTTTCCCTACAGTAATTCTCTCATCCTAGTTTTACTTTGTGTCAAATCATTTCCTTTCTTTAAAAAAGCCCTTCAGAAGGGGCAGGAAATACAAAAAACATCTTTAGAGCACAGTGGAGGAACGTTCTCTAGTTTTCATTTCTTTCAGTGAACACTGAATATCATTTTGCACCCCTCAGAGTCTGACCATGTATTTCCATATATATATATTAAGACACACAAGAAGCTTTCCTGGCTAACATTGAAAGATATTTTCTTCTTCATTAATGCCTACGCTACCAATTTCATGTGTTAGTTGGGAAGCTATGGGGAGATAGCCTCTCTTACCCTTTTGGTTGTCCTGAGGAAGGGAAATATGACTGCCAGTGAGTCTCCAGGAAATACAGTCAGACTACATTAAGAATCACTGCTCAACAAGATGGAACACTCCAGGTTCTATCAGTTCCATTGTTCTGAAATCGCTCTTAACACGGGCCTGGGCAAGCTACAAGCAAATAAAAATTTTTATTTTTAAATTTTAAGAACAGATAACAATCATCACATTAGTTAGGAAACAAAGAAAGGGGAAAGACACATATTTTACAAGCACTTATATGTGTGTTTAAGTTAGATCACTAGGCTTCTCTTACCCTACAAAATGTAGTTAATACACTGACAGATATTTCATGTCATTCCTACCTGAACGCTGTGATATACATCCAACCCTATACCTTCTGTCTACTTTAATGGAAAGTAGTTCAGACCACACAGCCTAAATTTTATCTATTTTTGCTGGAATTAAAATAAAATTCCTCTGCCTCCTATTCTTCTCCCTATCCCATCTTCTCCTCATTTACTATCCAAAAACTTGAGCAGGATTTATGAATGCAGTCCATCTTTTCTATCATGTGTCACCTTCGACTTCAGGGATGGTGAAATAACATTAGTTTGAACTATTTTTTTCTCTGTCTGCTCTGATGGACAGAGAACTTGGTGAGTGCACAGGAGAAATCAGTGTTCACTTTATTATATCCATCCATCAGTCTTATTCCAACTAAGATGGAAAAGCAGTATTTGGTAAGAACTGTCTGTATACAATCTTGCAACTTCTGTAAGTGCTCAGAAAAGAAACTCACTAAAATTGAAATTTATAGCCAATTTAGTTCATTACAACCTCTATAGACACTGAAGTAATTTTTCTGACAAAATCAGAAATAAAACCTTATGTGATGAAATTTCCATTTTTTAGAGATTAAGTAGCAATTATGTTGTTGTTCTAATATGAAGAACAATCAAAATATGTAAGTTTCATTTCTGCGCATGATGAACAAATTAATATGGCCATTGAAACTTAAATATTAATCTTTTTCCTCCATATAATTCATACAAGTCATGGTAAAATCCACTCCTTTCAAAATATTTAGCTTAAGCTTTTGATCCTCAACCCAGCAAACACAAGTTTACAACATAGGCGTTGTCCCATTTGTTTTAGTTATTAATGTTAAACCATCTTTTGCTGGACTTTGGAAACTTGGACTTGTAATTTAATTTTGTCATCAACTTTCACTGGTTATCAAATAGCTCTTGAATCTGGAAATTCTTTGGAGAATGAAATAAAGATAATCACTTGCTCTCGGGAAGAATAAGGCTGCTGGGTTTGTCTGTATCACATGTAATACATGAACCCAGTTAACACCTTTCTGATATTATGTTTCCAAGATACACACAAGCATTTTGCTAGCAGGGCCTTATCTCTGGCTCAAGGCTTCAATGTAATTATGGCTCTAGGGTAGAAATAGAAGAGTTTTCTTTAAGCATTGCAATGGTAATGCAGGCTGCCAACTGAAAAGGAAGGTAGAAATCTTGACAGATATGAAATACAAGAACTTATTAGGCTATAACAACATATTGTAAAGCATGTCATGGGGTTTGTATGTATAACAGCTAATGAATGTTTTTATACAGCAAACTCCCTCCCTCAGGAATCAAAAAGAATAAAACTGACTACTGATTAGAATTTGCCATCTTACTCAGAAATCTGAACAACAAGCTAAAGTGAAAAACACATATGTCATTAGTTACATTTAAAAATAACTAAGCATGTAATTTTCTTTTGAGATGCATCTATTTAAGGTGATGTTATACTTTACTCTCAAAAACCTTAAAATTCCCCATTTCATTAAAAAAATCAGTATTAAATTTCATAGGCAGGGATACCTATGATTGTCCAGGAGAGACAAAGATACAAAACGAAATGCAAAGAAAGAAACAGTAAAGGAGTTGTGAAATTAATCAGTCAAATGGTTTGCGTTAGGATAAACAATTTTGCTCAGTGTGGACTCAAAATGGCAGATTACTTTAGTTGATGCAAACATCGTTCTAAATATATTTCAAGAGCACTGGGTATTTCCTGTGAACCTTTGTTTCCTTCCATGAGGCAGAATTTCATCTAAATCACATCAGGTGCAAGTACCCTCTGCTCCCTACTCCTAATGCTGAACCATATGCATTATATGATTTTTCCTGCAGTGCACCTGTGAGGTGAATACCAGAAAAAATTGCACCCCGAGACCTTTATGCCCTGAAAATATGCAGGATTCTTCTTTCTGTCACCTCCTCACCCCACTTCACCAACAGACACCATGCGGGTTTAACAGAGCTCTACACCACAGTGCTAGCTGTTACGACTGTTTCTATTATGAAAAATAGACACTTTACCACGTATGCCTTTGTAAGTTAGCCATTATGCCACCATGTACCTTTTACACAGCTACAGATGATTTTTAAGTCTCAGACAAATACAATGGGATACAACGTCATTGCCAACGTCACTTTGGAAAATAAGATTTAAAATAAGTTACTTTGATACTTGAACATAGCATCTGGCAGTTACAGCATTCATAATGTGTTTGTTTACACTACTAAGAATCTTAACATTAAGACAGAATTTTATCATAAACAGTTGGCTCGAGACAGCTTATCATCAATATCTTGAAAGGGTATAGAGGAAAAGACAAAGCATCTTCAGAATTCTGGCTTTGTAATCTTATTAGGCTTTTCTTATGAAGAAAGTCTGCTTTCATGTATTTACTTGAAAATGTCTTAGCAAAGAAAAATCGGATGAAAACTATTATCTAGTGTGCCATCATCAAATCTGGCTTCACACAAATCCATCCAGCTTATCTAGTCCTATGGAAACATTTATTATTGCTCTGAACATGAGAAGAGGAATTCCTGATTCAGGAAACTCCCAGAATAAAGTAGTACAGATAGCAGAAAGATCTTGAAAACCAAACATACAGATTATAAACCTGCACAGTAAGTTCAAGTAAATTGACAGGATGTATTGACCGATTCCCACATGACAGTGTATTTCATCATTCCAGAAAGGTTGTCATCTCTGTTTCTGAATAATTCAGTGTGCAAAAATAACTCACGAATTATGAAAGTGGGATTACACCATTTGAATTATTGGGTAGGGAAATCCATGAATTTTCCCCAACTGCAGTGCAGAATAATTATTGCTAGCCCATTTAGGACGAAGTCTAAGTCCAAATGTAAAAGTCACAAGACTTTATAGCTACTGCACCTGACCTAATTTCCATAATCTCCTGAGCTCTGCATACTGAGTTAACCTAGGCCCAAGGTTTCTTGCAAGTAATTGCTGATATTTTGGCAGGTAGGTAACAAATCTTTTACAACCTTTTATGCTGTTTGCTTTTATGATATGGTTATGCTTACCGCTTGTACTATTGTCTATATACTGAACTCTGTGTCCTTATGTGCTTTCAGAGACAAATGACTCAGTATTATTGACCTTCATGAGATACAGAATAGAATGGTCACCAAATCATGTGTACTGCTTACTGTTTGAGGCCAGAAGGTTCACTCTTCAAAGAATTATTCCAATTTGTTGGAATATAAAAAACAATCTGTTTGCTATTTTTGGTTAAAAAGACACCCTGCCTCTGCCATCACAGTTACAGAGTGACTGAAGTGGAGCTCATTTGATGTTTTGATGATAATAAGGAAAACTGCAGGCAGGAAAACAGAAAACAAAATGGAACTTCAGTTAAAATGCTAGCTTTCATTTCTATTTCACACTATGATTATATTACTGGCCCTGGATGTGCCTTTTCCACTTTTTCCCTCCTGTCTTCTTTTATTTTTTTGGAAGTCCGACTGCTCAAAGAGCTATTTTTAACGGGACTTACTTGTTCTAGCTTCTCTTTCTAGGAGTCCGTTTTACAACATTACCAATAACCAGCAAAAGGCAGTGGAGTGTTGCAATCACAATACCCACAGGGTGAGAAAGAGATGAAGAAGAATGTTAAATCCTTGAACTGAAGGAATCCACAAAGGCCTGCCCGGTTTTCCTTCTAGTATAATCATACACTAAATTTATTAATGAAAATGAATAACTGTTGGAGTGGGAAGTCAGGCCCGGATTAATGACAGAGTCTCAGTATGAGTATGGTCGTTCTGCTTTATTCCAAGTTTTAGCAGAGTTTATATAGGCAAACAGCAGATACACACACTAGCAGGCGTTCACACAATTGGCTACCAGCTCTTGTCCACCTGGCTTAAGTTTTCATAATTGATACAGAGTCGCTTCCTACACACAACACTACTCCCTTAGTTCCCAAGCACAGATCCGTTTTATTAATCTTAAACAAAGGCTAGAAAAGCATGTTTACCCTAAAATAAGCGGGATCAGGGAGAGGACAATGCCATCCTCAGGCCTGCTGCTAAGGCTGCAGGCCTGAGGCCAAGGCTTTGGGCCTACGGCTAAGGCCTCTCCCCCTCCCGTGTCTAGAACTGGATTGTTCATCCCAATCAAGTCATGTCCTCTTGCAGACAGCCATTCCTCCACAAATGACCAGTAAATCTCTTTTTAAGTAACCAAGAAAATTACAATCCTACCCAAAGACTCTTTTTTACTAGGATTATTTAAGAAGTTAAACACTATCACTTAGTTCAAAAGAGATGAATACTCTTCAAGTAACACCTTGTCTTTGGCTCTCTTAGAGATGGCAGAATGGCACACTGCCTCACCCAAAACAGGAAACCAGGACCACTCTTAGTGACAAATTAACAGAAGACTTCCATGGAACTACTTAAAACACATTAGCATTCTCAATAAAGTGGTACTTAAAAACAAAGCAGAACTTCATGAATCTAAAATAGATGTTTGCAACAATTCCTTGACAATTTGTTTTACTTAATTTCAGAGGCATTTCTGAAGTTTACTTGATTTTATAGTCTCTACTATTGATGTGAAAGGAGCTTCATCAGACTTGTCAATATACCAGGCCCAGATTATGTAATTTATAGAAACATCGTATGATTCTCATACTGTAAGTGGTCTCCTCATCTCAAAATAAGTGAATGATCTCTGTTTCTACCCAAGCTTTTTAAGAACACTGAGGAAAGTTCTCTATTTATGTAAGCGGGCACAGTACCACGTCATTGGAATCTTTTTCATTTACCTCACCAGCCTCAGACAATGGCCTGCTAATAAGCAAATTGTTACTTTTAGCAATCATACTGTGTATTGCAGGTTTGGAACAGGGTTTACATGAGATTCGGCAAATTCATGAAATGAAAAGCCACTGAAGATAACTGAAATTGTATAAATCTGGCAAATTGCTGAAGACAGAGAGAGGAATCGGAGGTTTTACTTATAAGAATATGCTTTTCCTTATTCTTACAGACTTTGCTTTTTGTCAAAGATGCTTTTGTACATGAAATTTCAGTCTGGCACAACACAGTCATCCCTATTTTCTTAAATAACATGGAGAAAAGTCCTTTTATTATTCCAGGACTCATCACTGAATCTCTTGTTCAGTAACTTTCAGTGTCTTGCTCCCAGACCTCCCAAAATTCCAGTTTCAGTTCAGTTTTTAAAAAGGTTGACAATCTCAGTCAGGGGAAAAGAGTTTTAAATAATTTTACTGTTTAAGCTTAAAGCATTTACAGTTTGCCTTATTGCTGCTTTCAATGCTTTATTTTCAGCTGGTGACCACTCATAATTAAAATGTTCAGGCCTGTTGTGATTAAGTTAAATAGCTTTACTCTCAGACTACAGGCAGTTGCAAAGTATGCAGCAAGATTTTTTTTATTCCTAATTAAGTTTCCTAGCATGAGTCACATTTGTAGAATCAGAAAATGAAACACTTAAAAATACTGCATCTGTCAGGCTCCCTCTCCCCAAAGCAGCTAGGGATGAAGCTACATACAGGAAAAGAAGCTGGGGGTGTTGATCAACAGCCAGCTGAATATGAGCCAGCAGTGTGCCCAGGTAACCAAGAAGGCCAACAGCATCCTGGCTGGTATCAGAAATAGTGTGACCAGCAGGACAAGGGAAGTGTTCATCCCCCTGTACTCAGCACTGGTGAGGCCACACCTCAATCTACCATGTTCAGTTTTGGGTCCCTCATTACAGGAGGGAGATTGAGGTGAATATCCAGAGAAGGGCAAGGAAACTGGTGAGGGGTCTGGAGAACAAGTTTTATGAGGGGCAGCTGAGGGAGCTGGGATTGTTTAGCCTGGAAAAGGAGGCTGAGGAGACCTTATCACTCTCTACAACTACCTGAAAGGACGTTGTAGCAAGGTGGTGGTCAGTCTCTTCTCCCAAGTAACAGGTGATAGGACAAGAGGAAATGGCCTCAAGTTGTGCCACAGCAGGTTTAGATTGGATATTAGGAAAAATTTATTCACTGAAAGGGTTATCAAGCCATGGGACAGGCTGCCCAGGGAAGTGCTGAGTCACCATCCCTAGTGGCATTTAAAAGACAGCATGGACATCTTGCTTAGGGACATGTTTTAATGGTGGACTTGGCAGTGTTAGGTTTATGGCTGGACTTGATGATTCTAAAGGTCTTTTCTAATCTAAATGATTCTATGATTCTATATCTGCCCATCTCCTAAATATTTCCTTGAGTTCTCACTTCCAAGCTCAGTTGGAACCTGTCTGCAGAGAATAAAAAATGTTTTTTTGTCAGACAGAAATGCTCAAGTTGTTTATTTTAAAAATCTGCAGTTCAGTAGCTTGTGTTTTTAAAATCCTTTGCTGATAGTCCATAAAAGTTTATAAGAGCATTCACTTTTTCTTTTTATTTCTTGCTAATTGCTATACTTAGTTTTGTAGAAAAGTGCTTGATGTAATAATGCAACTGTTCAGAGTAAGGATTTATTTTCCAGAAAAAGTTGTATTTACTGAGGAAGAGGCACATTACTAAAACCTAGATAAATAAAATATTAATTTAATTGTTGATATCTATTTTTCTACAATCCAAAATATTATTATATCTACAATTCTTGAATTATTTCAGGAAGAGTGCAAACATTATAAAATACAGGAAACAATAATGAGAAGCCCTTCTGCCCCTGTGGTGATACCTTAAATTATTTTTGATGAACAAGGAAAGCTTCCAAAATTTCCTTTTGAGAAATCCAAGCCAATACACAGATTGAATAAAATGAAGCTTGGCTCACTGGCAGGCTGTTGCAGTCTGGCAAAAAGAGCCTTCAGTTTCCCTTTCCTTTCCCAGGACACTTTTACTTAATAGCACAAACCCACAGGACCCAGACTATTAGCTCACAAAGCCTTATGCTTTTTAATAATCTGTGGAAACCCTGTGAGTATTTAAGTAAGAGCTATTCTCCTTTAGCCTGCTTCCTAGTCCCTGATTTCTTCAGCTTTTCCTTCATGAATATATTTAAGTCTAAGCAGCTTTCCTCTTTTTTGTCTGTACCTAGAAGTTTAGTAGTTTGAAGGACAGACAACTGATTTTTTTTCAATTAATTTTTTCTTTTAAAAAGATCCACCAATAAGTACAGATCTAGAAGGCGAGAATGAAATAAGCTTGCGCTGTTCATGCCAAACAAATGATAGCAAGAAAGGGCATATCTATATTTGTTCCTATCTTTGCCACAAGAAAGAGGAGCCAGCATTTTAGTGCCTTATTCACCTCTGAAATACAGCAGTGAACTTTATTACTGTGACCTTTTGTATGTTCCTGAACTTGGTATTGGTAACCAGCACAAGGGCATGTGAGCCAAAGAAATCCAAAATAGCCACTCAAAATACAGAATACTAATTGTTTTAAAATTTATGTTTCCAGTTCTTTAAAACTTCAGAGCTCTCCACTGACTTTGTTAGACAGTAGCTTTCTTCTATATAATTTTTGCAGCAAATCACCATCAGGTACGGTATCTAAGCTATTTTGCTGTACCATCATCCATCAACATCTACACGAGCTGACAGTCTGCTAGACAGGAGTACTGGTTTCCAGTGTAGATTAACCACATCAATGGAACAGCAAAGGAGGTATATTTTGCAACATGTGCTAGGAATGTACCTCAACCCTTATTGTTTCTCTATCACTGTGACCTTGGCCAATCATTACATAATGAATTACAAGTCCTTGCATTCACTTTGTTGTCTATCTTACTCTCTGGTGACATTAAAATAAATTGTATTTTCCATTGTTAGAATTAATCTCACAAAGATTATATACTGCTTCTCTCTTTCATTTTTCCCCACACTGGTAAATGTAACATATTTGGAAACAGGGTTTATTTGCTCAGCCCTACCTCTAAAATTATAATTGAAAAAATATGAAAACAAAATAAAACAAACCCCATGGTTTTATCTACAAGTAAGTATATACACTTATCAGACTAATTTACAATGACCTATATAGGGAATAAGCTGATGTTCAGCTTCTCAGAATTGTGTCAGGACCAATGATTCCCAAGTCAACAGAAGATGGTAAATATATACAACTTTTGAAAATGTATACACTGGTTTAGTTCTAAACACCCAGCTACAGTTTCAGTCATACACCATGCTATGGATCTGAACACAGGTTAGAATTAGATGAATTTTAAAGAGCTTAGGGAAAATCTTCAAATTATTTGGTAGAATAGTTTGTGAAGAAGAAAAGTGTCAGAATAGTATACAGCTAAACTGCTTTCTTGAGTAAAACAGTGAACCCATTTGTATCATTAGCAAAGTTTAAACATAAATAATGTTGCTTTGAATTATATACTGAGCTACAGCAAGCAGTGGCAAATAACAGTCCTACTCCTACAGAACTCTCTAGATGTGCACTCCATGTGCTTACATTTTATTCCTTGTATTATCCCCAGTGTTCAGATACACTTACCTAAGATGTCAGCAACATATAGGTATCTTAGCTACCACATCAAATTTGACTGTTGGCATTTCTCAGCACTGCCAGGAGCAAAATGAAAGATTCCTGATCAGACTAATAGTGTGAAACTACAAGGGAAGACTGAAGGGACACTACCAGGTGTATAAGCAAGAAGACATCATCTGTCTCAGCAAAGGGCATGTTCCATCAGTATCAACAAAATGGCACATAACGAGATGTCTCGATTCCATTTCCAAAATACTGAACAATAGCTGGAACAACCATGTAAATGACTTTCTGCTGTTATGGCTGTGAAGGAAATGCATGCTTTCCATATCATACTCAGACTTTGGGACAGAAGCATTTATTAAGCCAATAGAAGGATGAAGATATAATTTTTAAATATACCCCAGAAACTAGGAACGGATGAGAATAGAAACTAAATTCAGGTCTTTCACAAAAGGCTTTTCTCTATATCTCTATAGTGCCCTCGTACAAATTTTCTTCGCATAGAACAGTATTCAAGACCTGTCACTGTTCTATGTTTATCCCTTAGCAAATAAGGAATAGATTTCAAATCTTGAAAATTGTAAGAAATAGTGCTTCTTTTGGACTACTAGCTGTGGTCAACTACAATTAGCACTTAAAATTAATCAGGTCTGTGTCATCAATAAAGTATGCATTATAAAACCTTATCTGCTCCCACAGACTGAATTAAATAATAATTGTATTTGATTCTCATCCAAATCTACAAGATTTGTCCAGAGGCATTTAAAAGAAGTGAAATTATAACTTTAGGATTAACTACAAATTGTAAGGAGAGGAGGGAAGGAGTATTCACGTTACCATGAAATAAAATGGAAGTGTTGTACCAAAAAAATAAATGAATCTGAAATACGGCAGACAGAAAAAGCACAAGTGCTTGTTCCATTTTTCTTTGGTAATTGATTGGGAACTTTCCTCATTTCATTCATGCTAATTATTCTAAAACTTCTGCTGCCATTACTGGCCGTGAGCAGGGAGCTGGTAGGTCCACACTGTCAACAGCTGACTGCAGCAAGTTTCTAGAAAATCATTTTCAATTTCTGATTTAAACCTGGCTGTTACTTAGTTTGATAAATCTTTCTATTTATCTTGTTCTTATCTCATCCTCTCTGAGGAGCTAGGCATATGTCACTCTCTCTGGGTCTTGTATCTTCCTTAATAAGGAATAAGTTTCTGGGGGCGGGCGGAAACCAACATGAATTATACAGGGACAAGGATAGTCATAAAACCCAAGCTACTAGAAATTTGAAATTCAGAATAAAAATCTCTCAGTCTATATATCAAAACTGCACGTTGTATAACTTGAAACTCAGATCATCATTAGATCTTTATTATACAATGAAGCATATACTTATTTTTTTATAAATCACAGGGTATTGGATCTTTTGCACACAGATCACCAGAACTGAAAGATGTCTCGTTCAATTATTCCTCTGAGATTTTCTGCAGATATTTCCTAACCCATAAATGTCACTTATCAAAGTGCAATTACATCACCCCTTTGCCAACAACAGCCTTTGTACATATCAGCATTCCATTTTCTGTCCTGCTCCAATGCTTCTGTCTCTCTCTTATCCACAAGACAATAGTGAACACACAGGAAACACTAAGATAAACTGTCACTTGGACAAATATTTGGCAAATAGCTTTCCAGCTAAGCAACTGAGGTGGGTAAGTATCACTCTCAAAAGACATTAGGTTCCCAGGTGTCTCTCTCATCCCTTTGCGGGAAATTACTGCCCACACACCAAAGCATAGCAGAGTACGTGCATGCAACCCTGCTCCCCAAGTTCACTGCAAAGCATTTTAGTACCAACTTAGCATCAACTAAGACACTAAGCTGTGAATGAGAGTAGAATTGCTGGCACAGCTCACTCTTCTGGGGCAGGAACTTCTGGCAAGGCCTGGAATGCAGAAGGGTGAGAGCAGAACTCCTAACTGCTCCCACAAAATCACCCAAGTCCATCTGTCAAAATGGCCAAATTACCTGGTATGTCTCCAAAAGACCAGTCCAGTTTGGGAAGCAGAGAGCCAACAACCGTAAAACCAAAAGGAAGCATCTTTTTAGGGCAGTTAGCTCAAATGCTGACACCACGACTGCTACCAGCACAACAGACAGCTTTGAGCTAACTCTGGTACCTTTACAGGACAGGGAATGAAAAGCCTGAATGACACTGTCAATTGAGACTTCAGTTCCTCACTGCCTACCTGAAAAACACAACAAATCCCTAAAATCACTGTGTGGTTCTGAAAAAAAGAAAATAGCCCTAATGTACTAGGAAACACAACTTTCAGCAGTCAACATTTCCTAATGGTGAAGTGTCCTAATATGCATTGTGGAGGCAGGGAGAAGGGAGAATGAAGGGGAAGAGATCTATAAAAAAAGTTACCCTCTTTTTCCTGTCTCTGCACCAGTTTTAGACTGGCCTCACTGCCCTCTCCCCACACACCCTTTGGGACAGCCAAGACTGACTATGCTACTTGAGAACCAAGTCACGTAAAGACCACATGCCTGCAGGCTGGTAGATTTAATGTGAAAGGGGAGAAATCTTCCATTTCTGCAGGACAGGGAAAGATACCAAGGAATTTCAGGAAACAGGCTCATCACAAAATGACTGCTCTGACTGTATAAACACCTTTGAACTTCCACAGAGTAGAAGAAAAAATACTTCAAACAATAATAATCTGCTTAGCTTTCACTATAGGAGTACCTCTGTATCCCAGGAGAATATGCTGATCTAAACAATCTTGTAAAGATTTTTAGATTTTGTCACAGATACAGTAGATACAGACAAACTACACCATTAAGGCATTTTATTCCGCAATAAAATCTGAGTTTTTAATAAGAATTAATAAGAACATATTCTATAGCTGATTGATTATATAAAATCTTTTCAATGTTACTCCAGTGCATCTCTAATGTAGAGATACTTCTTAAAATATTCAAAAGCAACTTTAATCCAAGTCAATAGGAAAAGCTTTTAAATAGAATCAGTTCCCAAGAGTTTACAAAATAGGTGTTTGTACAAAAGTTCCACTTTTCAGGTTGGCCTGCTAGTAGTCTCATAAAAAAAAAGAAAATGCAGTTAAGCTGTTCATACTTAAGTATACTCAAAAGTCCAGAAAAGGCAGAAAAGATCATAGAATAGTTTGGGTTGGAAGGGACCTTTAAAGGTCATCCAGTCCAATCCACCTGCAATGAGCAGGGACATCTTCAACTAGATCAGCTTGCTCAGAGCCCTGTCCAACCTGAACTTGAATGTTTCCAGGGATGGGGCATCTACCACCTCTCTGCGCAACCCGGTCCAGTGTTTCACCACCCTCATGGTAAAACATTTCTTCCTTATATCTAGTCTGAGTCTACCCTCTGTTAGTTTAAAACCATTATCCCTTGTCCTATTGCTACAGGCCCTACTAAAAAGTCTGTCTTCATCTTTCTTATGAGCCCCCTTTAAGTACAGAAAGGTCACAATAAAGTCTCGCTGGAGCCTTCTCTTCTCCAGGCTGAGCAACCCAAACTCTCTCAGCCTGCCCTCACAGAAGAGACGCTCTAGCCCTCTGATTATCTTCATGGCCCTCCTCTGGACCTGGTGAAGTTCTACTTTGACATAAAATCATACCACATGAGGGCAGAAATACCTACTGGCTAATAAAAGTTAGCTTCAGAGTCAGATCTAGTGGGGGGGGGGGTTCTTTTGATATATATATTTTTTTAAACATTTGAAAGTCTTCAGATGTTTGGCCTGATTTAGGTCACGTTCTGATAGTGGTTTTGGTTCTCTTGTCCTATCTCTTTCCAGAGTAGATATAAGCAACAATTTGAGTATGAATGGGAAAAAGCCTCCTTTATGCAATTTCTTTAGAAACCAAGTTAATGTCTCCAAAAGAGGAAAAAAAACGCATCATTTCAATGAGTAGCTGTACTTGTTTTAAATGGATTAAGGACTAAAGAATGCCAATATAAAAATACTCTATAGAAATGCAAAACAATTTTAACACACTGTAAGCAGAGTGGATTTAATAAGGGGAACCACAAGTCAAACCATGGAAATGCTGTTTATTGCAAACTAATGGTCTAACGTTCTTGAACCTATTTAAAAATACAGGTTTGAAATAATATGCTCATATATACAAGTAATCATCTTTTTATATTAAGGAAAGGTTTTGAACTTTTCAAACAGTTAACAAGGGAAAACAGAAAGACTTCACTGACTTAGAGAAGGTTGACCTGAATTTATAACTATTTGCCTGATTTCCCTGTATTTTTGCTTCCTCTTGATAACTGAAAATGCCAAGTAACTTTTCCTCACCCTATATCTAGCTCAAGTGGATCTTTGACCCCTAAATAACAGAAAAACCTGGCCCTTACAGAAATCTAACAGAGTGTTAATTCTGTCCTTTGTCATAAATAGGAATTGTATTAACAGAAACTAATGATAACTATTATATGTGTCTATTACCTTAAATTGTAAAAAGATACTTTTCTGTAGGCAGAAGCGTAGTGTAAGGCAAATAGCAAGGAGTAGCTGACCACATCCAATAAAAGCCCATTTCTACAAGCAACTAAAAGTATACACTTGGTATGTGGTGTATTCCTAATGTTTCTTACATATACATACTGTGACACAGCGTTTTCTGCAATGAAAAAGATAATACAAAATTATTTTCATAATACTAAGTGCAGCATTTTAATAATAGTAAGTAATTTCCTATCCATGCTTCTGAGTTAATCAATAATATATTTTTATAAAGATAAGAGTAATGCAATGCAGCATAGGACATTCTGATGCCCTTCCAGTTCAATCAACCTAAATTTGTGTTCAGTTCCATTAGGCATTTATGAATATGCTATTTCATATTGAAGATGACTGCCACAAAACCTCCTAAGCAGGCAGGTTACAATGGAATCAAGCCAATGCGTGTTAAAACTGATACAAAGATTATTACTTCTTAAACACTGTACAATTAAATCACAGAACTCACTAAGACATTATATTGGAGGGGCCTAAAAGGTGTCAAAATTATATATGAACATAGAAAACTGAAATACTAATAACTATTAAAATTACAAATTATAGATATGCTTTAAGGTAATTCAAACATGAACTGGCACTGGTTAGGAGAAAGAAAAACTCTCTTGGCAAATAATGAAAATGATAAATTTTAAAGCTTTCTTACTTTATAATAAAGCTGGTGCTAACCAATGTCAGAAACAGAACATTGCAGTACAGCACACTCCCTCTGCTGATGCTAAAGAGTATGAACAAATCAGTCATTTTAGAAGACTAGAGAACATAACAATTTTGCAGCTTTCATCTTTCATTGAACTAGACCTTCTGAGAAGACAGTCACTGTTGCGTTTGGTTTTTGGGTTCAGTGGGTTTTGGTTTATTTTCCTTAAACAATTCTGGGAATACATATGCAATCTTCCTCTTTGAAAGTTATAATGATTATGCATTAGTACAATTATATTGGCTAAAAATATTCACTGTTCCAAATAGAACTCTGAAAGCAAAGCAAGCTGTACTCTTACGGGCACTGCCTTGCTTTCCTTAGTGCCTGTATAAACATTCCCTGATTAAGTATCAGTATCTCTGCCACTTGAGTATTTTAGGCAGTTTTCGCTGGCTAACTAAAAAGTCACACCCCAAATATTTCCTACAGTTCTGACAAAGAACCACTGTAAGAATCCTGTGTAATTGTAAGTGCCAGACTAACTGTTATACTTAAGAAAATTAGCAAGTCTTCAGGGTCTAAAATAGAGAATAAGGAGATTTTAATTATTTTTTTAAAATGTATTTGAAAAGGTATAAAGGACTGGGTCTGGGCAGCAGAAAATTCAGGTGCTGAGTTAAGGTATAGGGAACAGCATTAAAAAAGACAACTGGATGAAAGTAAAATCATTGGTTTTATTAGATAGAAGACTCACTGAAATCTACTGCAAAGACTGTTCCAAAGAAAGGGAAAAGATAATTGACCTCCCAAGTGGGTAGAAGCCCACCACTGTTTAGAAGGGTTGGAATGCTCTTGCCTTAGTGAGTATTGTTATATTAGCCTCACTAAAAGTCATCTCTACAGATATTCAGAAGTTTAATACCAATATGTACTCTTGAAATTAATATCCTGTAGAGAAAAATCACAAAGCCTTCGGCAACACTTTAACACCATCCATACTATATTGTACACCTTAGGCACACAACCAATATATTTGTGCATTTTTCCAAAAGACAATGCAAACAATTCTTGTAATAGTGTATCTGCACAGTATAAATGGGTTTGCCTTTAAGAGCGTTCTGCTTCAGAAGTGACGAAAAAAAAATGTTTAAATGAAAAAGTATAGGTGTGTTTTTCAGGTTGCTTTTGGGTTTTGTTGGGTTTTTTTCCCCTCAGGCCATTTTTCTACAGTACAGTTGTCCTTGAGAGAGGGAAGGGAAGAACTGTATGAGTACATTTGGTTAAGTGGTCGTGCCATTGTGCCAGATGCTTCACTCATGGGGTGAGTCAGGAACTATATATACATGGGTTTGGAGAAAAATGAGGCTCCCTTGAAAAGGCAGGCAGAAAAACTGTTCCGAAAGTTAGAAGATGCAGGAGGTGATTATGTTGGAAAAATTAGCATGGAGTAAACTAGGGTGTAATATTTTCAGTGAATTACATGCTCTGCAGTAATTCTCTACACGGATGTTTTTGTTCACGTTCTACGCATGTCTATACACATTACTGAGGCACTCTGCATAAAACCCAGCCTAGCCAGATCCACAACCAGTGCAGTGATGAGATGCAGTGTTTACTGGAGATGGTACGGTGCCACACTGCTACAGCCACCCTGTCATCAGCACTGTCTGGAATCTCCACCCAGCAGGGCTCAGCTTTGTCATTGCTGCAATGGAACCTACTACACAGGATAAGTCCAGCTTGGCAATAGTAAGGAAAAATCCTCCCAGCTCTGCAAAGCTCCTTTCCCACATTTTGTGGGTTGTTTTGGTAGACAACAGCAGCCAATCTGGGTTCTGAGCTATGCTGTATGTGCAGCAAGAGGTACTCCCCCTCAGCTGCATCTGTGCCAACTCCTCTTTCTGTGCCACACAGTCTGTAACACAGCAAGTTCCTCACGATGCTCTAGAGACAACCCTTCTCCTCCAGTGGCAGTGCACTCAAGTTGGAATTATGCATAGATTCTGCAAGTTTAGGCTTGCAGAAACAAATCCAGAACTACCACTATGTCAATTGTAAAACAGCTTATTTGAATTAAAGCATCACTGGTGTTCAGGGCAAGTGGAAGAGAGAAAGGGGGAAAATACAAAGCAAGGGGGAATTTGGACAACGCACTAAGGTGACTGATGGGTGCAAGGGAGCAAACTGATAGCTATTAAATTCCATTTGTTGATTATTTTGTAATTTCTTTCAGTGAAGTCAAGGGGACAACTTGGAAAAAAATTTTAGGTAAATTTTTTGCTGGGTCATCACATAAACAATTGAGCTGCCACATTTTCAGACATGAATACTGGTGTCTTCCATGTTAGTTTATGGAATTTAGTAGGTGAGATGTATAAAATAGAAGGCATTTCGCAATCTTTTTTGTCCTCGGTACTACAGTTCATTGCCTTCATCAATTGTACTAGTGCAGCTGGTCTATGAGGCTGACAAAGTGTGGCACAGATGTGAAGGAAAGCTATGAGCAGCCAAGAGCAGAAAATTCTTAGGTTCCCACCTGCCAAAATCAGTGTGAGCTATAGAATAACATATATCCTACTGGTCTCAATATAATACAGGATTGAGTGCCAAAAAAACAATCACAGGTTTAAGAAAACAGTCATCATCTGCTGCTATTCCTTTACCAACCAAATGTTGGAAATTTTTCCTGTTGTTATGGTAATAAGTATTTTATAGGATGCTTTAAAATAAACAAATAAGGTTACACTTTAGTCTGTCAGTATGTACCTACTATGTTTTGCAGGTTTTCCATTCTTTTCTCCCTTTCTTCCCTGCTGTTCCCTACTCCCCCCCCAAAAAAGATAAATTCTACCTAATTTTCACTTGTGAGGTCTCTGCCCTAAACAGTGTTGGAATGCTTATGCTGGAAACACTGCAAGAGAATATTCTGTCATTCAATGCAAAACAAAACCTTTGCTTTCACTTCAGTCTTTAAGATTTGCAAGTATTTTTATTACCTCATTTACTCTGAGAATGTTGCCTCTGTGCCCATTGACCCCTCCTTTCAAACTGGATTCCATTGATTTTAGCAGAGTTTTGCACAGTTTCACATGTGAGGTCCAAGCTCTTGCAGTAACATGAATATTGTTAAATGCAGGGAAGTGCCATTATATAAAAACTCTGGTATGACAAATACCTGTCACAGTTATGTTCACCCTTATGCAACGCGTATGTGCTCAAAACTTACTTTCGGGTAGTTTATTCAAGATTTTCCAGAACACAACCTCATAGGTAAACTGTCCTTAGGGGTCCTTATGGGTATAAGATCCTTATGTCCTTATAGGTATAAGATGGGGAATGCTGTCTTGAACAAACTTCATCCTCGTTAAGATGCAGTGTAAGAAATTCTGTACGATGGCACTCTGTAGGCCTTATACAACTCTTGGGACGTGGTGGCACACTGTGTTGAAAGCATTAGGAATGAGGTTGGCTCTGGGAAACTGGAAGTTCGGCAATATCATTTGTTTGGACTTGCCATCCATACAGTTCAAGAGTTACGACATGTCTCACTTTCTCCCAGTCATCTGAACAGTGAGTCATACAAACCGAAAGCGGAAGGCGTATGTGTGAACAAAGCAGATGTGGATGTTTGTGGAGTTTGTTGTCAGGTTTCTTTAACTGTTGTTTTCTGTTCTGCCGATACAGGCAGGTAAGTTCAAATTTTTGGCAAGTCCAGGTAACCGCTACCTCCGCAACAATCTGGGACTAAGACTGTTAAAGGATAAAACCTCACACTGGTAAGTCTCTGGAAGTCTCCCATGACTCAAACTTCCACCTATAGCTCAAAGCCTGGCCATCTTTGTTTTGTTTAACTGAGCAGCAGCAAGAAAACCCCACCAGCTGTGTGCTTAGCATGCTAAATACATTTAAAATGTCTCTCAGGAATCCTGGTTGTCCATGGGTTGCCCTGCCACAGATAAGCCAGTTAATAGCTAAAAGCACATGCTGAAATAGAAATAGTTTCCAGACCCAGAAAGCAAACCTGAAATTGGATCCCTACAGACAAGGCTCTTGGAGCTCAAATGGCAACTTCTCTCCTTCAGCTGAGGACTACATTCTGTATTCAGCTAATTTTTTACCTCAATCAAAATTGAAACGTGGCCTGACTGAAGGGAAACCTAGGCTTAAATAAATGTATTAAATCATTTAAAAAAAAAAAAAAAACAAAACAACAAAAAACCCTTTATAAGAATACATATCTTAAACTACCCTTTTATGAACGTGACAGAATGAGCTGTAACCCACACTCTAGGCCTTTAGAACTGGGGTTCTGTGATGGTGGAAGCACAGGAGCACACAGCAAAAGAAGGCGGCAACCAAGCCACCGCCATTAACAGGGTACGCCACTTGCGCAAATTTCCCTTCCCTCCTCGGCCCTACCGCCAGCCATATGGCGTAACGGCGTTTGCGAATACGGATGCTGCACTGCGGCGGTGGCACAGTTCAACCAAACTTTCTCCCTTCTCCGCCCACTTCGCCGTTGAGACCACCCCCTTTCTCCCTTGTGATTGGCAAGACGGGCGGAGCCCTCCGCGACGATTGGCGGCCGCTGGAGGGAGGTGGGGTAGGTTGTGTGAAGGGTACTAAAGTTAGTGGGGCTGGCTCGGTGCGCCTTAGACGCGGCAGCGGGTCGGCTCTCTATGGAGGTGGCAGAGGGACGCGTTGGGCCGTGGCTGCTCCGGCTGTGGTGACTCGGAGACTCGCTCTGCCTCGCGCGTTTCCCCCTTCCCCCCCCCAGCCCCGGTCCCCGGCTCCCTTCCCCTCCCCCCCTCCCCCCTTGCCTTTTCCCCTGCCCTTGGTAGCCGCCGGGACCCGGGGAAGCTGACAAGGCCTTAGGGAAGGTGAGAAATGCGGGAGTGGCGGGAGGGTGATCTGGGACCGGGAGGGAGTGGGTACTGCTGCAGCCGCCGCTTAAAATGGCGGCTGCTCCAAGTGGCCGCCATTTTCTCGTCGGCTGCTTTTCGCTTTCTTCCGCACAAAATGGCGGCTCAGGTCAGTGGCTGCTCCTCCGCTTTCGGATCACGGCGGATGCTAAGCGGAGGGGTGGAGGAGATCGACAGCCCTAGCTAAACGGGAAAAAGTAGCTAAAGCAGGGGCGTTTGAGGTTAGAACCGCACATTTGCAGCGAGGGCAATGGGGTCGGATAGTGCCGGTCCATAGCTTTACCTTTCGGGAAGTCAGACCGTCCGCAGGATCCTTGGTCTCCAGCCGCAGTCTCTGGGGCCCCGGCTGCCCGAGAGGCTTGCCCTTGGAATGGAGCCGCCTCGTTACGCGTAACGGACTGCGGTCTTAGGATTTTTAGGATCCGCGTTACTGGGGGGAGCGGTGAGGGGGAAGTTATTCTCAAGAGTCAGTGGCGAGAGGATTTGGGTTGTTTTGTTTGTTTTTGGTTTTTTACTCCCCTATCTTTGTTCTCCGCGGAAAGGAGAGCGAACGACCGAGAAGCAGTATTTTTCGGCAGCAGCCTCGCCTCGCCCTTGGTTCCTGCTCAGGCTTGGGCGGCGAGAGGGGCTGCTTGAGCGGGGTTGGCGATGCGGCGGGTACGGACCCCTTCGGGGCCGCCGTTTTCCACCGCTTGCGAAGCTCGTTTGCCTGGTAGAGAACAAAGAGCCGGCCGGGCTCCTGGCGGCGCCTGAGCCTCAAAACGGGCGGCGCCCGGTGGGGGAAGGGGAGGTGGCTCGGTGCGGCCGGAGCCGCCAGCTCCATGCGGCAGGGTAGCGCCTGCCTCCTGCGGGTGGCGCCCCTCCCGCAGCCCTTTTGTTCGGCGGCGGCCATGTTGGGAGCCCTTCCTCGTGCCCGCGCTGGCGCTGCCGCGGCCGTTGGCGGGGTGCGGAGGACCGCCGGGGCGGGGGAGTAACGGCCGCGGCCTCCACCCCTTCAGGGTGCCTTCTGTTGGGCTTTCTCAGGCTGGCTTTGCGAGGAGGTGATTGTGTGCTCAGCACTATAATGTCTCGGAGCAGATCTGTGATGGAGCCTTAAAGTGCCTGTGTGGGTGGTGGGTTTTTTCACGTGTTCCCCGGGCGTTTCTGACCCCGTGATTAGCTTTCCTCTAATGTGAGCGGTGCAGTGAAATTTTTCTTACCGCTGCTGTCTGGCAAGCTAAAATTTGAGGTGGGAATGGGGCGATATTTCCTTTTCGTTATTAAATAGCTTAATCAGCCGTTTGAAACTGGATGTAGAATACATACCTTTTATATTAAGCATACATTTCGTGATTTGGTACTTCTCACTTAAAAACGTGACTACTTCATCTTCCTGTTTTGCCATAATTCATCATACTTTGTAAAGCCTATTAGTAAAGGATTCATTTAATCATGCTGTACTAGCAGAAAAAAAAACCTTTTTTTTTCTTTTTGCAAGTGCTTTTGGGGATTTGATACGGTAAATTTGAGGGTCTTTTGTTTTCTTAGTCCGTGATTCCCTTATCTCTAACCCCATGCCTGTAATGACTAAATTTGCCTTTCTGTGAGTATCCAGAGTATTGCATGAATAAGAATTTTCTTTTATGAAGTTTAGTGTTTAAGAGTTTACATTTTCCAACAAACATTTGTGCTTTTAATGTAAATTAGGTACTACGGATGCTAGTAAAACAACTATAATATGAATACTTGATTTGTCTTTCTAGGTTTTGTTTTTCCCCACCCCGTCAATTTAATTTTATTCTTTTGAAGATTCTTCGTTGTCAAGCCGCCAAAGTGGAGAGTGCGATTGCAGAAGGGGGTGCTTCTCGTTTCAGGTACTAGTACTTTTGGTTTGTTTGGTGAATGCTTGGCAGTAGAAGCTTTCCTTTGAGGAGAATTCAAATTTGTTTTATGTTTATACCAAAACTGGTATAAAGGATTGGGAAAGGATTGGAATTTTGAACTCACACAAGATTACATGGTTGTTTTTAATAGTGCTTCTTCAGGCGGAGGAGGTGGTAGGGGTGCACCTCAGCACTATCCCAAGACTGCCAGCAACAGGTATGTCATCTTGCTCTTGATTTGGCATGATTTTAAAGGCAGAGAATGCTTGGTTGTGAATACTGAGTTGAAAATTGAGTGTCTTTTATAAAGTTTTACAAGGAATGCTCCCGTAGTTCATGACAAGTTTATGTCGTCCGGTCTGTGGCAGGGTAGTATATAATCTGTTAAAACTGTCTGTCATGAGTGGCAGAAAATGCCAAGACTTCTCATGCGTTTAACTTTAAAGGTTTAGAGGGTTTTCTTGGGAGTCCTTTTTTTTCATTATTGCTGAGTGAATACTTTACTATGCAACAGATGTTGCAGTAGTATGCAACAGATATTGCAGTGTTGTTAGGGGTAAGTGCATGCTCTTAACAAAGCTAGTAACAGAATTAGTCTGAAGTAAGGCAGTACTGAAAGGTTAAAGGTCAGTTTGTGAAATCAGTTGTTTAACACTGGTATTAAAAATTTTACAGCGAGTTCCTGGGGAAAACCCCAGGGCAAAACGCTCAGAAATGGATTCCTTCACGAAGCACTAGACGAGATGACGACTCCGCAAACGACAAAGAAAGACATGATGCAATCTTCAGGAAAGTAAGAGGGTAAGTTCTCCTAACTTATTTTTTTCCTTTACCATTTTTTTCTGCAATATATGTCTTGAGTAAATGGGCTGGAGGAAACAAAAACATGGGTCTTGAGGAGTTCTGGGGAGGGGGTGGTGGGCGTGGGCATGTAGTGCCCTTTGGAGGGAAGGAGGCAGAAACTGATAGGCCAGCAGCAGCAAAAAAACTTGAAGTAGTTCTTGTGAGAGGATCAGTCTTCAGCATTACTTCACGTTCTAAAGAGCTCAAAAAATAGTTGAATGGAAAATTGCGTTTTTCAATTTTAGTTTAATAGTCTTAAGAAATAAATGTAAACTTGGGTCTAAAATTACCTGTAGCATGCATATAATATCTGTAATTTGGATTTCTATTGTTGTTTATTTCTCCTTAGCATACTAAATAAGCTTACTCCTGAAAAGTTTGACAAGCTATGCCTTGAGCTCCTCAATGTGGGTGTAGAATCTAAGCTCATCCTAAAAGGGGTCATACTGCTGGTAAGCTGGCTACATTTCTTTTAACTAAGGTTTGCTTGCATGTTAAAAATGGTGTTGGAGGGTTTTGATGGGATACAGAAGTTATATGGTTAATGTGGTGCTTCATAATCCAAATGTAACAAACATCATTCCTTCTTTTTGTGTAAAAAGGACATACTGGGGAGGAAGTAGCCTTCGTGCTCTAACCTTCTGTCTTATAAGTCTCAAGAATCACTAGACATGGCCAGGGATCTTCTTGTTTGTTTGGGTTTTTTATAATCAAATACGCTAGTTAGCAGATTTAATCCATGCATCCCCTCTTCTGTTTTCCTGATGAACAAGTGTAATGGTTTTGGAGAATACACCACAGGTGACCTCTTGGTACCCTGATTTAACTATGTCATTTAGTTCTATCCGAGATCAGATTTGCGACACTAACTTTGGTGTTATGGTGATAAACTTAGAATTTTTCCAACTTGTTGGCCAAGGATTATAGAAGCTCTTAGGTAGCACAGAGCTGCTTGGCAAAAAAAAAAATGACCTGAGGGTATTGGGCAGCAGCTGGCTGAATAGTAGCCAGCAATGTGCCCTGGTGGCTAAGAAGGCCAACAGCATCCTGGCCTCTATTGAGAATAGCGTGGCCAGCAGGGATAGGAAAATGATCATTCCCCTGTACTCAGCACTGGTGAGGCCCCATCTCAAATACTATGTTGAGTTTTGGGCTCCTTGCTACAGCGAAGTCATTGAGGTGCTGGAGTGTGTCCAGAAAAGGGTAATTAAGTGGGTTGAGAGGTCAGGAGAACGAATTTTATGAGGAGCAGCTGAAGTAACTGGGATCGTTTAGCCTGGAGAAAAGGAGGCTGAGGGGAGACCTTATCACTCTCTACAAGTGCCTGAAAGGAGGTTGTAGGGAGATGGGTGCATCACCATCACTGGAGGTATTTAAAAGATGAGTAGGCATAGTGCTTAGGGATGTGGTTTAGTGGTGGTTTTGGTAGTGTTTTAGGTTAATGGTTGGACTCAATCTTAAAGATCCCTTCCAACTTAGACAATTCTATGATTCCATAAAGTAGCTTTTTTCTTTCGCTTCAGTATTAAGACTAGTGCTAAACCAAAATACATTATTTCTGTATGTTTGCTGAAATAGTGGAAAAAGTTAGCTGTTCCTAGATCACGTACAGTGGTAACATTCCAGTGTGTATCTTAAAGCTTGCTTTGCTAAGTATGAGTGCATCCTACTACATGCTGCCTTACTCTAAATTTATTTAGATCGTAGACAAAGCCCTTGAAGAGCCCAAGTATAGCTCACTGTATGCTCAACTATGTCTGCGACTGGCAGAAGATGCACCCAACTTTGATGGCCCATCAGCAGAGAGTCATCCAGGACAGAAGCAAAGCACAGTGAGTATATCTCTTGATCTAGAATGTAAATTTTGCTAGTATGTATAGTTGCACTGATCAGCTTAATTATTTTCTTTCTTCTCTTTTCTTAGACATTCAGACGCCTCTTAATATCTAAACTTCAAGATGAATTTGAAAACCGAACCAGAAATGTTGATAGTAAGCTTTAAAACCACTTTAATATACAATTTATTTATCTCCTCTTTCTGCAGCCTTGTTAAACAGGCTTCTTTGTTTTCCAGTCTATGATAAGCATGATGGTCCCCTCCTCCCTGAGGAGGAGGAACAGAGAGCCATTGCCAAGATCAAGATGCTGGGGAACATCAAATTCATTGGAGAACTTGGCAAGCTTGATCTTATTCATGAATCTATCCTTCATAAGTGCGTCAAAACAGTGAGTATTCAGATTGGGTTGGGGCTAAGAGCAAAGTAGGACTTCTAAACTGAAAAATAAAAATGCGTTTGCTGCTTTGGGAATCTTAGACCATAATTGCCAGAAAAATGTTTCCTGTCAATTATCTACCCTCAACTGTTTGAAATAAACAGTCTTTTGGTGTGATTAAAAAGTAAAATTGGCTTTGGTCAAAGCCAAGGGAATTGTCTCCAAGTGAAGATTTAGTTTAGCCTAGACAGAAGTACCACAGGTACTTTAGGAGTATATACGCTTATGAATAATAAGTAGTTCAATTAACAATTCTTAAAACCTAATTTTCAAGTCTGCTTGTCTTCAGAACAAGATGAAATGTTTCTGCATGTCCTTGTGTACAAAGTTGTTACTAATTGTCATTTATAATATATTGAAATGCCTAATTCCACTTTAATATTTCAGCTTTTGGAAAAGAAGAAGAGAGTCCAACTCAAAGATATGGGGGAGGATTTGGAGTGCCTCTGTCAGATAATGAGGACAGTGGGACCTAGATTAGACCATGCAAAAGCCAAGGTATGTGAGTATCCACTGCAGTCATTAAGCTAGTTAAATTCTATGGCTGAGACTTTTTAATTGTCTGAACCTTCTGTATTTGGTGTTCTATTCCTAAGTACTGAGGTCTGACTATCAGAGAACAAGAGAGGAGGCGGCAATCTTTAAAATGGTTTTAAATGCCTTTCCAAAATGCAGTTAGGGTCATTAGGAAGTCATAAAATTAAGAATGCTGCTTGGAAAGTTGTGGTGAGGAACTGTTCTGTACACAACTAGGTGATGTGACGTACTTTTTTGGACACAATGACTTAAAAGTTCTGAATGTAAACTTGAAATGGTGTCATAGTTAGGAGAATTTTGTCAGGGTTTTGTCTTTGTCTCGGCTAAGATGTCGTGATGCTTTTCTGAAGTTCTGCTGCCATCAAGGAGATTGAGGTGACAGGAAGGGGCAGTCAGTTCTATTACATGATCTTTGATGTCTTGAACGTGGTCACCTTTCCTGAAATGCCTCTCAAGACACCGATAGAATTAGCCCTTACTTTTAATACCATTTCTGTTCCCCCAGTCCTTAATGGATCAGTACTTTGCCCGTATGCGCTCCTTGATGTCAAGTAAGGAATTGCCAGCAAGGATTCGTTTCCTGCTGCAGGTATGATGATAAAATGGCTTACTAATTCCTTTTTCTTGCGAAGTTGTCCTGAATGTTTTCTTAACTAATAATTCATTATGTTCCAAGGATACTGTGGAGTTGAGAGAACACAACTGGGTTCCTCGCAAAGCTTTTCTTGACAATGGACCAAAGACTATCAATCAAATCCGTCAAGATGCAGTAAAAGTAAGCGTTGCATGTAACGTCTGTGCTTGGCTTTTGTTTAAGTGTGTAACGTGAATCCTCAAGCTCTTTACACCATGTCACAAAACTTACACTGTGTACTTATGAGTAGTTCTTAACCGTGTGACAGTAGGGGGTTACAGGTTAAAAGCAGATGGACTTCTGTGGTTCAGGGCTAGAAGCTTTCTTGGGGAATATTACTCCAAACTGATAAAAACTATAATTCCTGTTTTAAAGGATCTGGGAGTTTTTATTCCTGCTCCTATGTCTCAAGGGATGAGAAGCGACTTCTTTCTGGAGGGACCCTTCATGCCACCCAGGATGAAACTTGACAGGGACCCACTCGGAGGGCTTGCTGATATGTTTGGACAAATGCCAGGTACACAGAAACTGCAAGGATGATGTGATGACTGCAGCTGTACTGTATTAAACAACAACTGAAACTGTATTTTGTTGTCTTAATAATACAGGTAGCGGAATTGGTACTGGTCCGGGGGTTATTCAGGATAGATTTTCACCCACCATGGGACGCCATCGTTCAAACCAACTTTTCAATGGCCATGGGGGTCACCTCATGCCTTCTGCTCAATCCCAGTTTGGAGAACTAGGCAAATCTTTTCTGAAAAGTCAGGTAAGGAAGAGGCTGTTGACAGAGTGACTTCAGCATGTTTAGAAGCTCTTCTCCAGATGCGTATGTTATGGATTATAGTCCATTTTATGTTAAAAGATTTTCTCAGATTTGATTCTGATAAGAACTGATGCTCAGCTGATACAAAAATTCTAAACCACTTCTTAAATTGTGCAAGAGATGCAAGGAATACACTTTTTTTTACTGCAAGAAAAGGTGCATGTGGCTTTGGTGGGTCAGAATGGTGTGTTATATTTAAAAGATAGCCCTGTTTTTAGGGATAGATGCTACTCTCCCACCACCCCTGCTCCTTCTTTCTCCCTTCCTGGCAAATAGGATCTTTGTTCCTCTGGTCCCTCTGGTACTACTTACCATATGATGTACGCCACTCCATCATCTGCACTTCTTTCTCTATATCTCCCTTTCTGAAATAGGGGCAAAGCCAGCTCTACCATAACCAGAATCAGGGACTCTTATCCCAGCAACAAGGACAGTCGAAGGATATGCCACCTCGGTTTTCTAAGAAAGGACAGCTTAATGCAGATGAGGTACATTACATGCCTACATTACTTAAAGCCTATTCTAAATATTGCCCAATGATTATAGCAAGACGCGTTATTATGAGGACTAATGCTGGAACTCTTTCTCCTCCTTCTCCTCCTCCTCCTCTTCCTTTGTCCCTTCCTCTTTTACCTTACCACTCACTTTCCTTGGGGTATCCAGCGTCCTATGAGCAAGACTGAGATATGAGGGCAATTTCTTGGGGTGTCCCTTCCCCACACATCCCCAAGAACACTACTCTGACATCAGTTCCCATGCATCGTATTGGTTACAATACATTTAATGAAAAACTTCAGAAAATCCTGAACTTTAGAAACCCTGAAGTGCTGGACCAGGCTAAATTACTTTTTTTTTTTTTTTTTTTTTAAGAACTGGCTAATAGGCAAAATGTCAAACGCAAAGTAAAATAGCATTGTTATTTTGAGTGTTAACCAGGCTTACATCCTGATTTCTGAGCAATTAGTAGAGTTTTATCTTGGCTGTAAAATACATGAGCAAACATGCGTAGTATCCTCTTGGGTCTCTAACATACTGCATCTAAAAGGAGCAATTCCAGATCTTGATACCAATGGCACTAAGTACCAGTAACTTGTAGCAAGTTGTGATTCATTGAGTCATGCTTTCGGAGGAATTTCAGCACATACGTGGCTTAATTTATATTTGAGTGTTAAGATTGTAAAAATGGAAAACTTCTGCTTCAGTGGGATCAGTTGGTGTGAGTGCATGGCTGTGCATTTTCAGTCAGAATACTTGAAACACGGGTTTTTCTGACTTGTCTGCTTGCAGATTAGCCTGAGACCTGCTCAGTCTTTTCTAATGAACAAAAATCAAGTGCCAAAGCTTCAGCCTCAGATAACTATGATTCCTCCCAGTGCTCAACCACCACGCACTCAAACACCACCTTTGGGACAGGTAAACATAAAAATTACTGCATATAGTTGGTTGTACTTACTTCTTTTTCATGCATGTAAAGCTTAACCAGTTTTTAATAAGGGGAGGATATGTGAAAATAATGTCTGAAAACCTAATTTGACTTTCATCTGCCTTTGTACAAATTTAGTGTTCTTAAATATGATATAAATGTATGTACATGTTCTGCAAAGAAACAAATTCTGGTACTCTTTCAGCCTCCTCAACTTGGTCTTAAAACAAATCCACCACTGATACAAGAAAAGCCTGCAAAGACCACCAAGAAACCACCTCCTTCTAAGGAAGAGCTACTTAAACAAACTGTAAGTTAAGCATGCAGTGATGCTTCTTGAAGCCTGGCATGTGCTCTCTACAAATGAACATTTGTTTAACTATAGATAATTTTTTTTTCATCTAGGAAGCTGTTGTGACTGAGTATCTGAACAATGGAAATGCTAATGATGCTGTCAATACTGTGAGAGACATGAGAGCTCCAAAACACTTCATTCCTGAGATGTTGAGCAAAGTAATCATTCAATCCCTAGATCGATCAGATGAAGACAAAGAGAAAGCGAGTACTTTGATCAGCTTGCTCAAGCAGGAGGGAATAGCCACAAGTGACAACTTCATGCAGGTACTGTGGTCTAATAGGCTTAAAGTCCTTGTTGCTTGGATGTTCGTGCTGTTTAGACTGCGTAAAGGCAGTACATGATTTAAGTCTTGTTGATCTGAGGAGGCAAATAACACAGAAACCTCTGAAGGGCATAAGAAGAGCTGAAAGAAAGAAATGTAGGATTTCAGTGACTGGAAATAGAGAATCTCTAGGCAAGTGACTCACTGCAGAAAAGAAATGTGAGGCCCCTGTGTAGTAAGAGTGTTACTGCACACAACAAGATGACTTTAGAATTTTGACTTGTGTTTACTTTTTCTCAGGCATTCCTGAACGTGTTGGACCAGTGCCCCAAACTGGAGGTAGACATCCCACTGGTGAAATCCTACTTAGCACAGTTTGCAGCCCGTGCCATTATTTCAGAACTGGTGAGCATTTCCGAGCTGGCTCAACCGCTGGAAAGTGGCACCCATTTCCCTCTCTTCCTGCTCTGCCTTCAACAGTTAGCTAAGCTGCAAGATCGTGAATGGCTAACAGAATTGTTCCAACAAAGCAAAGTGAATATGCAGAAAATGTTACCAGGTAAGAGTTATGCCATAGTTCTTAACAATACCTCATGTTAGTATGTGTAACATGTTTTTTTTCCTTTAGTTTTTTACACCAGAATAAAATAACTTACAGTTAATGCAGTCAGCTCACATGTTTCTTAAGAGGTGGTTAGACCCATGAATCATTGATGGCAGGTTTTGATTAGCACCTGCGCTTAAGAGTGTCTTTCTTATTTACTTGTCAGAAATTGACCAGAACAAGGACCGCATGCTGGAGATCTTGGAAGGGAAGGGACTTAGCTTCTTGTTCCCACTTCTGAAACTGGAGAAGGAACTGCTAAAGCAAATTAAATCGGATCCATCCCCTCAAGCCATCTATAAGTGGATTAAAGATAACATTTCACCCAAACTTCATGTAGATAAGGGATTTGTGAATATATTGATGACCAGGTGAGATGCATTTTTGATGTAGTTAGGCATGTTTTGTTAAGCTGCTGATAATTCACTAATTCTGTAAAGGCTGATGTGTTCTGCAGAAAAAGATGCATTACACAGGGGGATAAACTGTTCTGAGGGGACCTCCCCTGTAGTTATTTGAGAAGAAAAGTCTGCAGGTTTGCATCAGTATGAAGTGTTGTTTCTGCTTGGGAAGAAGTCTAGACCTGTGTATTAATTTACTGAAGTGTTTCAGAGCCATAACAGAAAGAAAAGTTAAGATTTCTGTGGTGCATGGTCAACAACACCACTAATTACTGTGTATTTGCCTAATTGGTGATACAAGCAGGAGGGTATTTTTTAGTAGTACATAGCAATTGGAAGTTAGAAAGTACTGGTCTTAATGTTACAGAACATGAAATTTAGCTGCTTATCAGTTTACAGAACTCAAATTTTTGTCGTTGTTGTCCAGTTTCTTGCAGTATATTTCTAGTGAAGTAAACCCACCTAGTGACGAATCAGATTCTTCGTCTGCTCCATCTAAAGAGCAGCTAGAGCAGGAAAAACAACTGCTTCTTTCCTTCAAGCCGGTAATGCAGAAGTTCCTCCATGACCATGTTGATCTGCAAGTGAGTGCTTTATATGCACTCCAGGTGCACTGCTACAACAATAACTTCCCAAAAGGTATGTGCATCGAGGTACTCTCCAAAATATGTCTGCTTGCTCCTGTCTGTGTTTGGCTCTCAGGCTTGTCATGACACTTCTTAGTCAAGTAAAGTGTTTTGAAGGTTATAAAACTAACAAGAGTCAATTTATTTCTGCAGGCATGTTACTGCGCTTCTTTGTGCATTTCTATGACATGGAGATCATTGAAGAAGAAGCCTTCCTGGCATGGAAAGAAGACATTACTCAAGAGTTTCCAGGGAAAGGCAAAGCTTTATTCCAGGTAAACTTGATAACATTAGAGATTTGTCTCTTGTGATCTCTGCTGCACTGGAATGTGTGAGAGAACTTAAAAAACAGTGTTTATGACTGGTTAGATTCTAGAAACTTTATGGAGTATTTCACTAGGAGGGAGTGAGGCAAGATGAATGAAATCTGTTTTCTTCACTGGAGACCTACATGTAATGCAAAGCATGGCTGAAAGATTTTTCAAATGACTTGGGGAAAAAAGCAGTACTCTGTAGATGTATATAGTGGGGAAATAATGCCTGATGCCTTAAACCAATTTTATGTAACTGCAGGTAAACCAGTGGCTAACCTGGCTGGAAACTGCTGAAGAAGAAGAATCTGAAGAAGAAGCTGACTAAAGAACCAGCCAAAGCCTTAAATTGTGCAAACATACTGTTGCTATGATGTAACTGCATTTGACCTAACCACTGCGAAAATTCATTCCGCTGTAATGTTTCACAATATTTAAAGCAGAAGTATGTCAATAGGATATCCTCTGCAAAAGGTTTTTGTAGTATGTCTTAATAGTCTACAATAAAAATATTTTAGAGTATCTTTAATGTTTAGATAACAGTGTATTAGCAGCATGCAATAATTACATCATAAGTTCTCGAGCAGAAGCAGTCTGTTGCAAGGATCTTCTTTGCTGCCAGTTATCATAGGCTGTTTTTAAGTTAGAAAACTGAATAGCAACACTGAATACTGTAGAAATGCACTTTGCTCAGTGTAATACTTGAGTTGTTGCAATATTTGATTATCCATTTGGTTGTTACAGAGAATCCTTAACTGTAATCGATGGTTGTTGCCGTAATAGTATATTGCCTGTATTTCTACCTCTAGTAATGGGCTTTATGTGCTAGGTTTTTAATATCCTTGAGCCTGGGCAAGTGCACAAGTCTTTTTAAAAGAAACAGTTTACTTGCACAAAAACTGATCAGCTGAAGAGATGGTTTAATGCCCTTTGGAAGAGGTTTTTGTGGGTGTGAAACATGACATGGTGAGAAATTTGAATTGGTCCCTCTATAATAGTACTGAAATTAAGTCTACTTAATTTATCAAGACATGTTCATGCCCTGATTTTATATACTTGTATCTATCAATAAACATTGTGATACTTGACTTGGTTCTGAATGTTTCCCAGTAGAAAAGCTTTGACTGGTAACTAGGTTGCTTATGGAAGGAAACATCAGTGGGAGTTGATTTAGAGTGGTACCATCTTAAGATTCTTTTTATAATAATTGTCTTAACATGCAAATTAATGCTAAATAAGATCACAAATAAGATTAGACACTACTGATTTGCTGTGGTAGGAGGAAAATCAAGAAATTCTGCTGAAGAATTGGTGGGAGTTTGCCTTGTGTTCCAATGTATGCTTTATTAGTATGTGCTTTTTAACTTCCTAATGCTTTGAACTTTCCCCAGGTCACATGCATGTTTTTAATGAAGTGGCACTGACTATTAGCTGCCTGTTTCTCAAACCAATTCGGAAAAAAAAAAATACCAAACCAGAAAAGTTCAATTATGTTGCATTGTACAGGCTTGAAATGTCATCTATTAAATATAGAAGATACCTTGCTTCTTAGAACCTTGTCCCTAGTGAAATTCTTTTTTTCCTCATTGATACTCGGACTTCAACTGTGGAAAGGTGGTGGTGGTGGTGATGTGCTTCTAAAGGCAAACCAGTAGTGTCTGCTTGACTGAAAGTTGGTTTTGCCAGTGCTGGAAGGGCTTTAGACTTCCTAGTGTCTTGTGCATTGTGGGAGATGAAAAAGTATAGTACAAGAAAACTACTAGACACAGTTAAATGACTTGCTTTCATTGGAGGGATAGTTGGCATTAAGGTACCTTTAAGTGCTGTGGCTGAGGGAGTGGGTTTGCTGCTCTTGTTTTACTGGTGGTTTGCTGTGAAAGGCAGCTTCGTAACCTACAGTTAAAAAGTAGTGGCCTCTTGCAGACTTGAAAGTTTGATGCCCTCAGTTTTCTTCAGGTGCCCCAGTAATTTACTGTACAATGTCCAGCCTGGTAAGCGTAGGTACTATGCTTATGTAAACCAAATGCCATTCATAAAAGGTATTTAACTTTTGGAATTGCTTACAAAAATTGCACTTCCCTTAACGCTGTCTGTGTGTTGTACAAATGTGGCTTATCTAGCAGTACACACAAGACTAAGAGATTTCTGTGGATTCTAGTTCAATTAAGAGGGGAAGGAAAGCACTAAATACACATAGCTCTCAGCCTCAAGTGTTTGGCAGCTTTTGATGTAGCTAACTTCTGTGTAATGGTGGTGAGCAGAGGCATCACAGGCCCTCTAAAAAATTCCTTAATGGTATCTTCCCAGTCATACTGCAGAGTAATTTTCAATTTATGGTCTGTTTTCTTTCTTAGCTGTAGAGTAACACCATCATTGATGCTAGACCTATAGGGGCTGCAGGGTTTAACTTCATTTCATGTCCATTTTTTGGATAGGTAAAAGGTGCTTCGTGAGTGCAGCTAAATATCCTTTATTAGGATAGAGGAGCTTAAGCATAGTTTCAAGGTTGACTTCTTAAATTCATTCTAAGCTCTGCTGTTTCAGAATTGCCGTTTGTAGTAAGATGCAGACTAGCGAAGTTTAACATTGTTTCAGTAACAGGGTTGTTTCTGTCCTTAGTTTCATTTGTGTTACATTTTGCTGTTAGAGCTGATGAAGTTTAGTGGTAGGTGTCTCTATGGTGCTATCTTCTGTCCTTTACTTGTTGGTGCTGCAAAGCTGAAGATGGGGGGAAAGAGCAGTCCTAACCAGTAGGTCCCAACTAAATTTTACTGTAGAGGTGTGAGAAAAAGGCAATAGTAGAAGAAGGTGCAAGTAAAAACAACTTCTAATGAAAAATCAGAATAGAATGAAAACCTGCAAATAATCTTCTCCAAACCCTTAGCAAAAAGAGTTAAGCTGCAGCTGTAGATTGCTGGAATGGCATAACTAAGCCTTGTATTCTTGCCCAGTCTAAAATGCAATTACTACAATCTTACATACTTGTGCATGGAGGCTTTGCTGCTTGGCTTGTTTGTAACTAGTCATTGAGATAGGAACTCTCTTAGGGAAGAGCAAAGTATAAGAATCACGACCAAAAGTGTATAATAGAACATAAGGAGTAGAAAATGTCACTAAACTGTAGCGTTTCTCTCCCTCATCAGACACTTGCAGAATTTACATGCAGGTAACAACAGGTCTGGTTTCTTGAAATTGGTATAAAAATGGCTCTTATAACTGCAGCGTATGCATTAAAATGGTATTTCCATAGATAGGGAGTATCTTGATCTTCAGCTGCTCATTAAGTTTTTAGTACTTGACTACAGCGTGTGTGACTTCAGTCTGGAAAAGGGGTGGGCTGTTAAGTTGACCTAATGTCTGTGTGGCTTTTAACTTTGAGTTGCATTGTACTTCAAATGTAAATAGAGTATACTTCCGTAAAGTCACAGTCAAAATTAAACCAATATAACATCAATGATAATGGCTTTTATTAGTATTAATTCTGTTAAATGTTAGGTATAACATAACTACGCTCACAGGAGGATTGGAAGAAAATGAATATTAAATACATTGAATAGCAGTTACAGTCACAAAGTTTACCTTGGGAAATAGTAGAACTAGGTTGCAGTTACCATTCGGGAAACTTCATTTCCATGTGTCGGAGTTGCCTGATGCGTTATTTGGCAGCATGTCCACTTCAGTGAGCCAATTCATACCAGGCTTAAAGGCTCCCGCAAGAGAAGTTACGGGTTGGTTATTTAATGACCATAAAATGACCGGTCATTGTGAATTCTCACCTTTTCCAAGAAATAATTGTAGGAGTTGGACAGCTGTTTACTGTCACTCTTTATACCAGTAGAAGACTAGATCTGTTTTTGAAGCTGCAATTGTCCCTGGTGCTTAGTTGTATTAAATTTGGGATGTTTCCGGAAAGTTGTCTGGTCAATGTTTCCAGAAGTCAAAAGATTTCATAGCTCTGCACAGGCATTATTTTTTTTCTTAGGGAACATTGCAGGAAGAAGCCTTGGGGGATTGGTGGGGACGAGGTTGGGTACAGAACAAAATTTTTTCAAGTGCGACTTGGCTGACCTGCTTTTTTAGCAGATGGAAACTTCCACCTGAATGCTGTTGGGATTTGAACATTTATTTTCCAAAGCAGTGAATGAATCTAAAAAATGATGAATTTCACCAGTCTTGAATAATAGTTGCTGTAAACTTTTCAAATGCATCCTAAACATGAATTATCATAGTTGATGTTGCAATCCAGGTTAGCAGCTGCAGTGACTGATAAAAAATTAGTTTCTTGCCAGTTCGTGCTTATTTCCTAAAAGGGGTTACCAGAGAGCTGGTGCAGCAAAGTGAAGGGGAGGGCTCACTCCTGACCTGGAGAAGCCTACGTTTGTTAGCTGTTGCTTGTTAGAATGCTTACTGCAAATGCTACTCCTCTAAGGAGGCCTTAACCATGGCAGACAGAAGTATGTTGGTGTGTGCAGGGGGTTCGGAGTGTGTGGCACCACTGATGTCACAAGCGTTCCCCCTGAGTGGGAAGAGGAGGTTGGTACTTAAGAAGCTGGAACATATCAACAGTGCAACTCCTGCAGTTCCCCTGTTCTCTGTTCCACCTCACCCCCTGCTGGCTGGGGAGCTGCCCTGGGACTGTTGCAGGAGATCCTGGAACTGGTGTAGTATCTGGCCCAGGTGAAGAACTGAAGGGCTGGGTGAGGACCACAGCGACCTAGGGAAGCCAAAGTGATAATGGAGAGTGTTGGGGAGAGAGTAAAGCAGAAATAAAGGCTTCACCCCCTCCTCGTGGGAGGGGACAGGCTACAGAGGAAAAAGAGGGTGGTGACATGTGCCACTTCATGGTGAAATCACACAGGATTGCTGAGGCGTGAGTGCGCGCCTGGGTTAAAGCAGGCTGGGCTCGTGTATTTTTGAAATACTCTCACCTTGTGAGAGAATATTAGCTGTGTTAATTTTGAAGAGTTGCTTAAGTAATTGTTTGCATTGAATACAAACCAGGTTTGAAACCCTTGACTTCAGTTACTATTTAAATGAGTATGGAAAATTAGAATGTGATACTTGTAGCAAAATATGCAAAGATATCACACAAAGACTACTCAGTTATCAAAAGCTTTTGTGTGAAGCTACTTTCTGCCTTGGCTCACATAGATTACCTTATCTTGTAACTTAGCATTGCTGCTTTTTATCTTGAATGATGCTGGTGAGAGACCAGAAGCACTGAGCAGTTGGCCTGCCTCTGCGGGGAGATGCGGTCTCAGTACAGAGGGGCAAGGTCACTGTAACAGGAAAGGAAAAAAAGAACTGTGTAGCAGATCTACAGTTGTAGACATTAGGGTTAAAGAGAACATATTAATCAATGTGGCCCTGAGATTTCTGCAGCATTCTTCTGCAACTGCTTCCAGAAGAACTGAGACAAGACATCCAAAGAAAACTTGCCGTTGCTTCAAAAAACCCAAAGTTTTTCCATGCAGCTATCTAGTAAGATACAAAACAGGTGCACTATCTCCTTGGATTCACCCCTAACAAGGTATTGCAGAATAAGCATCACCTCTAAAGAACAAAATCAGGTTTTCATCTCTGAGCTTTGGAGGCTGAATAAGATTCCTCAGGTCGAAGGAGTTCCTGGAATGGTGTAGCTTTTAATGTGGTGAAGTTAAAGCGACACAGGCTCATCTGGATTCATTCTATAGAGCCCACATCCATTTCCTCTAACAGATTCCGTACGACTGGTAGTTGGAGACGAGCAAAATGTTATTTTTAATGAGTTGACTAAGCAGCCATGACAACAGAGTTACACTTGGCATAAATACATGGCTGGAGTGAGGAAAGCAGCCATCTGAGTGTGATCTTTATCTTCAAATATTTTAAAGTTTATAACAATATTAATCTTAAATTTAGTTTCTGTTTGTTTGCAGTGAAAGTGCCCAAAGGATCTGATGTGTGAAGTATTCCCAGAATTTTATTATCTAAGAAGCTATGCAAAACACTATGGTCTGTGAAAGGAAAAGGGATCTTTAACTGGTTTGATATGTGGAGGATGAAGAGTTTACAGAACTTGTTCTAAAACAGTTTTCTTTCTGGTAGGACAAAGTAAAAATCCGAGAAATGAAGGAAGGGTAAGGTAGCAAGAACATTAGAGTTAAAATAGAAATAGAGGTGAAGATTTGATTTGTATTTCTATGTGATTTTGTTTAACCCTCTAGGGAATGATTGCATAGGCAGTTGAAGATTTAATCACGTTAGAGTGTAGGATACCGGGTGACTGGCCTTTCTCAGAGAGAAATCTTGCAGCTTTGAAAAAAATATTCAAATTAATTCTAAATTACACCAAAGTTAGCCTCTGACACAGTGAACTCTTGCTTTGTTTCTGCTGTTAGCCAGGGCTAGTACTATCACCTCAGGGATCCACGGTATGATCAGATACTTGAAAATATATTTAAATAGGAACTGGTCTCAACATTTTTCCCAAATTATAAACCCAAAGTCTAATACACTTTTGTGTTGGGAATTTACATTCTGAGGAAATGAATTGTGCAGACTGCTGTGATACTAGGCTGCCATAATGAGTCAGTGATAAGGTGACATCATCCATGTGAGTCTAGAGAATCATTTCACAGCTGCTCCTTTAGAAAACACTTGGTGTCTACAGCAAAGTAATAAACAAGGTGCCAAGTATGTGTATTGGGGCCACCTCCACGTAAGGCAGGGAAAGTACTTAAGGCCTTGGTTGTTTTCCTGTATGTATTTTCTATATGTATACACATATATACACACTTCTGTGTATTCCTTTTGTTTCTCTTAGCCAAATGCCACTCAGTTACTCATTTTAAGCTTACAGTGCTTGCTAAGTTAATATTATAAGATTATGGTTAACAGTAGAAGTACTAATACTAATCACCCTTCCAGCTGTTGACACAACAGAACAGCATGAACTGTACTTCGGTACAGCTGTCACTTTAACCTTAAATATTCTCAAAACATGGAGCGCAGCAAGCCAACCTGGGAAGTGTAGGACTGTCTCCATTTCATACAGCGAGAACTGTTTCAAGGCAGAGCCCCAGGCTTGTGGAGGAAGTGCTGAGTGTGACCCAGTCCTGAGAGCTGGGGTAGATGTACTGCATCACTCACTACATTAATACATTAGTTTTGTTTCCTGCTCCAGTGAACATCTCCACGGTGACGTGCAATTTCCCATCGCTTTCCAGCTATAAAATAGATATAATGACAGTACCAAGACCATGAAGTGTTTAGATAGGATGAAAGGCCATTCATAAATTTAATTAGATAAATAGCTTGGAGATTTACAATGTTGGTAGGGATCATAATGCATTAAAAGCCAAAGCTCTCTGTTCTGGCACATGCCTTCAGTAGGTTAAACCTGTGGAGGCCCCCTGAAATCCATAGGAGTACACTGATTGCAGCAGTCCAGCAGCTGGAATATCTAATAAAATACAGCAGTAGTACAAGCCCTAGTAAAAAGTATATGTTACTCTACCAGCTATCCTTACTCAATTCTTGCCAATGCAAGTTCCATAGTAATCATCAAAAAGGACTGAAAAAGAACTCAATTCAGCAATTGGGCCAACATGCAGATAATTTAATATTTTACATTTTTTCCAAGAAGACTCTGCACATTTAATCAGGTTTATAAGGAAATTTCATTGATTCAAACTCTTCCTTTCCCTCTCACTTTTATAAACGGACTGCTCCTCAGACAAACAATATAAATTCACGTAATACTGTTATTTCTGGAACTTCGGATTTCATCTTTAAACAGGAAACATTCAAGATAATAAAAAAAAAAGATTTGAGGTGAATCCTGATAATCCACCTGTTATCTGTGCAGTTAAGTATATAACCAGCAGCTGAGAAATAAGACACTGAATACACTGGAAAAAAGCCTAGGATTTCTGTAGAACCTAGTGTGTGCATTAGAACAGCTCCCTCTGCCTGAGGTCTCTGTGACACCAGCAGATACACCCCTAGAGGAAGAGTCCCCTGCTCACCACAACGCTGTAAATTTGGGTAAGTTACATGCTCACCTGCCCTTGCAGACTTCACAGCAGAACTTCTGAGAGTTCCATCCAGCTTTGTCAGGTGCTAGTTTGCTAGATACTTTTGTAGATGCGCAAGAAGTAATTACTTCTGAAGTTTAACTGACAGTGTGAGAAAAAGCTCGGTGTTGACATTTGCTGAAACAGCAGACCTGAAATATAATTTGGAAAAATCCTAGATGTAACCAAAAAAAATCTCATAAAAGCCAAAATACGAAAGGAAAGGCTAGATGGATATCAAGTGTATGCAAGTCTGTTCTTGGAAATATCCCCTTAAGTTTAAAAAAAGTGTGATCAAGGCTCATATAAACTTAATCCTACCCGATTATTCGGGGGGGGGGCAGGCAGGGAAGAGAGGGGTAAATTACATCTGAAATTGGAAACTCATTCAACTGAATAACAAAGATAATGTCTGAGCCACTGTTTTGCTGGGTGAGATTCCTCTTACTTCAACGTAATATCCAAACGTTGAGTGTCTAGACATCTACACACTCCTAAGGCAACAGACAGAAACAAGTTCATCAGAAAGTGATTCATTCCACCTACCCTGGATAATTATCTCAGGACAGAATGATTTTCCCTCTGGGGGTGCCAGTCCATGGGCCTCCATAGGCCTGTAGAAGGCGTCTAGACTGCTAATTTTTAGATGTCTGAAGATAAATGAAATTCATCTAAATCACCTGGCTATGTAACACAAATTAAATTTCCCGTAATTCCATATTAACACATAACTGGAGCGTTCACAATTTACGTGCTCTCCCAGTGCTCTGCCGTGATTAGGCACATCCATGTTCTGACACATGCTGAAGGCGTAGCACAACTGCTCCTCAGAGGCATTAGCATTAATAGGTGCCTGTTGCTTCATCAAGATGAAATTTTTAAAAATTGGACAGAATAAAATGTGAGAATATAATGGGGAAGAATATACATCAAAACCCAGTTCAAAACTGTAGCAGCAGAACCAGCTGAACCTCTTGTTTCTAGCAGTGTTCCAGAAATACAAATCTTTAGATTGCTAGAAGTTGGGATTTTTTCAGTTATAGTCCATTTGGTTAATAGACAGAAGTTATCATTTGCTTTAAAGTTTGTGCTCCAGAAAGCCCCACTCTAGCAGACAGTAGGTAAAGTCATCTTATAATCTGACAAAAATCACTAGATCTGTATCAATACCTTATAAGTAAGAAGCTTACTTATCTTTAAATTTAGAATTTCCTCCATTTATTGTCTCAGCTGGATTATTAGCTGATTCTTTTCATGCTCTACACAACTGTTCTCTAAGGTAACTTTGTTCATGGTTATTCTGTGCAGCTCCAACTTGCTTTCAGAATAACTCCACTTGACATTATTAATCATGGCTGTAATTCCTTGAACTAAAGTGGCAACATTCCCTTTTACATCTCTGAACTTCATGAGTTAATATGAAGTTACATAGCAGTTCAGTTGTCAAATTACTGTTAGTGACTGCTTTTGTTAAAAAAAAATTAAAAAATTAAAAATTGCCAAGTAACAAGTTTCAAAATGCTGAATTGCGGTTGAATCCTGCTCACAGTGCTGATTTTTCATGTGGTTGGTTTGGTTTTTTTGTTTCTGTTTAAATATATATCCCAAGAGCTACTTAGAGCATATAAAAGACAGTATATTCCACATCACCCCCGTCAGATGGATGCAAATCTGAAGGACTTCTTCTTTCAGAAAAAGAAATCTTTTAGCTATGGAATATCCATCCTTGCTGTATCTTTCCTCCTATACTCCAAAGGTTATAACACTAGCTCATTTTAGTCATATCAGATTCACTAATTCTTAAAAAGAGATCACAGAATTGAGAATTGCATCCCCTTAATTATTACTAGAAGTGATGCGTTTGTAGCAATTAATGGCATTGTAAGAGAGCTGATCAGTAAGTTCACAGCAAAGAAGATTACAACTGGGCATTAAACTAAATCAAGCCCCTAAGTCTAGGGAAAAGACATCCAGTGGACTGCATCTACTGCAGTTCTGATTCACTGATTATATCATCTGTGAAACTGTAGGTTTGTCTAACAAAGCTTCCCTAGTAAACCCACATAACAGAATTTGTCAGGATCTACTAGTTGTTTGGAAGTAAAGTATTCTTGATAGGAAGTCTACACCTCTCCGTTCAGCTGTACATTTTCTTCTTTTCAACTGTCTCAAGCACAGCTGTCTCCTTTTTCTCTTGACATTGCTGCTCCTGGTCATGCCTCTGCTAGAGCCAGAGGTGCCCCCACTACGTGTGAATCACAGCTTTGCTTGCTGCTGGGAAGCATATAGCATAGGCCTCAACTACAAGTGGTCCAAGAGATGAGATGAACCTTTCTATAACCCAGCCTCAAGCACAGCTCAAGTGCTGAGAAGACATTTCCTAGGCAGTTGCTTAGTTGGGTAGCTTCTTCAAGAAATTTTGAAAGAAACATCGAAGGTGAAACATGCCTGTCATGTCTCCTGCTATCAGGGAACGAGGGTTACTCAGGGACAACTGGAACCCCTTGTACTAGCCACCTCTGCAGTGATTCAGAGCGCTACAGGTACCAGTACCAGAGGAACTGGAGCCTCGCAAGTCTGTCTTACCTCTGGCACCAGATAAGGCTCTGTATGCTTCAGGCTCCAGGAAAGAATCTTCTCTTTTCCCTAGACACTAGAAGAGCTAAATACACATGGTAGTTCTGTTAGAGTACGTTAGCTGTCAGTCTGCCAGTGATTTACAAGCTGCTCAACCGTACTCACCGGGGTTTTGGGAGGGCTTGTTGTGAGGTGTTGTTGGTTCCATGTCCTGCCTGACCACCCCAACCTCTCCTTCCCCCCGGCCAGTGATTGGTTTGTTGGTTGTTTTTTTTAAGCAAACCATCATGGGAAGTTTCCACAAACAAAATACCCACGTGACTATCTGGCAACCTCAGTGATTGTGCAACTATAACCACAGTTTATGCTGAAGCTTTCTAGAAGATATTGATTTATTGCCTACAAAAAGTATTCTGTAAAAGCAAAGCATTCGTAGCTTTAAGACAGGAACTGAATCAAGCCACGCCTGGGCCAAAACTTCTCTGTTCAACCTGGAGATCAACAGTGAAGATTAGCTTTAGCAATAAAGGTTTCATTCTCTTAAGACAATTCTAACCCTAATTTGTTTGCAAGTCATATTCGTGGTCAGGACTTCAACCTTTCTAACAGTAAAACTACATATTTATATTCTCTTTTTAAATTAAACCATTCAAAACCAAAACCAGATCATTTTCACTCACCTTTCTACTACAAAGGAAGAGAAAGAGGCTGTTGTACGTACTGGAGAAGTATCCTATTATTAATCAAGCAACAATACGTGTCGTTTTATAATCAAGTAAGATACAATTTATGGTCCAAGGACCTTGCAGATCAGACAAAAGAGTCTGATGTGTATTACAGGAGACTGTATTCTCTTGTTGGAACAGCGGAAAAAGGGAAAGCCATCTAGAACTTGAGTGAAAAAACATTGACCCAAACAGTATTATTCTATTATTGTAAAGTGATATTTTTTGCCACAGTATTGAGTACACATGCTTTCAATAATCTAATTAAATATAACAAAATAAAATGGTTATAAAGAGTACAACAGTTTGAACATAGTTTGCTGAACTATGTTTACTACATTATTATTATTCATAACAACAACCATAAAAACTAGAAATAAATATGATCTTAAAATAGCAGCTGGAGGTGCAAACAACTCTGGGTTCCAGTATTTCAGGTATTGTCCAACTCAGAAATCACTCTGGCCCAAAGCAGCTTAAATTCTATTCAGGTCACACACACTGTGAAAGGGGTAAAAAGACTGAGGGATTGCTCCTCCGCACATAAGTGTTAATGAAAACATGCTATGTGAAATTCGGGTCTTCTGATATGCAATTTGTAGCCCACCTCTTTGTCTATTATACTTTCTTACGTGATTCTTAAAAGTAACACCAAAGTGTTTCTGTCTGAAAACAGAAACACTACATTATTTCAGCTGGAATAAATACTACAGCTGGAATAATAACATTACTTCATCTGGAATAAGTAAATAAATGAGACATTCTGTGAAAGTACAATTGAAGGTAACTGCAAATATTTTTAGGTAATTTAGACAAAAGACTGTGAAAAAAATAATATTTACAATTATTTTTTACTGAGAATCATTTATATGTAAACACTTTAGATGTTACCAACCTTTCTCTTATGGCCAACCTTAAATTGCAGCCTTGGGTGAGCCTTGGGTTCTTCGTGAATTATGTGGATTTTCATGGATCAAACTGGACAAATCAGCTGAGATCCCTGATGTAGATACACCATGGCAGTTAAGAAAGGCAGTCAAAGCATGTTTTTTTCCACATCATCCATTAAAACTTTCCATTGGGAACGTACATAACTCCAGTAATAATGCTGCTGCTTATTACATTACAAGACAATACCTCTCCAGCTCTAATCACGGAGTACTGTTCTTATGCATGAATGATTTTCTGTCTCTAGATGACATCTTATGTGATACATTGTTTTGTTGTTGTTTTTTTTAATGTATATTTTGCTTGAATTTACTGTTACAATTTCCACTCTCTGGTTCTACAGTTGAATAGATCAATAGCTCTTACATATGCACTGAAAAAAAAAAAAAAATCCTTTCCCCTGCACTGTTTAAAGACAATGGAAATAGAAACACCCATGGGCAAAGTGAATGTCTCTTTGAGCATTAATTATGAATAAGTGTGTGCAGAGCAAAAGAAAGACAAGATAGACGATCCAAGTTAGAGATACAGAGAACCAAGTAATTAAGTAGCAAGACCACAAATAATATCTATTTTAAGCAATAATCTGACACACAGCTTCTTTTTGTTTCTTTCCTTCCCTTCCCTGTCCCTTCCAGTAATACCAATTTTTTATATGGCAGCACCTAATGACCTTATATCCATAACTCAGCTAATGTCTGTAAAGGCTCTTTTGCCTTGCATAAACCATGAACAGACTGAAGAAAGGAAGAGAAACGCTCCAAGAAAGAGTTATGGGTTAAGACTTCTGCAATTACACATTCATTCCCCTGATGCAGTGACCATAAAACAAAACAGATGAATGAAGATGAAGACTAGCCTATATAAATACTAGACGGAAAACCCTGTACATCTAGGAAAATGCTTTTTACTGTCTAACCAGCAAAGTCTTCATCTATATGGAACATTTAATAGAAACCCAGTGAAATGATAATGATCTGAAAGAGATAAGATCGGAGGTAAGCACTGATGCTGAGAGACAAAATCCAATTTTTTGTAGCTCATCAGCAGAGTGACTAAGTCGAGTACCTCTGTTAGGACATCATTAAAAGCAGAAAAATATGTTCCAGAAGCAGTGTATAACTGCCATTAAGTGCAAGTACTCTTAACAGCCATATCCTTGTGAAAATTTAGAAACGGGTACACTGGATATTAAAAAGGTATGTCCCTGAAAAGTCTAGATAACTTTGACTAAAATCACCAACTTGAATTTGTGCATGAATATGCTCAGTTCCTGAAAACCCAAATGAGACCTAATTCCTCTTTCCTTTTTAGTGCTAGAAAATAGCTGCTGGCAATAATTCTTCCTCTCCAGCTGGTCCAGGACAGCTTCCCACAAGGAAGAAGAATGTTACCTTTCGCTTAGACAGAATCCCACGAGAATGGGACACGTACTAGACATAATTTAGTACAGCACAGCAGATACAGACAGCAGAGCCAGTTTAGAGCAGTTTGAACTCTACTGAAAGTTGGAACAAAAAAGTTATCTGTCTTGAAATAGTGGAGATGGATAAAGATGTTTCATATTCTCTGATGCATCTTCAAAATGAGTAACAAACTGTCACTAGTGCAAGGAAAGTCAAGACTGGTATTTATTAGTAACTTGCCTCTGCTTGAAAGAGTCCTGCTTAAAGCAGTCGATTGAGCAGTGCCTGTACAGCCAGAACCTTCGGGTACAGAGGCGAGAAGACATTGAGGACAATTTTCTCTGAATAAATTTATGGAAACAGCCAGAGGGAATACAGCATTGCAAGAGATTCTTCTTAAACTACGATCACCTCTGTCCCATTGTTATAGAATGAGCAGTTAGCAAAGATTAAGTTCTCTACTACTAGCTCTGTGACCTAGGTTACTAAGTCACTTACGCCTAAGAGGTCTAAGCCAGAACGTTCCAGCCCGTACCTGCCACTGGAAGTGTTGTGTGGCCAGTAAACTGCACCTTTGACAGAAACCAGTGATCTGAGCCCTAAAAACCAGCATGGGCCTATGATATTCCTCAATGTGCCCAAGAATGCTTTGGCTATTGCAGTTAGTATATGGTATTTGCACAGCCTTAAAGAGAAGCAGGAGAGCAGATTCATCAACCAAGGACTCTGAAGGGTTCAAAAACCTTTAAAGACCTAGAGCATTGCTTGAACCCTTCTAGGCAACAGAAAACACCTCTGAATTCAATGCCACATGACACTCATTCTAAGGTGCTAAACAGAAACCTCTTCTTTGGCTAAAGCAGGGTATTTGTCATTTTCATCAACAAGGAATAAGTGGGATGGTTTGAGACTCCTGTATGCTCATGAGCTAAACACAACACATCTGGAGATCAAGCAACACAGTAACAATGCTGGGGGCATCTCTGAACAGTCAGATACAGGGACATCCATAAGATAAGGATGACACATAGTTAGAAGCAGCAACATAGACTCTTTAGCATGTATCATTTCAAATTGAGCTATGAAGAAGGTAAACTCAACCAAGTGTGCCAGTATGATGTAGTTTGCAGACCAAATACTCAGCCAGTCCCAAACTCTGGATGTTGCAGAGAAAGGAAGAGTTTTTCCCTAACGGTAAAGGAAAAATTTAAAAAATGGGAAGAGAACAACCCAGAGGGATAGGTCTATCCCTGACAATAAAATAAGCTTGATTCAAAGAACAAAACTATGATGAGTGTTCTTAACTTCTCTAGTAGTTACGGATCCAAGGGAAAAAAAAGACATGTTACAAGCTGCATGACTATACAACTGCCCTTTCTGTAGGCTCTGCCAAGACTAAAAGATTCTAAAATTTCAAGTATTTCTACTATAAACTGTATGAATTTTAAATGTCTGTGTAGACTGAAATTCACAGATAGGATAGAAATACTACACACTTTCAGTACACGTACTTTGAATTTCTCTCCTAAGTATCTCCATATTTGGTATTCCCTTAGACTCTGTCTCCAAATCCTCTTCTGTAGGACAACTACAGTGTTTAGCTAAATGATAGAAGACTATTAGTAGGAGAGTAGTAAGTACTACTAACTATGAGAAGAATAAGTATTTTGTAACGTGTTTTGTTACCTATATTAATACTGAAATTCTCCTTGCTGACTGCAACTCCAGCTGCAGGATTTTTTTCTAGGTAACTTCTGAATTCAAGTTTCATTTACTGTAAGTTAGCTACTACTATTGAACAAGTAGGTCATCAAAGCACTGTCTTGTAAGAGCAAAGAAACTGACAAAACAAAGTAGGGAGGAAACCTGTTTCAGAAAGCCTGCAAGTTTTATAATGGGTCAACAGTATTAATCAACCTCTAAAGTAACAGTTTAAATCTGTGCACAGAGGAAAAGGCCTTGCTACAACAAACATTCCTCTAAACAGGAAAATATTTCACATGGAAAGAGGCCCCTTTCTTATAAAAAGAACTGATATACTTTTAGCTGTCGTGCTCCTACAGTCTTGCCTTCTTCAAAGCATTCCTTGGCAGCACATGCCTAAATACACTCCTGCACTTTACTTCTATGTGGAAAGACTACTGCTGTTTTCAGAGTTAAATTAGCAAAGTGGACATTTAGAAGGTGAATGAATCAATTTACACACAGATGCCTTGTTATTCAGCAGTGACAGCTACTCCTTCCCACCAAGTACTGACCTGGGAAAGTTTCTGAAAAAGAAAAACTTGAGTAGGTATATTGAAAAAAACCAAACCCAACAACCAAAAAAACCACACACAAAAAAAACCCAAATCCCCCCAACGCCCCCTCAAACTGTTCAACAACTTTGGTTGTCCAAGTGTCCAAGCCACTTTGATTTTTTAACTTACATTAGAAGTGTTTGTTCTGTGAAGGGCCTAGTCTATGAATTTCAGGAATGAGAGAACTATTATTTTTTTTTTTAAATCAACTGCTTGCTAACAGCATATTCTACATGATCCTTTTTTACTGTATTCTAGTGAAGACAAGCTCATGTGTGAGGAGAGCAAAATGCTAAGCTGCAAGAGAGGTCAATAGGAATCAGTTTTTGTACAGTCATGCAACTTGTTATTGGATGCATAACAGAAACTAGAAATAAAATACTTCTACAGCAATGCAGTATTACACTCCTAAGACCCTGCACTTTATTCTGGAATAGATTACTGCTATTAATAAAGGAATTTAATAGCTGTAAGCCAACCATCTACTCCAGAAGGCAAGGAATGCTGTCAAGAGAGAATGACGGCAACATTACTCCACCACTGCACTTTCAAAAAGCAAGCATTAGAAAGTAAGAATTAAGCTAAAACACAGTTTTGTGTCCAATTACAGCAACATATGACTATACATAACCTAATCGTCCCATTAACCCTCCTAATCAAAGGAAACAAAAAGACTCTAGGGTTCTTTTTTTTTTGCCCTTTTTGCTCTGTAAAAGCAGGGGAAAAGGGAAGTAAAAGCATCCCGTCCTCTTTCTTTCCCTGCTGATTGACCTCATGCATTTCAAACCCTTTCAATCTATAACCTCTTCTTACAAGCTTCCCTTCTGACTGGGGAAAGCTCAAAAAATGCACTTACTCGTCAGACAATAGATGTATAGAAACCTCTTATTTTATACTTACTGAAAATATTTCTCTCCAGCTGGATGTTAGATTTGAAGACCCACTCAGGACTTTAAAGACCTACATTTTACCTACAGAAAATACATTTTGCTACATACAGCACCAAACCAAGACCTTCAGACCTTTCATAAGAAAGATAAAATTAATAACATGATAGAGAAGGCTATAATACTGGGGGTGTATTTGAGGCAGAGAAAAGATCCCATAGTAAGCGCTGCACATCTTATTTTTCCTTCCTGTTGTTAAAAGCTGGTTACTCTCATACTTGCCTTTGCTGCTACTGCTCCATTTGTTTCACCTTGCTTGCATTAGTTTTCCTTAGTTGCATCCATTTCCTCACACTTCTTCACAGCTTCATAAGCGAAGAAGTGTGACATCAAGTGTACATACCTCATCTGTCCACTGCCTCCTTGTGACTCTGAAGGAAGTAAGCACCTGGGTCATGATTCTCTTGATAGAAGAATCATTTTCTACAAGGGCCACAAATTTTCCTCAATGCCTGTTCTCAAAGCTATCTAGCTTCCAGTCTGAAAAAGTGGCAAACCTTCCACCTAAGTGACTATATGAACAAGAAGACTGAGTTAAGACTTGGTTTTGCTCTAATCCAACAAGCATGATTGCTATTCTCCTATTCTGAATGTTACCAAGCATGTAAGTTTTAGGTAAGACCACATATAGAAACTTCATACCATACTGAGCCATGAAAAGAGACATCTCAACTGTTCTACATTCTGCTTTGTCTGCTATGGTTACCAACAGCCAATAAACAAATAAAAAAAACATACACAAAGAGAACAGCTAATGCTCACAGCAAACCAGAAATAGCAGCATGAGAAACTTAACTTCCAGTTAGTACTTGAACTATCAGCAGTGACAGTCTGGACCTTCTAAAAATAAAGCAATATAGTTTAGACTATACAGTCTATTAAAAACAGTACTAATACGTTAATCAGATCAATAAAATCTTCTTGTAGCAAATTCTTAACATAAGACTTGATGACCAATGAAAAAAGTTTAAAAAACAAATTTTGCAGAACTGCAGGAAAAATCAGATAAAATTTAGTCTACAGCACAGCAATTTTTCATTGTTGCTCCTGAACATATATGTAAGGACTTAATTCCAAAAAGCATGTACTTAAGCTAAAATAAAGTTAAGACTACTTCCTCAAAACACATTCATTTGTCAAATTTAACATTTTCAGGTTTTCTGCTTACACCTTTTAAGGGGCAAAATAAATCACTCCAAGCAAATAAGCAGAAAGAGTTTATTGTGACAGTGGCAGCTTTACCTTTCAAGTAATACTGAGTTCTCTAAATTTTTTTTAACTGTCAATTTAAATATTTCACCTACATCTGCATCACTACTTTATAAAATTTAGTATCTGCATCTTTTCACCTGGTTCAACACAAAAACAGAAGCAAAAGAAAAAGCTCTTGGAAACATAAGGAGTTGCATCATGGCAAATGTAATCTTTAATAGAAAATAAGAAAAACCTCCCTACTGACCTTTATTCAGAACAAGAAAAAAAGATAAATATCCACAGCTCTTTGTTCCACTTGGTAGCATTTTAAGATCCATCTATGCATGTATAAGCACAGAATACACAGTTTTAGCCATACTGGAACAACCTAAACAGAGGTTTTAAGTTCCATAGTTTTTACATGCATTCCACATTCCACCCTTGGTGTGCTGATTATAGTACAGGGATTCTGTTCTTCATCTACAGCAGCTTCAGTTTAAGAATACACCATAAGCCAACTTAAAGAAACATCCATTCGTTGCTAATAGAAAGAATCACAGGAAGGTCTCACAACAGTTTACTAGAACATTAAGGTTTTTTTTAAATCACAGTTTTCAAATATAAAAATTGGATTTTCCCTATAACTGAAATATATTTACAAGGACATTTTTTAAAAATGGTCTGAAATTTAGATCTAATCACTGTCATCTGAACCACCTTCAGACCCCTCATCATTGGATCCTTCTGGTTCAGATTCATTACCGGATCCTCTGCCAGAGCCCTCGTTGTCAGATCCTCTCTCGGAATCTCTGTCCGAGTCAGCACTGCGAGAAGCTGGGCGAGATTCATTTTCTGAACCACCAGACCGACTTCTCCCCGACTGCACAGACTCATTGTCAGACTGCTCCGAATCTGACCGCCTCCTTTTTCTAGCCGACCTGTCACTGTCAGAATCCTCCTCAGACGGGCGGACGCTGGATCTCCGTGGACTCCCTGCCTCACTACCAGATTTGTTCCTGTTATCAGAATCACTATCAGAAACAATGCGTTTACTGTGCTGCTGTTCTCCATCATCTGAATCACTGTTGCTATTCCTAGCATGCCTGCAGGGATAAGGAAAAAAACAAACCACAACCCAGTATTAAAAGATGCTATTTGTAGCTTAAAAATGAAATGAGACACCAGGATTTGAGTAATGCTAGCATTATCAGAATAAGAAGAATGAGTAGAATTAATTTGCAATGGAAAATGATGTTGTGAGTACAATAAAAGGCTTCTCATTATTTTTGAATTATCTCATTATTAACACTGCAGTTTCTTTTAAAAGCATGCATTGAAACTTTAGCACATAAAAGGTTAATTAAGGTTCTTACCCATCATCAGCAATTTTGAGTTTATCCTCATCTGAAGAATCATCACTTGATGAAATGATGGCTTTTGATTTGATCTTCCCTTTCATTGAAGGAGGCAGACGTTCTGGTTTGGGCTGTACAGGGGGAAAACAAAGGGTTTTCTCTTCATGTGGCTGGCTAAAGCATAGTGCCGAAATGCAGAAACATATTCAGAAAACCGCTCATGCTTTTAACAGTTATTCTGAAGTCATTAGATCAAATTTTTCCATTTACTATCACTTAATTCTAGATGGCTTCAGAAATATCCTTTTCACCCTTGAAGCAGTTATAGCAACAGAGAAGGACAAAAATAAGCTCAAAGGCAACAACAAGGCAACAAAGAAGCTTTGTTGTAATTTTCAACATTAATAGATCTCTCTTGACTAGGGTAATGCTGAACTCCAAACGCATATTTAGGAAGTGATGCAGTGATTCAGGGTTTAACTTACCGCCTTCTTTTTCTCTGCTTTGGGTGGACGTCTCTTTTTAGGTCTCGGACCATTTTCATGTTCTTCATCATCGCTCCCCTCATCTGCTTTCTGGGGTCTTAAATCAGAAACATATTTTATATGATGTAAAGCACAACATTAAAAAAAACAAACCACTTAACACGTACAAAAATATCAGTCTCAAGAAACATCCAGTTGATCAAGTGCTACTCATACTTTTTTGCAGACTGGCTGTTTAGGTCTTATAACAAGCACGTGTAAATAAAAATCAATAATGTGAACTCTTGACAACAGTACATTTTTTAAATAGTTATGAAGGATTGCAGGAAAATATACTTAAAAAGCATACTATTTCTTAGGGGAGTCTAACACTAAAGTATCGATTACCTCCTCCTCTTTTTCTTCTTTCTTTCACCCTCCTCTTCTTCCCCATCTTGTTCACTACCACTGCCCTTCCTCTTCTTCTTCTTTCTAGACACGGGCAGATCTTCATCACTGTCATCGTTCACGAACTCATCAAATTCCCCTGCTCCTTTTTTGGAACGCTATAATAAATAAAAGCCCCACAATACAGCCTATTATTCACCTTCTAGGTAAAAAGCTACTAGAAGACAATTAAAAATGGAAACTGTATCTGAATATGTTTTCAAAAATATGAAAATATATACCTTCTTGTGTCAATTTCCCCACAATCACTATATTGATGTCACTAAGAAACTGATGCCAAATTGGCACATAATAACACAATCTTATTATGTTATTTTAACAATTAAATAGAACAAATTTTGGTGATATCACCATGCTTGGAACTTTTGAATATAACTTCTAGCTCTTACATTTGAGTTTTAAATCTGTGCTTTTTCGCTCAGTGGAGCCTAGGAGCATGAAATTAAAAACCTGTACTACTGCAAGAGACCATATATCACAAGAGGAAAATGAAGGAGATCTAAAAAAAAAAAAAAAAACCACAACTAAAAATTTCTTTTCTACCCTGCCTCCACCGCCACCACGTTTTTTTTCCTTTGATCCTTCTACTTCACCAGTGAACATCAGGATATTCTTGGTTTTCTCCACATATTGAGCTCTTTGTTCCAACAGTTTCTTCTGTTCTTCTTTTTCTCTTAGGCGCTTCTCTTCCTGAAACAGAGAGAAAATTAACCATTACTATTGTATTTGCAGCATAGCAGTGACTATAATTGTAAGGATATAAATTATTTTCCAAGAATTTGGAAAATTGACTTTTGACAGTCTATGTCACAGCAGAAGGTCTTCATGGAAAATTAAAAAGTTTTCTGTACGTCTACGGTAGAGTAGGCAAAAGTCCAAAAGAACTGTTGTACCAAGTGTTTCCTTATTCAGCCTGTCAGTACAGAAACTTGATGGCAGATCTTCTGAAGCACAAATCTGATTTCATTATAAAAAATAAAAATCTACTTCTAAGGATATGGAAAGAATGAGTGAGTGCCACCTGTTAACTATAACATTTTCTTCCTACAATTAAGAAAAATAGCTACCAGACATTCTATCAGTAATACCAGGTACGACCACAGAGCAACAGGGACATGTACATTGTTGACAGGTACACCTTTTAAAAATAAAGTATACTTGTAAAAAAAATTAGTATACAGTTATGTAACAGAATATAACCTGTTCTTTAAGTAGTTTTTGTCGAAGCAGCTCCTTTTCTTGCTCTTGTTTCGCACGCAGCTCCCTCTCCTCTTCATCCTGTTTGCGTGCTCGAGCTACATGATACTGGGCTTGACTGAGTAAGTCAGAGCATTGCCTGTAACATGCAATGTTTTCAAGTAAAGGAAGGTGGCAGGCACAGACTACAAGAAGAAACAGTTTTATAACGGGCATGTCTCACAACACTACATTTATATCACCAACAAAGAAAAAAAAAACGCTACTTGAAATAGCACAATAAAAGAGTACTACAGATTTTTGACGAAACTAAAGCACTTTCTAGAAAGCTAATTTATCTTTAAATTGCAATATACCATTTCAAGACATACTGCTTCACACTTAAAATTTAGCCAATTCGTATACAAAAAAAACCCCTACATGAACACAAGAGGAATCACCCCAACTAATTTGGAGAGCTTCAGAAGTATGATTCATAAGAACTTGTATTTAATCAGAACATACTAGCAAATCTAATCAGAAAGGTAGGTAGAAATTTTACCTTAAAAAAACCCCATAGTTGTGTAAGAGTTAAGGTTGCAGAAAGCATTCAAGTCTCATGAAACACTAAAGCAAGGCGCTTTTGATACCCTCTTAACTAATGTTACAATTACATTTCATTTAATATTAAAATTTTCTTATCTGTACAAAGTGTTTTAATGATACCCATTCAAGATGTACAGTGCATGATGCCCAACAGATGTTATTTACGTATGGCTATGAAAATCTTAGAAGAACATGTAATAAATGAAACACTGGGCATTCTGAGTGAAAACTTAAGAAATAAGGAAACTGATTTAAATAGGCCTGTGTACAAACTCATTATCCTGATAAAAAGTGAAAGCAAACTAGACTCAGCAGAAGTTTTTCATGTTTCCATAACTGATCCATGCTATTCACCCATGAACTACCTCAAAAAATCTCCAAGAAAGCAAACCTGTTGTTAAATTATTATGTTTAAATTCAAAACAATGAGAGCTAGAGATGTTTAAATAAGTGTCACTGCACTGTCACCAGTGGAAAATTTGCCATTTAAAACAGCTAAAGTTTTTCAGGCTTCAGCTAATGGCAGACACCACATTTTTTGGAATACAGTTTTGTTATTAAAAAACAAGACAAAAACATTCCACTTGGATTTGTTTGTGGTTTTCTATGGGGTTTTTGGGTTTTGTTGTTTTGGGTTTGTTTTTTTTTTGGAGTGGGGGGAGGAAAGCGGGAGGTTGGGGTTTGTTTTTTTTTACCTGGCTTCTGTAGCAGCAAGTGCCAAGTCAAATCTCATCTTGTCACCTACTTTACTCAAGTAACTGAAGTACCTAGAGGAAAAAACACCACCACAAAAGCAAAAATGGCATTACTTACATATTTATTGTAATTTTGTCTTAAAACAAAGCATTTACTCCTGAATTACAGTCCCACAATACTCAATTGATGAGGAAACCTCACCAATTTTCTCTGTGTGCATCCCCTTTTAATACAACAGTAAAAAAGTATAGAGTTCTCCAAATCTGAAACATTCTAAAACCACTCTAGAACAAAAACTCAGAAAAATTGTCAAGATAATCTTAAGATTTCATTTACTGGCTCCCAGCTATGAGTACACTGCTGACCCCAGCAGATTTACTCCTTATCTGTCACAGGTTAAGCGCTTGAAACCAGCATAAGAAAAGGAAGGAGAACTTATTTTTTAAAAATCCTTCCAAAACAACCTCCTTGAATCTGGGTGATAGGCCCTTGTGAATGGGTAGATGAGTAAGCTATGATAATCACTGTTTTGAAAACAGTTTCTCCAATTTCTTTAAAGGAAAACAACTTTCTTAGTTTCCAGGTTGCCAGTTTCTTCCCATATTCCGGAGATATTTTAAACGAAGTGGTTTTGTGCTAGACTGAACTCAAGTTCTTGTACATATAAAAAAAAGTAATTCCTTGCTCAAGTTTTAGATTACGGAAAATATTTTCCAAAACATGATAGGCATTTGAATTTTTAGTTAATTGGTACAAAATAAAGGCTTTCATGCAATTTTCTCAAGACAATAAATAATAATCTTCTAACTGAATCTAAGTTAGAATTTGTGTTCAAATGTTTAGTTTGCGTTATGTAAAGCACTAGAATTGTGAAATGTTTGCTTATATGAAAGACTTGCTTTAGTTGACAAAATTACTGAAAGGCAACATCTATCCTTGACTTAACAGCAGAGGTAGGAACGCATAAAGCAAGCACCAGCTACCACCAGCAATACCTAGGAATAGAGTGGTTGAAAGCTTAATTGCCCTGTTTTCTCCCTGAGATTTTTTTTTTAATTTTTTTTTTTTTTTAAAGAGAACTAAAAGTTCTGAAACGAATTTAAGAAACTGCTTCTGTTCTTAAGCCAACAGGAGAGCAAAATTAGTTTTCAAGGCCTACCGGTCATTAACTAGGCTCATATAATATTAACAGATTTGCTTTTGAGCCTTATAGGTTGTTTTAAAAGAAATCAAAAAAGTATTACATTCATAGGATAATTTCAACATTTTTTTCAACTATGCTCCTCCAGGAAGAAGTGCATCTGGGTCACAGTAATACAAAACCCTTTGAGAAATAGATATTCATAACCTGGCCAAACAAAACCGGCTCTGGAAAAAAGTCTGAATATACTGTTTTGTGAGGGCCAGTCTTTGTTTTCCTACTAGAAACTCCAGGATTACATAGATTTCATAAATAATTGCTCATTTTTCTAACCAGATTTGTGACCTATACTGCAAATTTACTGTAAGGGAACAACAAAACAGATTATAATGACTAGAATTAAATCAGCTTTACCTGTGGGCTAGCTCCAGTTCTTTCACAGCATTAAGCACCTCCTTTAGATTGCTTTTTTCATCTTTCAGGACAGAGGTAGCTAATCTTTGTAGCACCAAAGCCACATTAAACATAAGGACTGTATCACTTGGAGCTACATGCCTGGCCTGTAAATAAAAAACATGACTTTAAGATATGCTACAACATGATACAGAGGTATAGAAGTGAAATAAAGAGAATAAGCACCATTATTTCAATCCCAGACGACCAAATTCAAAGAAACAAACTTAAAGCAATTTTATTCTGTGACTTATGATGTTTTATATTTGTACCTTTAATAAAGTTTGTTTGCATTCCTGTAATTTGCCACATTTGAAGAGTGCCCGGGCCAAATATAATAGCACTTCAGTATTTTGATGCTTATAGAATTTTCTGAGGCAGTTTTCATACTGAAATGAAAAAAATCAGATGAAGAGGTGTCAATGGTTAGTTATTTTGGTTAGCTAACTCCAGCAAATTTTTCTATTCCTAAAAAGTGTTACTGCTAATACGCCTTTTGTTTTTAAAGAAGTGTGTCACGCTACATAGAATTTTCTGATGGGTGAAAAGGAGGCATCTTTCTGCTATTCCATAGTAAGTACCTGATTTTTCTGGAAAATGGCAGCAGTCCAGGAGGCTCTTAAAATAGAAGCATAGGTCTTAAAACACAACAGAATACTGTGCAAGTAATACTTATTGTAACTAAGTCCAAGAAACATGACTCCATTTTAAGAGCACTCAATTATTCTCCACAGTAAGGGGGGAATCTATTTTATTTATTAATACAAGATACTTTATAAATCAAAATACATTTAATGCAGTAATGCCATGTCTGATGCAATTAGTTAAAAAAAACCCACACCTTTCAGATAACTCCATGTCAAATTTGTTCCTTTTACCTAGCTGACTAACTTGGCACATCAATAGACATCTGGTTATTCTAAAGCGTAAAAGACTCATTACTATAGGTTTTGTCAGTCTAGAATTAAAGCTTCAAACAGTTATGAAACTCATCCCTTTGATTGACATGCCTTTTTTCCTCCAGGAATCATTCACCCTTTCTAAACCTCCAAAATAATACGAAATACAAAGTAATTTTAATTTCCAGCTCAAATACAGAAAATGCCCTGAATTGTAATGCCTGAAGTCACTACTCTTGGATAGCACTCTGTTGTGAGTGCCCAATTTTCACTCACCTTTAGAGTCAAATATTTTGTATTTAGCTTGACTCTGCTTTGGATTTGTATGTTTTATGGTAGAGAACTCACTAGAATAATTGTAGTGGCTGCAGTAAACTAGGCTATTAAATTAAATTCATCTCCCCTAGAGTCCAATATCACATATTTCAGACTGTGGGTTATACCAACTGCATAGCAGAACCCAGGGAACAATAAAACACCTCAGTAAATAAACACGTTTCTACTAACAGCTTTACTTAAATATATTAGCAAATGAGTACAATATTTTGCTGACAAATCAAAAGGTGAAAACGATACCCAGTTTCCCACTGTAATTCACTGCTTAAACAAATGCTAAAAGAAGATTTTTATTAGGCTTTTTGTAGACGAGTTGTTAGTAGACAAGCAGACAAGGTGTTAAAAAATCCAGACCCTCTTCAGACACACCAGAATGAATCTGATTGTGCTACCAAAGCTTGTTAACAGTAGTTCACCGGAGGACAGCAACTACTAAGGTCTTAACCAGGTAAGAAAGGCCCAGTATCCCTTCCTTATAATTCAGAGCTATTTGTGTTGGTTAAGTATTTTTAAGCCTCAATGTGGACTTGATCTTAATGAAATAAGTTTGTTCTGAGCTTCTGCCCTGTTTAAGGTATACTACTTTTTTTTTTTGAGCTTACTTGTATGCTTTTGATCAACTGAGTCAATTTAATTAGAACAGGCAGATACTTGGAAGTCAACTTGGTTAAGCAGGTTGAACCAAATGACCTCATCAGATTTCTTCCAACATGAATTACCTTATGATGTTAACTGTTGCGAAAGAAATCATGGCACAGTCAGCTTTTCAGACAGCTCTCGTTGTTATTTATGCAATCATTTGTAAGAACAAAAATAGGAAGTGTTTCTATTTAAAAAAAAATCCCAGAAGCAAATTGCATTTACTTACTTCAGTAACATCTAAATGTAAATTGCATACAGTAACTACACTGAATGAAGTCTCTCTGACTAAAAATTAATTCCAAGACCAAAATTCTAACACAATTATGTTTTAAATCTGATACAAAAGAAGTGTACAAGTTGGTAGGTGCTTTGTTACCCCTTATACTTGGTAGTTTGTTTTTAGATCTAGACTTGACAAACAACAGCATGCTAAAAATAGACCTATACCTTGTTGCAATATTATTCAGAAACTTTTCCAGCTGCTATGACAGCAGAGAAACATCCAGAGTCATCCAACCCAACATATTATGCAGTTCAATTTAGATATCTTACCATTTGGACAGCACTGATGTACTGTTTCTGTTCTACGTAGATATGTGCCAAATTCAGCCACACATCACTGATATCTGCTGTTGCCTCTCTCACTTGGGCAAAAACATCACGAGCTTCACGGAAATATCCTTTATGTGCCAAGACAGCTCCTAATGGGAAAGTATTATGTACAGCATAAGCTTCCAGGTTCATATACTATGTACTCATACCAAAGAAAACAAAATATTGCCTGAATAAAGTTCCCCATCAAAAACTAAGTGACAGCTACCATATCAAAGCGATGCTTTCCTGTGCTCTAGTACATCGCATTCAGGCCCTGCAAAAACAATTTTATATTCAAGCACAAAACATAAGAGTATCATCACCTCTGAAGGAAAATTAGAGTCTAAAATTCACCTATGCCATTAGCAGCATACAAATTCTTTGGATCATTTCTGAGTACTTGCTTGTAAATCGCTAATGCACGGTCTTGATGACGCTTCTCCTGTAGAAAGAAATACTCTAATTGATCACTGATATATATAAAATGGGGTTACTAAAAGACCTGCCCAGAAATTTTATGGACTATAAGATGCCAAGGAGGCATCAAGTAAAGGCTCTAAGCAGCTAACAGCATACAAAAATTAAATAAATAAAACTGCACACAGGGCAGACAGATGCCCATTACCTTTTCTCTGTCTCTTGTGGGTTGATGTAGAGTCTGCAACCAGACATTGCCAAGAGCCAGCATGGAATAAGTATCATTTTGTGTGGAGGGCTGCTTCAATATTCTTTCAAATTTCTTCTGTCCTGGACCCCACTCTTGTTTAGCCAAATGAAGATTGCCAATCAGAGACCAAGCATCTGGATGGTCCTAAATAAAGATTCACTGTAAGTTGCAGAAGTACTGTTTTCCCTTGCAAGGTTACTTTTCCATATACAAAATTTCATTTTTCTTTATTAGGATTCCATATTTAAAAATACCCCAACAACAATCAAAACACAGAGAGCAAACTGCAGTAGTTCTCTCTTCTTCCCCTAGTTTACGTGAACAAACAAAATAAAAACAAAACTTTAAGTTAGCATTTCGGGTTCTTTAACTCTAAACATTTAAAGGGTTACAAACCTGATTTATCTGAAGTGCTTCTTTAAACCAATCAGAAGCCTCATAAAAATTTCCTTTATCCCTAGCCATAGCTCCCAAGCGCAAGTAGCCTAAAAATAAAGATACAAAATAAAATAAAAAACAGGAAACAGACTGAAGTCATCTCAAACAAGGAAATACTGGCCATGCATGACTTTCAAAAGCAGCAAACATTAAGACACCTTTCATATTCTATTCACAATGAGAAACACCACACGAAGAAGAACATCCATCCACAATGGTGACACAAAAATTGCAGATTTCTAACATTTAAAGTAAGGTAAATGTTTTTCTTGGTTTCGTAGGTTAAAGATGATTTGAGAAACCTCAAACAAAGAAGGATACATCAGTTACACAATACTTGTCCCCCTCTTCCCACGAGCTTTGGGAAGAGTATCAGTTAGCAGGTGACAACAGAATAACAGGGGAAAGGCTATACACCAGGCTGGGGGATGCTGTGTGCTGCCACTTGGTGAGCGAGGGTTACCACCTCACCTTTGCAGCAAGTATCACCCGCCAGCTCTTAGGTGCAAGAGGAAGAGCAGAGTGAGGAGAAAAAACAGGATGTCCCATAGAAGGTGTGCTAACACCCTCAGCAGTCCTTTCTTCCCTAAAAGAGGGCCAAGGTCCAAGATAAAGTGATTCTCCCAAAGGGTCTCTACTTCTACCCACATAGGTAGACTTGCAGAGTCTGGGCATATCAAGTGGATGGCCTTCACTGCACCAAAGTGCTGAGGCCTTGATAGGGCTGGGGACCAACTGAGCAAAGGAACATGACTCTAGATAAGCTAATTTGGCTAGATTTTTGGAGTACAGTATAATTTACCAATAACTAGAAGTCTTAAAGCAGGAGATTGGATTATAAGGATGATGCAGGCCTTGAAAAAAAGGTAGGAAAAATAGCTGGTAGGTAAGCAGGCCTATAAAGATACTATAAAAAGTGAAGACATATAATGAGACCAGAACACACTGTAATTAGGAAGATTCTTGGTATTATAAGGACGACTGTGGAAGTAAAATACTAAATGTTTCTTACAATCAACGTAATTAGGATGTTCTCTTAAAATGTTTTTATACAGCTTTTCCGCTTCATGAAATTCACACATCGCCTCATATAGTCTGGCAAGGTTATAGGACGTTGTTACAGAGATAGCATTGTAATAATGCTCATCATGTTCAGCTTCTGCTTTTGCACGATCCAGTGATGCCAAAAAATATTTCTAAAGTAAAAAAAAAAGAAAACGAATAAAACACTCCAGAATATTCTTAAAGGCAAACTTCTTGGTGATCAAGTCAAACTTTGAGTAATTACATACCTTTGCTTCTCCCAGATTTCCCAGCCTGAAGTGCAGAGCACCCACATTATTCAAAATCTCTGGTGGGACATCAGCCTGTACTTTCTCTTGCAAAATGCGTGTGGCTGTACCATAGGCTGACAGTGCACCCTTTACAAAGAAAGGGAAAAGGGATGAAAGAAATAAGAGAACAAGCTCTAAGTGCTCTTATGAAAAGCACACACATAATTCACCAAGTGTATATTAATAATACCTGTATATCAGTCTGTTCTAGAATTTGGGCTAGCTCAATCCATGCCTCTACATCATCAGGATATTGTTCTGTGACTTTCTTCAGATGTCCCTGAAAACCAGCAGAACATTATTATGCCTCTTTGTGGATACATAAACTGTTTTTAAAAATACAAATAAAATCAAAAGAAAGAGTAAAGGTATTAGTATCAACACTAGAAGATACACCATGCTGCAAAAGAAAACATCCTAAACATCTCCATAATCTGGTCACCAAAAAAACCAAATTAGTTTCCTTCCTTCATTATTGTACTTTCTGTAGAACAAAATATCTGCTTCAAGTCTTGAGAAGCAGAAACTATTACACCAACAGGAAAAGCCAGAAAAGTGATGCCCAACATTTTTTGCATTTTTACCCAACATTAGATTTAAAACCCCTTTCATTTAAAAAAAGCCTAACATTGTCCTTCCAGCTGAGCTAAGAGAAGTGTTTTCTGGAAATCAATAGCAAATTTGCTGTCTTCAAGAAATCACTAGCTAACTTACCATCCAGAGAACTTTACCGTATATGGGAAGAATTCTGTCCTTTTCACAGTACCAAATCCAAATGTGAGGCTGGGACTCCTCTAAATTCCTGGACTTGCTTTAGCCAGATCCCAGTAGGACTTTCAGTTCTGTCCATAAGTTATGACTCTCCACAGTTAGGAGGATCTCTCATGACAGCCAGTATAAAAATATTTCACACCTACAGCCAAGTAACCCTGAGTTTTAAGCAACTTACAGTACAGTCTGATTTTAAAGTTCTACTCTTGTACGTAAAAGCATGAGACAGGCTGAAGCAAAACTCACCTTTGCAATATCCCGTTTCTCCTGGTCTTCTGAAGCAGCATAAAGAGATCCAAGGATTTTCATAGTCTCATAATTGTTAGGGTATGCTTTCAGAACTTTTTCAAAGCATTGTGATGCATTCTCTTTGTCCCCTCGATAAATGTACATTTGACCCAAACCAAAAAATGGAAGTACAAAAGAAGATGAGGCAAACTGAGTGGCCTGGTAGTAATACTGGAAAGCTTGATCATAATCTTCCTAATTAAAAAGAAGTAAATAAAAACAGGTAATGTTTTCATAGGTAAGCTTTGCATGAACTTTTATAACACAAATTTTTAAGTGTAATCTCAAAGGGGGCCTTTAAAAACTGCCCTACCTGTACATGAAAAGACCTAGCCAGCTGATAACAACTCTCTGCCTGCATTGCTTCAACTTCTGTATTATGAAAAGCGTGAAGAGCCAGGTGTTGCACTTTACCATAGTCCTGAAAAAAAGGAATTAAAATCAAATTTGAAAGCCTTCATTTTATTTATGGTGAAGTGATTTATTATTCAAACAAAGACAGCTAGAAAAATATAATAAAGCTTTAGCCACAGTACTGACTAAATTAATAATAACAGATTTAGTTTTAGTAACTTTTTTTTTCTCAATTTCATATTTTAAAGCATGGAAGAGGTAGGAGAGGGAAAAAAACCAAACTCAAAACAAAAACAAAAAACCCATCAGGACACAAAGGTGACCTTGACTTAAGAAATAAGTGTACCTTTTCTTGGCTTTCTTGAGAAAAGTTTATACAAAATTTAACTCAAAATCTTTACACTTGTCCGTCTAGATTAACAGTTCCATATTAGGCACCACTTTGCCTGATGAAATGAGATTGAATCTAACCAGAATCCTTGCTGTTCAGAGGTTATCGAGTATTTAACTGTAAAATTCCATAGACCTCTTACCTTCTTAAAGAAGAAGTGATTAGCCAAGTGATTCAATACCATTGGGTTACTGGGATCAATTGTGTAAGCCCTAGAGAGGAGTTGAACACCGTTCTTGATGGAGTCAGCCTAAATGAAACATTGAAAGGGATAAGCAATGTCTCAATAGCTGTATCTTATTAACATGTTCAAAACTGTACTTCACTCTAGACTGCTGCAGGAACTCTGACAAAACCTTGCTGGGCCCACAGAAAAAAAGTAAATTCAGCTACTAGCTTTTCTCCCTGCAGCACACACATGGAAAATGTGAAATGAAGCCACCACACAGGCATGGAAAAAAGCACAGCAGGACTTTCTAGGAAAAAAACCAACCACCAAATTTACTGGTGTCCTTTGACATTTCACACTCACACTCTGGTAGCCTCCCTTCTCCCGTTCAACGTCACCAGTACCTGTTCGGTTTAGTTTTCAACCCTTTACACAATTTGTTCAACAGCGAAATGAAAATATTCTCCTGTTCAAATTCTAAACAAGAACTTCAGATGCTGAATTAAGAGGTGCTAGTTCCAATTTAAAAAAATGGCAGAAGTTTGACATGTTTACATAGGGGTATCATTCTATCAACTTAGACTTTTCTAAATAAACTTTACAGTTCAAAGAAAGTTTTCCACGGGTACAAATTTGACCTACCTACAAGTTCAAATAGATAACCGATAAAATAATTACTACTTATTTGGGACACCCATTAGATTCACATACCAAGCATGTCAACTTAAACCTGTATTTATTTCTCAACAGAATTATCAAGAACAGCATCTAGTAATCATGTAGCACCTGTGCTTTACTTTGCAGTTATTATCAACAGAAAGCTACCTGATTGAACAGGTTAGGTTTTACGAGGTTTAGACATACGATGAAGTCCATTAGGCAGCTAAAAACACGATTTCGGTTTGAAAAGGCACTATCTTTCCAAACCTAGTGTAACAATATACCTTGATTAGGAGATACTGAATAATTCTTGGTTTAATTTTCAAAGGCAAAGAGGGTTCATAATCATGCTATATATATATCTGAGTTCTCTGATAATTTGAGTCTAATGTCAAAATTCAACCAAATCCAGTACACAGTTAGAGGTCTCAAAGCTCCTAAGCGCTTTTATTAAAGAAAGCCAGAAATAAGAAAGCTGTCAAGGAGAACACAGTGTAATCTCAACCCTGATTTGACATCACAGTATCTTCTAGGACGGAGAAACATTAGAAATATCTAAGCACAGTAAAGACATCAATTAGTAGTTTGCAACTCGGAGATAAATCTTTTCCCCAGAGAAAGTGCTCTCCCTCCTCCAAGCCAACTCTTTGGTGTTATACTAACTTTGCAGTGCAATTTGTGAAAAAAGTTTGAAGTAAAGCACAGGTGATATTTTTCTCCCAAAGAACAAAAACTGTACTTGAATGGGTCAGCTTTTAATTACAGCTTTTCAAAGCTTAAGGTGAGGAGACTCATCCCCTGACTTTAGTCAAAAGACCTTCAGGAAATAAAAAGCAATATGCCACGTTTCCTTAGTTTCTCTCCTATAGGATCATTTATGAAAATTTGACTTCAGAGTTTCTTTGGTTGTCTCTGTAGTTTTTGAAAGCAAAACCCCCATGCCCACATTTTTTTGTATTCTTCAGACTTCCTTCAGTGGTAGGATCACCACTTTTTTGCAGTTTATCAGCCTAGTTAAAAATTCTTCTTGCCTACACCTTGATTTACCACGTGGCATGAATGGCAAGGTGGGCTTGAATACACCTTTAACACTTATCTGAAAGCTTAGGTTCCGTAAGGCCCAGCACTAACCACCTGAGACTACATCTTTTACCTTGCCTTCCTGTTAGCATGACGCTTTTAAAAAAAAATAATTCCTGATGCTCTGGAATAGAGCTGCCATTGCAAGTGAGGTCTCCAAGTACTTGAGGACCTTCAGAGCACGCCAAGTACAAACCAATTTAGTTAAGCTTCACAGAGTCACAAATGACTAAGTCTTGCTATTATACATATTATAACTATCGCTCATTAAAGTAAGATTTTTAAATCAGCAGTTTGTTTTGTTTTTTTTTCCCAAGTGTCTGGACATGCATTCACATATCTCAAAATGGATATTTATTATTTTAGTTAAAATAGTTAACCCAGCACTGCTTTTCTGTATTTAACACCTTTATAAGCAACAGAGCTGATGATTGCTAACAACAGAAGAAAGTTATTCAGAATGTGCTGCTCACATCACAAGTACATATCTGTAACATCATTCAAAAGTGATACAGACTTAAAATGATTTAACAACAAAAGTTATTACCCATTTTAAAAATTGGACTACCTTTCAAAGTAGAAAAAGTTTGCTTTTTCAGATAAGAAGGAAGTAAAATTCTTGTTAAGCCAAACCCACCTCTTTATTATTGAGTTCCAGGACAGCCAGTCCAACCAAAGCACCTACGCATTTTGAATTTAGCTCCAGAGCCCTGCTGAAGGCTAAGCGAGCTTTTTCCAACTTATTCAGTTTCACGAAGCAGTGGCCCATACCTAATCGAACCTCAGCTAGAAAACAAGATGACACCATTCAGAATCCCAAAATTTCAACTTTATGACTTTTTTACATTCTGAACATCAATTAAAGTGAAAGCACAGTTTGGAATATTTCTTTAAAACCCGTAAAGCCATCTAATGGTTTACGGTTTTTAAAGGCAGCCTCCCACGCTTGGCAGCAAAGCTAACTTTAACAGATTAGCAAGACTTTATTTCTCTGTACCTCCCTGAATATTGGTCTGTATCTCCAAAAGACTTTGATACTTAAAAGATAACTTTTACGGAAACATATTTAAAAATAATAGATAAAGACGTTAAAAAATTGCCAGATGAAAGGGCTGGAAATTTCTTAGGCAGTGTAAGTTCAACTGGGACTACTAAACCACAGAAAAATAAACAAGTTAGCTGGACATTTCTCCTCAAACAATCAACTGATTCACTGCTAACAAAATGCTGTTTATCATCCTCTAACTTCCACAATTGTATACAAGTGAACTAGTACGAAGAATTCACATTGTGTCTGTGTGAAAAAGGGGAGTGAATGAAAGATGTTTGTTTAAAAGTAAGGATTATCTTTCTAAATTCACTTTTGCAGCAATGATTCCTATGCTAAACCAGACTACAGAATACATATCAACTTTGTAATAAATTCTTTGAGATAGGTTACGGCAAAGTACACCACATCTCTCAAGAGACTTTGCCATATTTATGATCCTAATGCAAATACCCTGAACTAACGTTTCTAAATCACATCCATTGCTTTAATAGCTATTATCAATAGCTTTCTCAGATTTTTCCAGTAAGAAAATCATACAATACCAGGAAAATGCACATCATGCACTATAGGTAGACTTTCACTTTTCATGTCTTGTTTCATTATTAATGCTAATACATCATTTTCTTAATGAATACACCTTATTCAAAAAGCTTACAGATAGGTTCTGCAAGTCTTGAACAGTTCCTCTGCTGCTAATTATAACTTCTCTTACATGCAACTACTCATTTTCTAATAGCTCTAAAGCAAAATGAGAAATTATTTTCCTAAACACAATTTTCTTCTCCAACACTTAAGGAACACTTCAAGTCAACAAACAACCGAACTCCTCTATGAGGGCTGGGGATTTTTTGACAGATACAGCTCACAAAAAAGCCCTTGGGTATTTCAATTAGGAAGACTTGAGCTACCTTGCAGGCACAGCAAATACTTCCACTAGCAAATACTTTCTATCTTACCTGGGCAACCTGGATTGGTACGCAGTGCTTTCTTGTAGTAGGCAAGGGCTCCTCTATAATCTTTCTTGTTGAAAGAAATGCATGCTTTACCTGTTACAACATACCAATTATGAATAAATCAGAAATATAAACAAAGCAGTTATAAATCTGAAGCTCAAAATTTGATAAATTTGTGCTGTGCCAATTTTCAAAAGTTAGTTAAAAACTAAACATAAAATTCAGACAGCTACAACTTTTGCTATCTGTGATGATGTCAAGTATATGAAAAAAACCAACAAATTGAACATGGGAAAAGAGTAAATTTACATTTTCATGACTTTCCGTAGGAACTTAATTCTTTCCTGATCCAGAGCACAGGCACTTACTAGGAGTAGATTAATCAGTGAACAAATTAAAATACAAGTATTACAGCCCACTAACCCCTCACTAATGCTATCTCCACCTTTGACAGAATTTACAGTTTCATTGGCATCATCAGGGAAACATAAGTAGTTGGACTGGATGTATGCCTACAGGTCTCAGAAGATGCCAGCTAGCATTATACTTTTTCCAAGGTCTTTCACCTATGTATACTTTCCAAGTTTAAAGTAATCTCTGTCATGTGTTTCCGATCAAAAGTGCACATTTCTTTACTACATTATTTCTACTCACAAATTCATTCCAAAACTCAACTGCAGAGACCAAGTTTTTACACAAATACCCATAAACTCATACCAAGAAGGGCAGGAATATTATTTGGAGACTGGTTGAGCACAAAGTGGAATTGTGCATCAGCTTGGTCCATCTTATCACCTTCAAGGAGACAAAAGCAGGCTCTTCCCAACAAGTGATTCTAGATAAGGAGAAAAAAATTGGGATATGTTTTGCTATGCTATAATGCTATGATTAATTTATTTCTCTTCCATCAGAAAGAAAAATAAAACAAAAAGGGTCTTCATCGTCCACTTCTAAAGTTCACATATTATTAAGAGAGTAACAACCAATCCTTCCTTCCCGGTCCCCAAAAATTGACTGACATACTTCTATCAGTTGTCCCAAGTCAGAGATAATTATTCCTAGTAGCACCACACACATTTCAGATACCTACAAGTCTTGCTTACACATACTATATTAACAGACTTTAAGGGGTAAGCAGTTTCTATTTGCCCTAAAATGAATCAGTATTGTTTTCTTTACTATCACTAAATAAATTACAAATATGGATTTTTAAACAGAATTTGGTTTTACCTGATCATACATGATAATTTTGTCAGCCATAGTATACAATAAAGTAGCTTGTGTAATGAGCTCCTTCTTGTTATCTTTGTTCTTTTCCTTTCGAGCCTGCTGTACATAGTATGCTGCCAGAGTATCCAGACATGTCATCTGATCTTTTTCATGGTCTCTATAGTCCAGGTTACCATCTATGCGTGCAGCTTCCAACAGCTTCACAAAGTCTTCTGTTTTTCCTTGCTTGTAGTATTCCAGCTACAAAACATACAGTTTTAACAGACAATACTATCCCAGCAAGTATGTAGCATATCAAGTAGATGCTTTACATGTCACAACTTAGTATTTTTACATTAAAACACAAGTCTTACAGATATTTATAAGTGAAGAATTAACTGTTTTTCCTCTGAACTTCTTTAACTTTTTGCACATTTTTCCATACTTTCTATAGTACAGATGCTGTTCCCTCCTTTTTTGTGAAGCGCATAACCAAAAGGCAGAAACCAAGAAAACTATGGATTGAGGAAAAAAAATTACCTTAGAAAGTATGTCTACTTTCTAAGCAGCATTGTTTCATGAGAAAAGATGAAATTAAGATTTTAATATACATATGTCCAATCCGAAGTATCTGGCCCAGAATCAGTGACTAAATAAGCCCATTAAGTTCCTGTTCAGAATACAGTTATCCTTGGTCATAAAAGTAAGGAAGCAGAAATTATTATTTGATCTGAATATAGTATTTAAATATACAATTTGTATATATACTAACCGCTAAGGCAATCCATATGTGCAGTTGAGTGTGTTCCTGTTTCAATATACTTATAACTTCATCACCCTCAGGTAACTGATCGAAGTCAAGCTCAATCACCTAGAACCAAGCAATATAGATCTTATTTTCACAAAGCATTAACAGTGTTATCTGTCACTGAGGTCAAAGGAAGATGGACATTTCAGAGCACAAAAGATAATTATTTGTGTTTAAACAAGGTTATAGACAAAGAAAGAAGTGATAATGTATCATGTTCTATACAATACAGAAGTGATGGCATCTCACAAACATCAGAGATAAAGCAACCCAACGTTTGGGATGCTAGTCAGGGAGAATAAACAGAGATACTAACTCAACTTCTTTCAATATAGACTTCAGGCTTAGAATTTTTACAGTTCACTTTATAACCAACTTGACTGCACACCGCTGAACTTTTCCCAAAGGTATACAAAGATCTAGGATACAGTCAAAATCTTCCAAGTAATCAGGAGTCAGAGAATCAATACCAAACACTAAATTTTGTAAAGTCATCTTTACGCCCAAGAAAATGATGAGAACAATGCCAACCATTTTAAAGAATGGACTAAATTTCTGAGTATTAACAACCACAGTCACCATGAGCAAATGACATCAACAACTTTTCATCATGTAAGCATTATTTTGTAAGTACTATTTACCCATGTTGATCTACTCTTCTGATACAGAAAATGAGGAAAAAGGAACGGATACTCCCAAGGTGGGATGTTCAGGAACACCATTTAACTGCCTGCTCAGTCATCCTGCTTTAATATTAGTCATCTACATTACAATTTAATTTTACAGCAAGAGATGCAGTTGTTGTTCCCAGGCTTGTACCCTGACTACAAATGCAGGTTCTCTTTCTCTGAAGACTGGATTAAAGCAGTCCAGTTTATAAGGGCTTAAAGTTTTGACTGTGTAAAACTTGCGAGTACCAGCAAAAATACTTCTGCTTCTGTTCTTATTTTTAGTTTTGAGTTTATCTTGCACAGTACCTCCTATTTGATTTAAAATTTGGGCAACCCTCACCTACTAATAAAAATAGTTATTAGTGAGAAATACATGCTACCAACACAACAAATAAATATGGAAGTTTAAAAGGGCAATTAAAAAATAACAAATGCATTTTATAACCATCTTTAGTGATTACTCCAGAACTTGAGGATCCGAGCAGTCCTGAATAGCAGCACCAAGATCAACTATTCATGCTGACACCTCAGACAGAAATTTCTGTCAGAGAAAAAAGCTCTCCAACGTGTAACCTACAAAGAGCAAAGTACCTTTCGCAGGGCTTGAAAACTCAATGGCAGTCGTACAGCAAATTGTTAAAAGTACAGATATTCATAAAAACCATGCACTGCTGTTCCCAGGGGCTCTGGGATATCAGCAAGCCCCTAGGCAAGGACAGGGAGGTTATGGCTACCAGAGGGCTGACACCCTTCACCCAGGGGCACCGGCGGAGGCAGCTTTGGGTTTTCTTTCCGCGAAGCGATACACCTGTGACCCCAACAACTCATTCCTCTCAGGGAGGGGAGCGACACTCCCCCTCGATCCCGGGACAAAACTACGCGAGGAGGCGACAAACGCCCGCGCGCCGGCACGCACCACACAGCGCACCCCTTCCTTCCCCCCCTCTCTCCCGGACCAGGCCGCGCCGCCGCCTCACAGCCCCCGACTCACCTCATCGGTGTCCCGGAGAGGGATCTCGATAGACCCCCGCGACATGATGGCGACACTGCTGTCCACCGAGCCGCCAGCACGCAACGGCCCGTCCGGCGCGCACTTCCCCTCACAAACACCCACTGACCCGGACGTGCTCGGGCCGCGGGCGGGGGAGGCGGGCTGGCTCCACCCCCAAGGAGCCACCAGCCAATCCCAGCCGGGCACCCCTGCCCGAGAGGGAGGGAGGGCTTTGCCGCCCGGAGCGCGCGGCCTTGTTGCTGAGGTAACGGTGGCCTCGCGGGCGCCCCTCAGCGAGCAGCGAGGCACCGGCGGGCCGGGCCACCTGGCTCCGGCAGCCCGCGCACTGGCCCTGTCCCCCTCCCCGCCTCGGCCCGGTCCAGAGCACTACGTGTTTCGCTGTGTGACCTCCCTTGCGGCTGCTCACAGCGGTCTTCCATGTGGTGGCCTCTTAAATCGGGAGCAGTCTCCTCAGGACAGAGTGAGGGCTTACTGGGGACTTGCAGACAGGTATTAGTTCCGCTAATTTATACACGTATAAAACATGCTTACCTGTAGAAATGTATAGAGAGACTACCAAGAGATAATGCTGTGTATTTATACATGCACAGACTGGTAAAATTGAATAGATTTGCACCTGGTTACTTCTCGGTCTTGAGACCATGACTCCTCCAGCTCTCCTCATGTAATTTTAAAATTGCTAAAGATTTCCAACCAAATGCATTAAAACGTGTGGCTTTTACTATCTGACTAGATTAGGTGCTGTAATATTGTTTATACATATTTACAGTTTTTTAACCACATGTCGGTGGCCAATCCAGCCCAAACCACAACTGGTTGGCCAATTCTTTTCAAATTATCTAAGTGGTTTTGGTTACAAATACCGAATCTGATAAAATTCTGAATCTTGAACCTGGGCCCTATCCTGGAACTTATTTTGTGTGAGGCATTCAGCCATACAGAGGTACACAGGTAAAGAAGAAATTACAAACTCGTGTTCCTCATTTTTTTCCCAATGATGATGGCAGATGCACTGATGTATTTGGATAAAACACAGCATGCATAGTAATGTATGACCAATCTTAGTTATTTTTGCAGCTGTGCCAAGAGAAAAAAAGAGTAGTAAGACTAAAAGACCCTCTGGCACATTTCTACTAAGAAGATTAAAAAAAAAATCCATAACATATTACTTACACAGCATATTACACCCTAAAGCAAACTTGATTTTGACCTGTAGCTAACCATCCACATAATAAAGAATTTTGACTGAATGGATAGTCACAACTATAAAGCAATAAATTATTAAATTTTATTTAAAAAATTAATTGCAAATTATTGTAATAGTATATATTATAGTAGTTGACTATGACTAGCTTACTCACAGTGACACCTCTTCTCTGAAGCCAAAGCAAATAGTATTTTTAATTACTTAACATTTTGAATCTCAACATTTAGTTTTTATTTATACACTACTTATTCTGAACTGAGTTACTTGCTCCAATGAAGTGTAACTAGTATTTCTCCTACTCATATAGATCTTTGAGTATGTATGTGTCATAAATACCTTTTGTATAGAAACTTTTGCATGTGGCAAGAAAATGGAGTGACATTGAAATAAATAGAAGTGAAAAAGTGTGGGTTTTTTTTTTTCTTAAAAGCATGTCAGAAACAATTTGATGCAGAGTAAGGTGCTAATTACTAGAGTTTCTAAGCTTTTCTAATATACAGGCTGACTTTTCAGAAACAAACTGCTTTTTAGATATTTAAATTAATGTTGAAGCAATTTAGACTGAAAAGGCAACTATGCAAACTATTGAATTTTATATTGCTTAAAGCAGGAAGACTCCTGTTTTCCATATACACAGATAACAATAAATCACTATAACGTATGTAGAGCTTCTTTAATGTAAAAAATTTTTTTTTTTCTTTCTGAGCGCTTAGGAACATTTCAAGAGACTTGTTTCGTCTTGCAATCTTTTTATTTCATTGAAACTTTTAATTGTGAAAATTTAAATTGCTACTTTTAAACTTGGATTATCAATATCAACATTTCTGATATAAATAGAAAGTAATCTATAGCAAATTGAACATCCACTTGTGCTATTTACATAATATTTAAAAACTTCATTACCACATACAGTTGTAAGACTTTCTCAGGAATGAAAATTGATCTGAACTAAGCTACTATAATAATATAATAAAAAAGGCCTTTACCTATCTGACTACTAGTCTTTGAAAGCAAAGTACCATTTACATTTGAGGTGTGTATGCTTAAATAAATAAGCCTCCATTTAGAACAGTTGGGTGGTGAGAGCAGGGTATTTTAGTAGCAAAGTTTCTTTACTTTTGATTTCTACTTTTTTCCTTCAGGGCTTTGGGGGTTTTAGAGTAAAGATATATATTATTTTAGAAATCTGCAGAGTGCAATTTAATTCTATTCTAACAGTGAGAACTATCACTCTAGTAGTCACTTAAAGAGATACTACATTGTTGGTTTGAAGTAGTCTGCACCATGGAACAGTGAGGGAAGCCAGGAGCTGAGCAAGGGCTTTGCCAGCTGAGACCCACCCCAAAGTACCTGAGCAGGGCAGATATTTGGCAGGTCCACAACAAGGCAGGTCTGAGGTCAAACTGCAAGCACCAGTCAGTGAAGCAAGGTCTAACACAGCCTAGTGGTTGTCACGTAGGTCTTACTGATAAGTGTGCCTTAGTGATAAGGTAAGTCTAAGATCAAGGAAGAAATCAGTCCTTAGTCAAGGATCCAGATTAGGAGAGTATCTATAGCTGGCTAAGGTAAAACTCAGACCAGAACTGTGGGTCCTGGGCTGAACTTAAATGGGGCTCCTGGGCTGTAGGCAGGATGTCCAGGTGGGACTGATCAGGGCCATTAAAGCTTATTAATACACTTAAGGCCCTGACACAGTATGTGTATCTTGAAGAGATAGTAAGTAAATATAGTAAGATGCTGGGTGGGTTGGTTTAGAAAGTGCTAAAAATGGAGTTAAGAGGTACATAAATTGTTTTGTTAGATGGTTTCATATTGTTTTAGTTCAAGAGGCTGAATTAGCTGTGTGTCTCAAACTAGCTATAGTAAGGAGTTAAAAGATCCTGTTCTGCTGATAAGGAATGTTAAAGCAGGCTCTGTTAAATGTACTTTGAGCAATGTTGTGGGTATTCTTTTCGTACACAACTAGCTCTTTTTGTGAAACATAACAAGACAGACCTGTAAGAGTGGGTGATCTTTACTGCTTTATGTTATTTTTCTTAAAGGTATAGTATTTCTATAGACCCAAAAACATTTTTGTATAGCTACTAAAAAATGCATTATGTTTTGCTGCCAGAATTAGTAACTTTTTTTGTTGCTCACACTCTTACAGGACTATATTTGCTTTACTTATCCAATAAATATAATTAAGTCCTATGGAGTTAATCACCTAAATCTAAAGAATTGGTTTACAAGTAAAAGCTTTAAGGAGTGATAGTTTGTGTTTTGCACGCAAGTTTTGTGTTTGAAGAGGGAGAGAGAATGCTTTTGTGTTTAAAGTACGAAATCATGAGATGCTTATCCATAAAATCATAGAATAGTTTTGGTTGGAAGAGATCTTTAAGATCAAGTCCAACTGTTAACCTAATATTGCCAAGTTACTACTAAACTATGTCCTTCAATGCTACATCTGTTAAATACCTCTTGGAATGATGACTCAACCATTTCCCAGGGTAACCTGTTCCAAAGTTTGATAACCCTTTCTGTGAAGAATTTTTCCTAATGTCCAATCTAAACCTTCCTGGTTAGCCAGGACTGCTGATAAATGATTGAAAGTGGCTTGGTGAGGACTTCTACAAGCTCCCTCAGAACCTTTGTGTGGAACCCATCTGTGCGATTGTGTGCATCTAAGTAGAGTAGTAGCTCACTAACTATTTTCCCTCAGATTATGAGGGGTTCATTTTGGTAATTTCATGCTTAACTGTACTACTGACTTCTCTCTAATCCCTATTTGTCAATTAATTGGTTGCTAGGCTTTATTAGCACTCTCATTTCTATTAACCATATGCTCATTTGAATTCCTAGCATCAGAAACACTAACAGCAAAGTAACTTGAATTTTAATTTCTACCATCACCTAGTGTTAAAATCTTCTCTTCTGCTTTGCAGACCTAAAATGTTCACAAAAAATGGTGTAACACTGGACTTGTTCTAAATACTCAAGTATATTCTTTGACACTTAAAGCTGTTACCTTGCAGATCCTGTTACCTAGCATTAGCAGGCCAAGCATTTCAGCTTTGTACAGGTCTTCTTCTATTTACTAAAACATTGGTTGTAGTTTGCCTGTGTTGCATAAAATGTAGTATTTTTTGCTCAGGAATATTGTGGAGCTGAGGCTGTATCTGCAGTTGTTTCCAGTAATCTTCCTCATGTTGGGTATAGGTAAGCATTTCTGTTTATTTTTCTGTAGATGCAGAACCTGCTCTGACCACAGTACAGTTCATAGTTGGTTTTCAAAGGGTGATTTTTTGGGGGAGGGAGATAGCTTTTGTACTGATAACCTTCTACCTTCTGTGGCACTGGAGCTTTGATTATTAGGTATAAAAGTATGATTTTAAAAAAACCCCAAAAGCACAGAAACAGTACAGTCTTAGTTTTGTTTTGCTTCATAGAGTTTTCTCTAAGAAAACTCTACAGAGGCAGCTATAGGATGCGGGAGATTTTCATTCCATCCTCTGTGGAACTAATGCAAAATTAATAGTTTGATAAAAAGTTAGCAGACGAGGGCAATTCTATAAAGTTAACTTTAATGCTTAAACCCACAAAGTTTCTAAATATAAAACTGTCAACGAAATGGTTTGGCAGTGTGGTATCATTATTGCCACCTTCAGGCAACAAAGAGAATAATTCGTTTTCAGAGTCACTATACAGCATTCTGTGTGCAGAGGGTTTGGGCTGTGGGGTTGAGTTTGGCATTTTTCTAGTCACAGCATCTTCCTATTGAAGTCATGTTTTTTCTTTGGCCTTAGTATGTTCCAACATGTCAAGAATATGCTTACATATTCCAGGAAGCTGTGATTAATAAACACCTAATTGTTCAATTATAAATTTTATTTGAATGCTAAATACCTCATATACAAAGAGCTACTCAGCAAAAGCAGATTTCCCCCCCCCCCCCCCTTCTCTTCCTGGTGAAGGCTTTTTCAGGGATTATTCAGTAGCACTACAGATTTAAAATGCATGTCAGCATTTAATAGGACAAGCGAGGACTGTAAGACTGTAGAGGTATCAGATGACATTGCAGTGCTAAAATGTAAATAATAAAGTATCACTACTTTCTAGTATAGATCGTTTGCTGGGAAGAATTAGTGTCTTTCACATTTTAATCAGACTTACACCTAGAGAGACAGAGGAATTTTTTCTTACTTATGATGAACTTCAGAAATTTTTCCATTCTGTACTCTGTCTCTTTTAAAAATACTTAGTTTTACAAAAGCTTGCACTTGAAAAGAGCAAAAGTTTTAAAAAGAAAAAAAAATTGACATGGAGACTACAGTGATTATTCTTTGCCAAAGCTTTCTTCCAGGAGGATTCCTGAGTTCTGATACCATGTTCTTTGAAATGAAATTGTTCAACATAGAGATCAAAATGACCTAAGGTTTCACCAGACATATTAGTAGCTAACCCAAGAACGTTGTGATCTAGCCTCTTCACCATCTTTTAGTCTTTTTGATAAAATTATTTTTCATAATTTTTTTACAGGTACTTTGACATAAAATAATGATATTTAAATATTACTTTTATTTTTCATAAAATGCTTAAAATAAATTATGCTCTCCATATTCAATGGAATGTTATTTTGTACTGAAAACTGAAGGTAAGAAAAGACCTCAGAATAGGTGCAGAAATCAATATCTTCTGCTACTATAATTGCGCTTTTGAAAATGTTATGAAAGTAATAGAGAGACTGCATCTTCTTTAAAATATCTCTTCTTTGTTTTGTATCACTGTTAATTCATTCTGAAATCTGTGCATGGTCTCTAAAAAGTTTTTAACAGAAAGTTTAAGGAAAGGAAAACACATTATACAAGCAAGTATTTGAGTGTAGAAGTCAGTTCCAAAAATAACAATGAACACTTGTGCTGAAATTCTCAGGAAGGATGAAGCCTGAGAATCAGCCTCAAGATGAATAAAGCTTTTGGGAATATGTCAACAAATCTTCCTCTGTTTCCTGGAGGTGGCTGGTTGTTTTCAAAGTCCTTTTCATTAATGTGATTTATAATATAAACTATATACTGACTTCTATACATAGAAATTAAATAGAAAAAGCAATTAATTTTGATGTCTAGCATCCATAATCTCTTTTCTGATGATTTACTCTTCTGTCTCCCTTCTTTTTTTCTTCTACAGAACTCTTTCCACTTTTGTTTAAGCACTTAAAGTGACCATGTTTACACAGATCAATGATCTAACTTTTGTGGGCAGATCTTTGTCCTGCCAAATGAGATCTGACAGATCTGTTCAATAGCCTGTGACTGCAAATACCCCCTGATCTAGTTTAAAAAAAAATAAAATTAGAAGTTGATATGCATCTATTTTGTAGCACACAGAATTCTTCTGAAAACTTAAAGCCTATTTCTAATGTACTCTATGGAGAGCAAATTTCAGAAGACTGAATGTCATGGATGTTGCAGAAGCTGGGTATGATTAATATTTTAGTTAGTAAATGCTTTGGGGTTCCTACATGTGTAGATGTTCTGAATATGTAAAGTTTAAGTGTTGATTTTTGAAACCTGTCTTTTTAATATTTTTCTGAGTAAACATGTAAAGCTGTTAAAAGCTTATTCCCCAACCTCTTAAGGTTGACTTTTTATATGAGGAATGTCAAAAAAAAAAATGTATTTTGAAATAAAGTATATTATACATTATATATACTTACACAGAGATATGTATTTTTCCCTTCCTTACACATGTGTACATTATATTTAATATAGAATATATTTTATAATGTACTGTATAATACATTTTGTATACACTTAAAATAATAAACTGTAAGTAACCTAGTTCTTCTGTCTATTTACATATCCAGGAACTTAGATTTCGTGGATGTTTCCTAAGACCTGAATAGAAACACTGATAGAATACATAGCTTCAGGATGAACAGTATTCACTCTTAACCACAGTATTAATTGTCAAAGATGTTTGGACTTATTTTAAGTATTACTTTGTTCTCACCAGTTTATTTTCATATAACTTTGTGCCCACCTTCTTCCCCCTCTTCCCTGCCCCTACATCATCTCTAATGTTACTTTAACATCTTTCTCACATTTAAATATAAGTAATTAATTTCTGTTGGGCACACTTACAATCTTAGGTCCTGGGGAATTTTTTCCCCTCAAGATGGAAACTATTATTCTACTGGATCTAATTACTAGTTGTGAAGCAGATATATTTTTCTGTAACTTATTTCATCCCAAGAGGAAAAAGTGAACTTTCAAAACTTGACCTTTATGACCATGATTCTATATAATGTCTTAACATGCAACTTACTATTAATATGGAAAACACTTTATTTTTTGTCATCCTACATTATGGGTGAAAATTGTAAATCAGGTCACTTTAAAACTCCAGTGGAATAGCACAATCTGTGTCTAGCTATTAATTTATTTAAGAAATGTCTGTTCTGTGTTTCTGTCTAGCACTTCGTGTGTTTATTTCCACATTTTTCTTAAAAGTCCAGGGACATTTTGTTCAGTTATTTGAGAAGTAATGTGGATGGATGCCATACTTGAAGACTGTTTTCATACCTTCTATCAACATGTAACTTAAGTTTACAATTGACTTGATTCAAGCAAGTAGAGCCACTGATTCTTAACTTGACCAGGCATATGCCTAGCTATCTTCTTGAATTAAGGCCTCAGATTGGAAGACAACCAGTAACTGTTAATAGCCAAAAGCATATGTTATTTTAAGATGTGAGGAGGTATTCTAGACAATGTGGAACCTATTTCTATGTATTGCTCTGAGTATACTTTCTTGTTCAACTTTTGAAGCCATGTGGCAAGCGGGTAACACTGGTGTGCGAGCAGCAATGAATATCTATTTAAAAGTAATTTAAGTGAACAAGTACCTGTTAACTGTAACTTCCTAGAAGCAGGTAACAGCATTTGGAAAGAAAAATAATGCACAACTGTAAGTTTTCAGGCATTCCTTTCCCCTTCTTGAGGAATTTTTTAAAAACAGTATTCCCTGGTATTTCAGGGTGGCTATATTGGACTTCATATTCTCATCCCATGTTGTTAATGCAGTCTAGGCTACAGTTCACAGCTGTAGCAAGCTACCAGGCTAGAAATGCTGTATTGCAAACCGCCTGGAAGTTCTTGGTTTTGAATACTAATAGAACAATATCTATCATCCTCAAAGCGCGTAAAACTGAATAATGTGAGGAAAGACATTGGCCTCTCTCAGTAATACGTGTGTCTCCCTGGAGTTCAGAGCTGATTTCATTTTCCAAAGGACAGTAGTGGTACTGTTAGTATTTTGTGGTCCTCTGCTGCTGGAATCGCTATCCATGATGCATTATGTTTATAAATAATACTGTGTTTCTATCTTCAAGCTCAGCCTGGGATGTAAAGTCATGTTCTTTCCGGCTTGAACATCACCACTAATAGAGCTGCTACTGGAACTTAGTCAAGAATTCTGTTGATTCAGAAGCCAGTAAAGAAATTCCCAGAACTATGTTGCCTCTGAAAGTATGAGTAAAAGTTTATTTATATCAGTCAAGTGGGTATGCATGCATACAGATCAGATCATTTAAATGAAGGAAGATGCAACTTTCACAAGTTTCTCCTTCTGGTTATTATCGCACTGGGTAAAGAGGGACTCCCCTTTGCACCTCAGTAGATTATTTTGCAATTTCAAGGTGAATATATGGTAATTCTTAATGTGCTGGAAACACAAAACTCCCAAGAGAAACACTTTTAACTAGTTAATAACTAAATATTGTTCAGGCATAAATGCTTTGTGTTAATCAACTGTAATGTAACTTAAGCCACCAACTAGGCAACTCACAAAAGCAAAATTGGTAGACATAGTACATTTGGCAGCTATATGACTCAAGTATGGAAGGACAGATATGTATGCCTCAGATTCTCACTTTTTTAGTCATATCTGCTTCTAATATTGAGTCCTTTTCTTAACAGTGCCAAGGGTGGCTGTGTTTTCTATATGTAATCTTAAAAATATATGCTTATTTTTTAATTTAGCCCTGCCATTTTGTGCAGAAGCTGTACACAAGGAATACAATACTGATATTAATCTGTTTGAAACTGCAGTGATGAAAACACTTCAACCCTTGTGATCAGTTTCATTGTTTAACCTTACTGTTAAAGTTTAGCCCAAATTTCCTTTGCTGGTGTTTAATGTTGTTATGTCCCATTCAGCAGTACATAGAAAAAGATATCTTTTTACTTTTTCTTTAGGATAATTTGTATTTTACCATGGGTAAGTGGAGCAGTCTGCTTAGTTTTTTGTAAACAGATGTTGCTTTATGAAGGGCTTTATACACCATCATAGGAGATGCTAAAGCCATGAATCCTTTGAATTCATATACATGTGATTGGTAATGTCACTTCTGCAAACATTTCTCCTAATAACTCTAACATAAAAATACCTGTATTACTTCTTCTCAGAAAAAGATCAGTCATGGTGATTTCTAGTAGGCTATTATTAATTAGGCCACTGAGACTGTAGGAGTAAAAAAGGAAAAAAAAATACCTCACACACAAATATAGCAATATGTATAAAAGAAGACAAACACTTCTGTGGAACACTTAAAAAATTGGACATTAGTGTAAGCATTGGAGAAAAGAATAATTTTACTTAGAAATTTAATTTAAGTAGACTGAAAGTTTTGAAGTGAAAACTTTGACTTCATTTTGCAAAGCTATATGTCAGATTTAATAACATTTAATTCTCATACAGCTGAGAAAATTCTCAAATAGCCAGTCATAATCCTGACAAGTGTTTGGAGAAGCTGGCTTGGTTTTGTGTGTTGTATTGTTTTGTTGTTCACATACATCCTTTTTACCTGTGTCTTAAAAGCATTTTTGATGTTACCCTCCTAAGTAGGGCCTGCCAAGAGTTAATGACAATAAATTACATCAAAATCCTTTCTTTACTAAAGATTATATTACCAAGTTCTCTTTGTCACTTGCAGGGTTTTCTGTATGTAAAACTATAGCTCAGGCAGATGGAGATGAATGGCTGCTAATTCTTCTTATCACTCTGATCTTCCAGGTTTGGGAGGTTTATCCATCATACCCTTTTTAATCTCCTCCTCCAAGTTACTGGCATGGATTTTCTATTGTTGTAGCAAGGAAGGCTGCTAGTTCTAGCTTTTTAAATAGAGTAAAAAGCTCTGGATAGAGTTTTTCTGTAGCTCTGAAGGTTGCTATGAGGTATCCTAAACTTTTATTGCATGAGGGGGAAGACACCTACTTTGGTAGTGTATATACACACTTCTAAAGTGACCTGGTAAAGGTATTGGTCACTTATATTCTCTGCCATAAACCTAGAGATTCAGCCTGCTGTACTGATTTGAATATTAGCGAACAAGTACGTTACTAAATTGTTTCATTCCTTCTCAGAAAGCGTGTTAAAACATTCACATGAGATAGCCTCATGATTTTCCCGTGCTAATAGTCAAACCGTATTAACCATCAGCAGAGGGCGGTATTGAGGTATAAACAGAATAATAATAAATTGAAATGAAACAAAGTTTTCCCATGTGTTTTCAGTTTTCCTTTATAGAATCACAGAACAGTTTATGATGAAACGGGTCTCTGAAGGTCATTGGGGCAATCCATGTCACAGAGAGCCAAAGTAAAAGTGAGATACAATCAATATGGTCATAGTAATGTGGCTACATCGTTGCATAATCTATAACAACCTACAGTTACATTAGTTTTCTCTCTAAACCAATTTTATGTCTGACTGTGAGACTGGATGCAAAGCATAACTAGTGTGGAAATGTAGCTATTTTGTCTGAATAATACTAGAAAAAAAATTAGTCATTTTTGTTTACAAGGTCAGTTTTTATCAATTGTTCTTATATCAGTTTTAATTATAATAGGCAAGCATTTGGAAAAAAAATTAAATTAATCTTATGAGTATTTTGTCTGTTTCTTCTGTAAGGCAAAATTGACCAGCATGGCTATATCTCTGGAGCTTCTGTTGAAACAATGTCTTATGGTTGGTTTGTTTTGTTTTTTTTTGAAGTATAGTTTCTATACTATTTGCTAGTCAATAGTATTGATTTTTTTTCCTACATCTTTATTGAGCTGAGATAAATAGTAACAGGAAGAATTTACAAAAGTGAATATTGCTCTTTTTTTCTCAAGATGTGCTATATCAAGTTTGTGGACAGATGTATGGAAATCAGAGGCTTTTCCAAATCAGTTTTACTAAGGAAATTTTCCTTTTTGAACATAAACACAGGCTTAGCCTGTAATCATTACTTAAAATAATTCCAGTTCCTTTTTTTCAGTCTGCTTGCTTATACTAGCTAAAATTTTATTGGGTAAAATGGTAAACTGTTGAATTTTGTAGGATACAGCATTCTCCTTTAGTTTAGCAAGTTCTGCAATGCTTTTCAAGAGTGTATTTGAGACAAAATTGTAGACTTCTATGAAACAGACAGCTATGAAACAAATGTCTCCTATAAGATACTCAACACAATGCTATGTTAGGCAGTTTACTGACACTCATGTGACATAAAAGCACTTCTGACATTTACTTAAACCACTTATATAAACTAATAATTTGCCTAATTGACTTTCAGACAAATGTTTTACTCCTGTCTTCAGTATGAGAGGTAATGCTGTTACATCGCAGTGTCTAGTTTTCAATCTTTTTTTGACAAACTGTTAGTTACAATGTTTATTCAGGCAAAATATTTGTGTTTCTACTTATTAAATAGAACTACTAAAAAGGAAAACATCTGGGTTTTTAAATTATCTTTTTATTCGTAGAAAAGTAAATTCTAAGAGTATTGTGAAGTTACTCTTAGGACTAACACAACTATTTGCGTACTCCTATTGATGGTAAATTGGACCAACTCATAATGAGATTGTTGTCATCTTAAAAGCCCTTTTCCCTCTCAGTTAAATCAACTGGGTTTGAAAGCTGTTTGGCTAAAATTCTCTCTTCTCAGATGGCTAGCTATAGCAGTGAGGTTTAGTTAAATTGGCAGTTTAGATTCCTGGAAACTATCCAAACAAATTAGTTTAAACTAACTCAGGCAAATCACCTCATGAGCCACACACATTTTTGAGTGTTGCTGTGTGTATGTCCTTGCAAGAGAAAATACCAGTTGATATGTGGCGTTCAGTGAAGGCTAGAAAGCGCTGCTGAAACCTTAGGTAGATGCAGACTAGTCCAGAGCTGTTTTGTTATTAGTACCCAGGACAGCTTGGGTATGGTGTGTATTTTGGTTGTGATCAGAACTTCGGCAAGGATTATATGTTGTTTTATAAGCATAGTTACATTGCTTCAAGGCCTGCACAGCTTGAGTGGGCCCAGTCTGCATATCAGCACTGTGCTTCCCAGTATCTCCAGTTCCTGAAGTAGCATGAGACTGCTCTTAGTGTCACTGTTAAAATAGCTGTTAAAAGTTAGAGACAGAGCTAAATAAGTAGAAAATATATTTTGATCACTGATAAGAAGCTTTTGGTTTTGATGGATAGGAATGTTTGTCATGCTGGAATAATATAAAGTCAGAAAATGTACTACCAATTAGTATGTTATTTTTTTAAAAAAACCCTATTTTAAAAAATTCTGAAATATTTTTAGTTTCAAAACACTGATCTTTGTTTTTTTTCTTTAGATAACATCAGCAGAGAATTATTTTTCTTTTTTAATTCAATAATATTTCATATTCAACATCAGATAAGTAATACTAGTTGTAGAATGGAGGTAGGCATAAACATCTATAAAGGTAATGTGATAGTTGAGTGTGATGGAAGATGAAGGAGGTAAGAAAGTACCTCTGTAGTGAGTTTTAAATGGTGCACACTGTTGAAGACTTGGGGCTGTGCAAAGCACAGAAAAGGAAAAATCAGTTTAGGACACCTGCTAATGACAAGTACTGTCTTTTCTGACTACTGACTGAGACTGTATAATTGCTCATCTTTAAGCAGCACAAAATTCACAACTCGACAGTATCTGCAGTGCTAATGTGGGAAGGGCCCCTACTGTAGACTTGTATCTCTCCTGCAGAAAATGTAGCTCAAAAGGGACATTAGGGACAATAACGAGGGACTGACCAAGCCTTAACAACATGGAAGTTGTGAATGGCCTTTGTTTAAATTATCACTCTTAACTCCCAAGCTACAGTGGTGAACACCATTGTAAACAACAGAACATTTAGCACTGCTGCTGACAATCGTTCTTGCAGTGATTATTTGGAGTTTTCTTGGTGGAAAAAAAAAAGTGCAAGGTCACACATTTTGTCATCCAATAACTGAGAAAAGTTGAGATACATGAAATTATGTGGGAAAGCAGCTGAATTATACCTGGTAGACTGCAAAAGGAATATATCCCTAGTGCTTTCAGAGGTAGGTACTAAATCTACAAAAAAACCCCAAGTATTGATTTCAGTCATGACCCTGTGAGATCAAAATTATTCTGATTGATTAGACTCAAGCACATAACACTACAGATCCTTCATGTAACATCCGTGTTTTGCTGTTCCCCTTCCTCTTCCCCAGATCCTAGCACATTGCCCTCAAATGGCTGCCAAGCAGTTTTGTACTTGCCAAATGAGATTTTATTGTGTGTTCGCTTTAAAAAAATAAATAAATTGCACTCATTGTCTAGTTTTACATGACAAGATTTACTTCATCTTGGTAGCAAATTATAGGGAGAGTTTTGCGATCTTTTCTGCTATCTGAATATTGTAAAGTTTAGTTGCAACTCTTTTGGTGACTTTTCCATGAGGATGATGAACTGTGCTTTTGCTTAGTTTATATTCTGTTACTATTCTAATGGGATGAGCAAAGAGAAGAAGATATTGTTTATTTTTACTTTCCTCTGTAGGGCTTTGGTTTGTGACACTTCTCTGTGAAATTATCCATGTGTTTCCTCACTAGTTTTCTAGGAAGAGTTAAGTTCATTATTATACAGAAATACAAGACATCCTAGGTGCTGCTGTTGTTTTGGCAACTTGAATTTTGTTCAAAAAATATTGTTTAAAATAAAATCAGTGGGATTTACTGTCAAAGATTTTTAAATGCTTCTTGCATTGTGGAAAAGTTAAAGTGAATATAAAATCCTTCCTTTCCCCAAATTTATTCTGTACCTTAAAAAAAGAAAAAAATAAACCCCCCAAAAAGCATGTGGGGGAGAGAAATTTCTTATAAACATTTGTAGGGACATTTATAAACATATGTTTCTTGGATTCCTAGAATTGAAAGCAACTGTATGTAGTGCATCTTCCCAAATCCATGTAGCTAACTATCTACAATAAACTTTCTAAAAGCAAACAGATTAGATGTATCTCATAAGAAAAGTTTTATGCGTGTACTCTACCTCTGATCTGGAAACAAAATTGGTAGGAATTTTCCATTTATTTTGGAAAGACTGACAGTTGTAATGGTGGATTATCTATGCGTTCTTTTACTAATGAAACATACACACATACACGTAGCAACCATATAAGGAAGGAAGCAAGTCTTTTGCCTTTCATTAATTCAACTTTTTTTTTTTTTTTTTTAAGAAATGGTAAATTAGTTTAATAGCTGTATTTCCAAATATAAGAAAGGGTGTCTCTACTTGGTTCTGTACAATGTTTCTCCTAATGGGCTTCTGAGCTTGGTTCAGGTTTGCAAATTCTACTATGTTCTTTGAGTCAAGTTCTTGACCATTAACTCAGCTCACAGATATTTAATGACTTTTTTTGCAACACTGCAAGTAGGAATGGAGATTTAGTACTGAGCAGATGCTACAGCACTGAGGAATAATTGTTGAGTTGATATTACTTAAGTAAAGTTGTTTTATTTTTCTTATTCCTGAGATTCTGTAAAAAGGAAAAAAAACCCATCTGAAATTCTGTATTGTTTGAGTGTTTGGGTAGTTTATGCATAACTAGAGCACTGGACAATGGCTACCTTACCTTGATGTGTGGCAGTAAGCTTGATTTTTAGGGACTATTGATAGCCAAATCAGTTTCTACGTTTTTTTCTAGCATTTTCTCATGTGTGTGTTTGAAGACATGGAAAGAACAACAATTCAAGGACCCTCCAACTTGGCAGTTCAAAACCATCATGAATGGTTCAAAGGCCAATACTAATCCTGCTTTCTTGTGAAGAAGATAGAACCATGCTCAGGCAATATTTAAGCCTGCTGACTCATTTAGTATATATTTTCTGCTAATGCACTTAGTATGTTAGTATGTTCCACACAGTATGTGTTCTGTGTGCCATCAGAACAACCAAAACATTATGTGTAAGGGAAATGATCAATATTTTGGAGGTAAGATTAGGAATGCACGATGCTTTACAGTCTGAGTGGGAAAAGGGCGTACAGGATTTAAGCACTGCGGACTGTAGGGCAACTTACTGCAGCTCCTAAAAACTAAATGCATACCTGAATTAAGCTGTGTGCCTCATGAGCTGTAGTATCAGTGTTGTCTTGCTATGATTGCAAAAATAATGTTTTTATTAGCATATTCACAAACTTTTGTCAACTTTGTGGAGTTATTGCATGCAATCTTATATGCAGTGCTGCAAGCAAACAGTGTGTTTGTTTGAAAAATATGAACCTATTACTGAGCAGGTGAAGGGGAGGAAGCACCTGGAAATGGATGAAATTCTATACTGAATGTTTACATGTCACACCTTCATATTATGCTTATGAAATGCTAGCCAGTTTGTTAAATCTGTTTTCTAAATGAAAAACTTTTTACATGAAGGTGATTTTAAGCCAATGCCCGTGCTGGAGGGTAGGAAGTCACAGGCAGCTGCTTCTACAGGCGAGAAGCTGGAGCCAGTGTTGTGGGATATACAGAGTAGTGGCATCTGTTGTATTGTTCGTTTGGACCATGTTTTCTCTCTCATTAGGTCAGCTCTGAGGAATGAGGCTGATTTTGGTTCAACAAATAGTACTTCTTAAAATGGCTTTGTTTCCTCGATGCAGAAAGCTTGAAAGAAGGGGACAACGAAGCAGTAGAATAGACAGATTTTTCTGAAGAGGGATGGGAGGGCGAGTCTGATTTCTTGTGGGCAGACAAAAGAGGAGAAATCCTGCCTGATACATGTGTGATGGAGGTGGAGAGGAGAAGTTTGCTGAAGAAGGAGATGGAGGGAGGGTGGTGGAGCTGATTTTGTTCTTGTTCTGGGAGATTGCCCCCCTGTTGTTTTATAGGGGTCAGGTGTATTTGGGAAGCTGTGGGCTTGGCTTTTAAAATCTTAGGGCTAGAAATTGAGGTCTATTCTAAGACAGATCTGCCATGCCCATTTTGTTCTTGTAAGTGTTGATGTTTGCATGAAAATAGTTGGGCATGAATGTATGCATGTGGCAGACCACACCTTGCCCTATGTTACATCTTAAAAATCAGCAGAAATTTGTTTAGAGGCTGTCTGTTTGAGTGTTGATCATTGTTTTTTGTGATTGTGCCCCTTTTTTTCCTGTAATGAACCTTGGAAACTGAAATTTCAGTTCAGTTATGAAGCACCTATGAAAGCATGAATGACATGGCATGGCATAGCCTTAGTCTCTCTTCTGATTCTGACATTTCTATTCATGTGAATGCTAGGCACTAGTGTGTAAATGTCTGCTGATACATCCTCATGGTTTGCAAAGTATCATGGGACATGCCTGCTAACCTTTGCTTTCATGGGTTTTTTGTTCTCTTTCTTTGATTTTTTTTTTTTTTTTTTACTTGACTAAAGTTTCTGGGTAAGGCTCTGGAAAAGAACAACAAAAAGTTGTTTAACAGCAATAAACCAGGGACATTGCATGCCTGGTAAGTTTTAAGGACTGCATATTATGATCATTCAATTTTCTGCCAACTAATGCAATTAAAGGGAAAATTTATGTGTCCCAGTTTGGGGGATGCCATTTTATTGGCTTATTTTAGTAGCTTGCTTTCCTCCCTGCTCCATCTTTTAAAAAACTGTTACCTTAGCAGTGTCTGTTTGTCTCCTTAAGTCCTGTGGTTAAGCAGGCAACAAGTGCTTTGCACAAGCGTAAGATTTTATTTAACTTAAAACTCGCCAGGTATTTGGTTCTTGGCAAAAGCCCATGTGAATGCATTGTTATTAATATGGAAAATTCAGTAATACTTGCCCAAATTTGAGTGGGGTACTGTGCTGGTGGCTTTGATGGGTGTTGCTATCTCTCAAGTCTTCTAAACTTTATTTTTCCTTTTTATTTCATACAGAATGTACAGAACAGGTTTGCTTTTGAGCTTTTATCCTCCAGAGAATTATCAACTATTGCAGATTTTATCAAAGACCTGCAAAGAACTGGAAAGATACTGATAAGCTTCAGAAGCACTCAGTGTTTAATAATTACATATTTGTATCTGTACCTGCAGATTTGCATGTTCTCCACTTCTCCATTACTACAGGAGAAAGAGATCTAGGCCCGGTGGGGGATACTGTAGAGGGATTCAGTTATATCAATAAGATCTTTGAAGGTATATAGAAGATTTGAGGGCACAGGGATGGCCAATGGGTGAATAAAAGAGAGAGTGATAATGTGATAAATGTCTTCTCTTAGCTAGCGCCTATGGAAAAGAATAAACAAGACAAAATGACTTGTGTATTTAGCTTAAAGATCTTTTCCACAGTTTTATAATACACAGTGAAAGGCAGTTTCAACGTGTTTCCATATAGATGAAGTCGTTTTTCAAACACACTGGGGTGTGACTTGTAAGACCAAAAGGTTATTGCAACACACAGTGAAAAATGGTAATGCCCCTATGAAAGCTTATGGCTAGGCAAAATTATTCAAGCTGCATAAAAAAAAAATCTACAACAATTCTCTCTTATTATACTGGTAAATGTAAAAAGAGAAGACTTTCGGATACCAAGAAAAGTGCTTGTATGCTTGAAGGCTTATCTGTGTTACTTTAATTTATCAGTTAGTATAATAAGATATCTTCTGTATAGGAAATTTAGTAGTAACTGAAGCAGTTACAAGTCCAAAATACCAGCAGCATTAGTAAAGCTGGCATTATTCTCTATAGGGGTAAAGTCCAGAATCCTCATTAGGAGGCATATTTGTCAGACAAGGATTTTAAGATGATATGACTGAACAATTAAATACCTTGCAGCACAGATATAACAATATATGCAGGCAGATGGTGTGGATGAAGAAGCAGATGCTCAAATGGTAAGCTATTTATGACAATAGCAACTTATGATATAATTAAGTGAAATATGTAGAGAAGTGAATAGCAGGACTACGACTAAGAACTTGTGAAGGCTGTTGCTTTCCAAGTACCAAATGGCACATGAAAGACATCAGTCTATCTTCTATGGCCTTCTCTTTACCTTGTATGACCTAGACACTGTAATATTCAATTATAAAATCGTAATTGAGATACAATTGGTCCTCTGACTTGTACTGATTGCCCTCTCCCTTTTGCTGGGTATTCATGGGTGGTTCAATTCTCAATATTTTGTGGAGAAAAAAAAAGCTAAAATAAAAATAAAAACACAGAACAAAAATCCCAACACAAAACAAAAAAAGAAACAAAACACGGGAAAATTTGAAAACATATTGCAATAAAATTAAATTCAAATTTTTGCCTATCTTTTTTGTCAAGACAATTTTTTAAAGCTTTCACATGAAATTCACTGGTTTAGTTACAACTAAAGATCCATAAACTAAACATTTGTAAATGGAGCCTGTCATGATGGGACAAGTAAACACATTGTAATAATTTAATGCTTAGCTATCTTCCCTGCCTCTGCTGCCTACACTCCACCCCGGTGCATAGTCTTCCTGACATTACAGCGTAGCAGGATACTAGTAAATACTAGATATTAGATACTAGAGAGGCGGGGGTCGGTCTCTTCTCCCAAGTTACAGATGATAGGACAAGGGGCAATGGCTTCAAGTTACGCCAGG
>JAOTQQ010000041.1:55377370-55416348 GCA_026546715.1 Gallinago undulata | reverse complement strand
TGAAAGGGTTATCAGGCATTGGAATGGGCTGCCCAGGGAGGTGGTTGAGGCACCATCCATGGAGGTATTCAAGAGACAAGTTGACATGGTGCTCGAGGATATGGATTAGTGTTGGGTAGTGTTTTGTGGCGTGAATGTGGTGGTGTGGGGGGGGTTTTTTGTTTTTTGTTTTTTGGTTTTTTTTATTGGTTGGACTAGATGATCTTAAAAGGTCCCTTCCAACCTAGGTGATTCTGTGATTCTGTAAATGAGCCAAAAAAGCTTTGCCTCAGCACACTTCTGTTGACTTCATTTCGTTTTCAATGATGAAACTCAGAGATGAAGCAGAACCACAAGAGTTTAAGTCTACTAATAGCACAGTGCTGCAAAGCATCAGATGTATAAGGAATTCTACTACAGTAAAGTATTTTTCCTGAGACAGTCCTTTTCCAAGAAGTTGTTTGTGTGGGGTTTTTTTTGTGGTTGATTTTTTGGTTTGATTTTTTTTTTAGCCTGATGACTGAACTGCAAAATCTGTAACACTCTCAAACCTTAGCTCTTGTAACTGAAAGTAAACCAGCAGTGTAAGGATTTGTCTCTGTATCAAACCAATAGAAAAAGACAGAAATTATAATTAAATAGGATTTTAGAAATTAGGTACTGTTAGTTTGTAGCAAAAAGGGGGGTTTATTCAGTTGGTTTTTGTTTGGTTTGTTTTTTGTTGTTGCATAGATATTTTTTGTTGTTTCTGTTTTCCCAGGAGGGAGTTATACCTGTGTTTTCTTGCTGTTTAGCAGTCTAATGTTTCTCCTGTTCATAACTATCATGGGATGAATTTTTTATAGCAATACAATCATGATACAGCAAGTGTAACAAAATCCTATAGTGATGACAATGCTAACTGTTGTTACAGCCAGTTTATTTGTAGCTGATAAAACACATTTTTACACTTATATATTAGTTGTCCTATCATGCACTCATTAACGTGACATATACATGCTTATATTTTTCTCAAGGAAGTCCTTTGATAGATAGTAACCATCTTAAGCAGAAAAGGGAGGAACTTAATCCACTGTTTAACTACTCTTGCTTTTTTTTTTTTATGAGAGGAGAAAATGAGTCATAACTAAGGCAGGGGATGAATAAGATAAATAAAAGCTGCTCACAATAGCTAATAATAATTACAAAAAGTACCATGGTCTTAGAATCTGGCTGTTGAGAATAATGCATTTAATAGCAACATCCCTTGGTAAATTCATGAGAATAAGTATCAAAATATTTAATAGAGAACACAGGCATTCCTGTAACAAGTATCTTGAAAGGCCTCTCTTTTTTTAGTGAACTGTGGATAAAGCTGTGAACAGGACAGTAATTTTCATGTAATGAGTCACTTGAGGCTCTATCCAGCTCTCATTAAAATCAATGGCAAAATTCTTGCAGACTTCACTGAGGTGGATGGGACCTCAGATGTATGCTTTTTCTCTGTAATGAGGAATAATGCTTGCTTTCTTTTTCTCTGTAAAGACCGAGTAGTCTTACCTACATATGAAAATGTGAAATTTCTAAGTTCTAAGCACCATTGTTTTTCCCCTTCTCTTCTGCTTCAGATGCAAAGGGCATATATCCAGGCAATATAAGCATATGTATCTCTGTATATTCCTGGCATGAATTTGCCTTGATTTTGTTTAAAGTAGGATTACTGCCATAATATGTAAGCACATATTATAAAATTTGGACTTCCCTCTAAATAAATTTCTTATTACCTTAATTTTGTAGAATGTGTAAGTTAGTGTTTAGCAGTGAAAACTGGTTATTTCCTTTCAAAGGGCAGTGTCAAAGGGGAAATTTTATTAAGATATACTTGCCTCTTTCTGTCTTGGTATATAAGATAATCATAATGATGCCTTTGATTAAAGACTATGGTTAGGACAGCTATACGTAAATGGCAAATTATGTGGTCTGAATTTTAACAGAAATGGCTTTTTATTCTTATCAGTTTTGCTTCCCCTTAAGGTAAAGGGAAGCTATGCAAGCTTGTTCTTCAGCCGTTTTCAGGAAAAAATATATTTAGAACATTTTTGCTATTGCTTTGATTACCATGAGAACTTTAATTGAAGATCAAGTGGCATCTCTATTTCATATCAGGTGGAAACATTTGGGAGAAGTATTTAAAGAAGTAGAAGGAAAATTGTGGACTAGGATGCAAATAGTTCAAGCAGCTCAGGGGCTTAAACTATTCTTAAAGGTTTCCACAGTTCCCAGTAAAGGTCTAAATCGTTTTCAGAACAATGATGAGGGAGAGCAGGTGTTCTGCAGGTGGAATGTAGAAATAAGTCTTCCACAAAAGTATTACCTGATAAATATGCAAATTTCTAGGACTCTAGTTATAATAAATTAAAATTATTCATGCAGTGGAATAGGCAATAGATATTTCATTGATCTTACTGAAGCCATGATATCTTAAGGAAGCAAACAACTTCATGAATAAATTTAGAAATGACTAATGTGCTGAAATGTTTCAAGTTGAATACTCATCAAAATTAAATAGTTTGGAATCTGTATAAATACTTTTATATAAAACTTTGTAATTAGAGGAAAAGATTCTTTGAGCAGCAATAATTTTTTCTTAGTATGAATAAAATATTGCTTCTTACTAACTATATAATGACATGTGAGGCTTAAATTGTTGTGAAAACTGTTTTTTTTTCAGGTGACGAATGCTATATTTTTCCCTTGGAGATGGTTACTTTGAACATAGGCATGCAAAAGGGTCTTCACAGATATTGCATACTATTAGTGGTAATTGTATCCCCAAAAGCCATCAAAAAAACAAAGGGAGGGTTTAATAGAGTGTTGTAACAATAGAAGATTCCATTTTACACCGTGGGAACTGCTGCTAGTAGTTTATAAATGTTTGTGTTTCTCCTTCTGAGATTCTCTTTTTTTCATGAAGTAGAGAGAAAATAGTATTTACATCTTGAATTTACTATTCAAGTCAAATTTATTGAGTACATGCTCAACTCTAATAATAACAGAATTTGGCCTTCGTAGCAGCTTGGAATCTCTTGGTACCACTCATGTGGTGCTTCCTTTTTACCTATTGTTCTCTTCTGAATAACAATACTACTAACATACTTATTCTGCATTCCATCACTTGTTTAAGAGAACCTTGGTAAAATTTCACTTCCAGCACGTCTAAATTGTGATTATTGATCACTGTGACTTTGATGACTGAGTCTAACAGCTCTAACAGCCAAACAGACGGTTTTCACTGGCCTTTTTCTGGTCTTTAAAATGCTGAAGAAAAGTAATGTTTCCCAGACTGGAAGCTTATGCTCCCTCTCGTTGAAGGTTCAACAGCGATTGAAAAGTTCATTAAGTAATGCTTGTTCTTTCTGTATGTTGCAGGGGCTGCTGTCTGGATTCACTTAAATGTAGTTAATTGCAATACTTACTGCATAATCAATATAACCTTGTCTAATACACTTATAATTTGTATGAGTTTATTAACTTTATATTTTTAACATATTCATTTTAATGCATACTCTATTGTACATGTTAGTAATCTCTAAGAAAATAGGTTTAAGACCCATCTGCTGCATTGGACTTTGCAAACGTGTTGCCATTTTTTTCTATTAGTTGATCTATGTATGTGCTGGATAGCTGCAGCCTATTTGTTGTCAGATCAGTGCAGTTCATTTTCCAAGTGAAGATTTGCTTGTACACTGCAGAACAACTGACAGTAACTTCAAAAACACCAGAGTTTCTGTAAAGAAATTAGACCAATAAACCAAATTTTTAAGAAAGCTATTGAAAAGAATAAAATCTTAAGATACTCTAAAAGCTAAATTAAAAGTAGCCTTGTAAAAGTATAAAAAGAATCCTTGAACTCCCATCTATTCCTTTTTGCTAGGCCTTTGCAGTCTCTTTAGATGAGATAGTCCATCCGTTTTGACTTTGCTAAAATGGTTTATAGTGGAAGTACCAGCAACCTTATATATAAAAAGTGAGAACAGAAACTTCCTCTCCATTAATGAAGTTGCTACTTTTTAGGAAGAGAATAAAGTAGTTATAACAGGCTGTGGGAAGTACAGGGAAGACTTGGGGGTAAGTGTCTGGTGGTAAGGTGCAAGGAAACGTAAAGCACTGATGTAGGTTACCAGCTCTGTTGTGCCTGCTTATGAGGGTGCTGTCACCATAAGGCCCATCTCTTAACATCTCTTCTAGTATTTCTTTCAGGACAGTGAGGTCATAGCATGGTATCTGATGTTGAGAATTGAATCTTGCAGATAACAAGTTTGAATGTAGAGATCTAGATAAAATACATCCCTATACCTAAATTTATGCACCCAAAAACCAAAGTGTAAGATCACTTTTTTACTTCATACAACACTCAGACTGAAGTCAGTTTTGATCAAGTGGTATGAACTAGATCAACAATCATTCATTTGTATTTTGCTGTAGAGTTGCTTCTCATCTCACTTTCCTTTTCAGAGAAAGGGACTGCTGAAATCTCCAGATGTCAACACAGAGACCATAGCAGTTACTCACATGGCCATTGAAAGAAAGCAAACCCAAAAGTTCTTTATTATCGAATTCATGTTCCATAGTTTTATTGAGTAGAATTTTGGCTTCCAAAGTGGGATTAAACTGTGCAGTTGCAGAGGTGTGGAAGCCAAGTTTTTAACTAATGGTATTAGGAATTTAGTAAAATGTTTGAGTGAATGGACATGATGCAGGATGTTAATGCATCAAGTGGTTTATCGGTGCACTGAATTTAATCCTTTTAGCCTTTTTACGTAAAATACAAAGCTTAACAAGATTATTAGTAAAGTATTAATGAAATCCACCAAACTATGCATATGTCTAAAAAGTATGACATGTACCAAACCAGTAAAGTTCATTTTTGAAGTTCTCAGAAAGATAGGGTTGTGAAAGAGACAATTAAATGGACAGTCACAAACAAAATTAAAGGCCCCTGTTATCTCAGAGACAGATAACATCTTTCTTAACTGTATGCAGCAGAATTTTGACCATCACTTCTCCAACAAGTAAATCTGGCGTATGAAGTGGGATGATAACGAGAGATTGGTGCTAGATCTAGTAATTTTAATTACCTGGATTTGTTCCATTGAAATGTGGTTGCCAGGATATTGTTGCCTGAGTTATATAGCAGAAAAATGCAGATGCTATATTCTCGCTTGTACAGAGTATAAGGATGACAACATTTTGCAAAGTTTTCCCATTTGAGCAATGCAGTTCAAAAAATACTGCTTAATAGTCATATCTGTACACTTGAAGTGTTGTATTATCTCTGCTTCTTAATGGAAACAGAGAAGTTATTCTGTATGTGAAGAATCGATCTTGGTGAAAGACACAAGAGAGACCTCAGCAAGGTAAGAGATTAAATTTGAGACAGATATTTTCATTGCATTTCTGGTTTTATACTTGTATAAATGAACATGTTCAGATCATTAACTGAGCATACTGCTCCACCAAATCTCAGAGTTTTATAGACTAATACAGGATTATACAAGGGATAAACTGAAGTAGGATAATTCAAGCTGCTTCTTCAGATGACTTGCCTTGTAAGAATTTATAAAAACTGTGGGCTGTCCACTGTAGGCTGGAGTGTGACATACTGGTACTAAGGCAGCACAAATGAGCTAGCTTAAGTACTAGCCCAGCAAAGGCAGCACAAAGCTAATTGAGTTATCACAATGCCCAGGCTATCTTCAATATTTCACTTGAGTTTGGCTTAGCTATATTCGGCCTAAAGATTTAGGACTATACAGGTTCAGAAGAGGACTTAACTCTTTAAAGTCAATTAATGACATTAAGTTTGAATAGTTACTCCTGCAGGACAAACATTCAGTTTTCCTGTAGTAGATAAGACAGCCATGTGTTCAAAAGCTAATAGGCATTGAAAAGAATGTCTTCAGTTTATTTCTTACTTCCCTTTTGTAAATTTGCATATTTGTAATATATAGCTCATTTGAATGTAAAGCATTTATAGTTTTCTTTAATGTTCTCTGAATGGTTAAAAGGAGAGAGCATAAAATCTATCTTCAGGATAGAAAATGATGAACTGTCTTTCAGTAGTTTGATTTAGGGGCTACATATTTGAATCTGATATGACTGATTTTTAAATTTTTTGTCTTCTGCTTAATAATTAATTCTCAAGTTGCTGAAGGAGGTTTGCTGTTCTGAGGTTTTTTTTTTTTATTTTTTAAATGTTCCATCAATAAAACATTCCATAATCCTGTTTGGTTGGTTTTTTTTAAATTTGTTAACTTGTGGTCAGGATTTTTATTACTTTTAGGTCCATTCCTGACATTAATGTCTACTTAACATTCCTTCTGGATCTTCATTCTCCCAGGTTTATGCAAACAACCTTTCTTTCCCCATTCCTCGTTCCTGCTTCTTGCAAGAGTTAAATTCTTCTAACAGTCAAAAGAATTGTCATAAAGTTCCTGTGATTTGGCTAAGAAATAACATCTTATTAGCATAAGCTTTTCTTACGGTCACGTTAAAAGAGGATTTTAAAAATATATTTATCTTTTAGAAAATTATGAAATCGAAGAGCTCATTTTATAGTTAATATGCTTGTAGGTATACGTATGTATTTTAGCAGTACCAAAGATCCTTTCATGAAGTATCTAGAAAACAGGGGATTTGTTTTGAAGGTTTTCTGTGGATGATTATATTGGTGAGAGATTTGCAGCTTCCTACTGAAAGCCTGGGATTTCAAAGTGATTTCAGGGCATTGCATAGTTTGCTTTATCTGCTGTTGTTGCAAGTCTGAAGCTGCATGAAGAACAAGGAGGAATCTTGCAATCTGGACTAGAGGTAGTGTCAAGAAACAAAGGGGGAAGTTTTAAGACACGTTAAGACAAATTAAATTTCTCATGCCGACTTCCAGCTGCCATGTTGACCTCTGTTAGTCTGGCAGGCAATGGCAAAATGAAGCGTTTTAAGTTAATGCCAGTGATCAGAAAATGTGCTTGATCATTATAAAGGAAAAAGTAATTTATAATGGGCAACCACAGTTTATCTTCAATTTCACAGCATGTCACAAGGATTCACCTTTGATCTAAGGGAGTCCAGTCCCATTCCATATATGGGTCAGTGTAAAGACTCAACTTCGATGGCAGAAAATCTTTTGTGAAAAGTGGTGTGGTAGCTTAGGCCTGGGAAATAAGATGGAGGTATTAAAACAAGAAAGGGAAGAGGAGGGGAATTAGCTTCAAATCCATGAAACTTCAGAAAACCCCTCCACAAACCCAAACCAACCAACCAACCAAACCCCCATTACTTTTGGAGTTTGGGGGGAAACTATCTAACTTTATTTAAAATAGTCTTAAACTCAAAAATCAGATTAATTGCAAAAATATGTGCAAATTTTACTATTGATTGTAGGGAGCCCTAGAGACAGCATGGGTGACAGCCACCAGTTTCCTGAGTGCTTCTGATTATGTTTTGCTGAAGAAGATTTTTTGAACCTACTTTTAAGAAGCTGTTTAGCAAAAAATCTTTTTTTTTGTAAAAGTACCTCTTGTAACACAGCTTTCTTAATTTAGAAGAATGGTGTCAATTACAAAATGTTATAGTACTTCCTCTTAAGAAAACAGCATATGAAATCCATGAATTTTAGGTTGATCTATCTAAGTAGAGAAACAGAACATGAAAACCATAAGTGCATTCTTACCATTGATTTCGCTCGAGGTGGGTGGATACCCAGTCACCCTTGACATAACAAAATTTACCTGTCATGTATTACCAAGATGTACAAGCAAATTAAGGTGTACACAAAAGGCAAGGCAATATTACCATACTAAAAAGGTACATGAAGTGGCCTCTGGTAACCAGACCTAGTGTAGAATAATTCTATTCTATTCTAATCCAAAGGCATCTTTAGACTTTCAACCAACGCCTTTAAAAAAAGGATAGTAAAATGGCAAGTAAATGTTAAGTCATTATTAGAAGAGAAATAATCCTAAACTTTACTTGAGGAAATTCTAGAACTTTTCAAATAGCACTTCTGGTTTATGAGATTTTGTTTGCGTGGTTTTCTATAGTGCAAGCAGAGTTTCATTTTAATCATGCTGAAATCCATGTCTTTTTCATTCTTGGAAAACCTGAGAAGTAAACTGGAATTCACTGCATGTTTTAACAAACGATAGATACTTTGATGAGGTACCTCATGACATTGCTTATAAGGCCTTAAGCATACGATCTGCTCTGAAATTGTGCCACAAACATGGTAATAATCTTCTTGTTCAGGCTTTTGTTAGACTTCTGTCCTGAGCCCACAGGGCTTGCATGCAGTAAGCTTCCAAGGATTTCAGTAAGCACTGACATGCTTGCTCTGGCATTTTTCCCCTGCTGCTGCTTCACAGTAGTAGGAGTCTAAATCCCGTCTGTTTTGGAAACACGCTGAATGTTTGGTTTTCTGTCTTGTTTGTCTCTGAGGGCAAGTAATTGACTAACAGATTCCTCACATTACTCCACAGATATGTTTTCTAAGAGCTATAGTTCAACTCTTCCAAAAATGATAGAAGCAATACAGGCAACAATAGTTTTGAAGGAGTCCTAAAAAAACCATGAAGCTTTATTTAATGGCATGAAAAATACCCATTTTCAACAAAACGAAGTAAATCTTCTTTTGCCTTTGTCTTCTCTGATCTGCTTGAAACAGTCTAAGGGGCGAAAGATGTCAAGGACCTCTGTCATCATTTTGTCTTTTAAACCATGAAGTTTTTCCAATTTAGTACATTTTATCCTGACTAGGTTTTTGCTACTAACTTTCTCTGTTTCTTATTGTCTTTCCTTTCTCCAGATTCATGAAGATTATGTTACTCTCTTCTTTCTTTCTGTGGATTTAATGCATGACTAATCCACATTACTTACTTACTGAGAGACTCCTTTTTTTTTCAAATTTTCTTGTTTAAGGAAGGGGGACTCCCAAACCTCACCCCTGAAATGGATGAGAGTAGTAGCTCTTTCTAATTCTAGCCAATATCCTTAATATTCTACTTTTTTAGCCAGAGCAGTGGAGAAATTTCTGCATTTTCTTTTGGTCCTAACTTGGTGAATATATACTGTATTAGCAGAAATTAACTTATTCTATGTATACAGTAATTTTCATAGCGATTGTCCTGTGTGATCTATTATTTCTCACTGAAACATAGAACAGTTCACTGAACCATTATATATGTTCGGTTGGCTTCTACTTAATTTGCATATGTAGCTACGTCTATGGTAAAAAGTGTAGCAGGAAAGTATAAAAGGACTTTATAAGCAGCCTTTTTAGCTTGTCATTAATTTATTCCCTTTTTACAGTCCACGATGCAAAAACAATTGCACATTACTCCAATTGAGTTCCTATTGGTAATAAGGCTTATTGCCACAAATCAGAGGAATCTTAATGGAATTTTATATGTAAAATTCAAATCAGTAGGGGTATGTCTGTGTGACTTTTGCACACTTTTTGTTGTCCCCTCCTGATATCAGGTGGTTTAACAGATTAATCACCAAACCACTGTGTAAACATCTTCTGTTTGTTGCCTCTTCTATTTGATGGTGAGTTTCCTTCTCCCTGAAAGTACAGACAGGCTTTATAAGTATAGTTTAAAATAAAAAGTATAGGAGGGATAGTTTGGTAATCTAGTGATACAATGGATTATAATTGGATTATATAGATTATTAGTTATGGTCACTCTATTCACTTTAAACTGGCTGCCAAATTTGGATTTCAGAAGTATTTTCTCCAGAGTGTACAGATAGAACGTGTTGTTCAGTTGTTGTACTTAAGTTTTATAGTTCTGAAGGGGAAAATGCTGCTAGGTGTATTTAGGGGTTTTTGTTTGTTCCAGGTGGTGGTTGCAGTCACTTTTCCCTTCCCTCCTAAATCTTGGGTGACAATGTGTAACGGCAGAATTCCAGGCCCTCCCATTTCTTTCTGTTACCTATCTAATAGAGTTGTAAATGGATATTTTCATTTTCAATTCAGAACTTAAAATATTTTTTTTGGTTCCAGATTTGAATGAATCCCTATGAAATTCAAGCTGATCAAATTCTACTGAAGCTTCTACAGAAGTCCAGTGTAGTTTTAGACTTATTTATATAGCTATTTGTAGCTCTAACTAATGTATCTTTCCTAAAGGAAAAGCATGGAGTTATACAGAGCACTGACTTAGCTATATAAGTTTTCTGATTTCTATAGCTTGTAAAATTGCATGATATTTTTACATGTTCATTTATGATTTAGGTTTTTTTAAGATGGCAAGCTCATCAAAGGTTTATCAGCAAGTATTACCCAACTGTGCATTTCCCCAAGGAGGAATCAAATTTTAGAGTGAACAAACAGAACTTTGAAGGCCAGTATTTTAATGTGCTTGTTCAGCATGCTTTTTGCTGTTTTTCCTGTGGCACAAACTTTGCCTTGCAGAAATCAGTAGTTCAGATCTATATAAAGAAGCTTTCCCTATAGTCTAATAGGTAGATAGGTAAAACTTGATATTTAGCATGCTCTTTTTCCCTCAAGTCCTCTTTTGTTGGGTGGGGCGACGACGGACTTCTGTGCCTAATAATTCCTTTCATTTAATTGTCTCTTATTCTTCTAAAATGATTCTTCTAAATAATTCAAAATGATTTGACAGGATTCTTCCTGTCAAAACTGTAATTGCACAGTTTTCCAAGATTTCAAAAGAATGGGTTGATAACTTTTAGTGGCTATTTCTAACAAAAAATCAGCAGGTTATACTTAACTCTGTGCACTAGTTATTTTCCCTGGCTTTTTTTTCTAAGTAAGAAATGAGGATTCATGTTTGTGAATCAAGTAAGCAAAGGGTTTGGGGGCTTTTTTTATTCTCCATTTTCTAATTTGTGATTTACTACATGTCCTCACCACCCCATCTGAAAATATTAAAGGGTATACTATACTTTCTTTATGGGCTACTACACTTCATTGTTTAGAGTGACTTTTATAGAGAAGCATATTTTTCATAAATGCCTTTGGTCTGTGGTATTTCATGCTTGTAACTGTGTGTAAAAGGTATTTTACATACATTTTAAAAGAAATAGTTGTCCATATAAGTAATCATATGCAAATTGCAGTCTGTAACTGCATGAATGTAAGTTGTATTACTTGAATATTTTAATTAAATTTAAGAAAAAGTGTTATGGGACCAAGAAAGTGTCATCATTCTGTTAAAGATATTTTATAAATACTGCAATGCAGAAATGTTCAATTTGTGGCATAACTAGTATCTGGCATAACTGATTCAGGTATGAAAGAACTCCATGCAGGTTCTGAGGGTAAAGAAAAGAATGAGGGTTATTTTATTGTATTTATATTGAGGAATCAACCAAGAAAAAATACTTTTATTGGTGTCTTGGCAAGTTCCCTTATCCTACACAGCTAAATACTTGCTAGTATTGATAAAACTATTCACAAGAAATATGGGTTTCAATGCACGGAGAGGGATGAAAATTATGAGGTAGAGAATTCTCCTAAAGGAAATAATTGTTTTTCAAACTGTGTATTGTTTCAAAAGACAAATGTCATCTTACAATTGAGGGGGAAAAAATGTATGTCAAGTAAGTGAAGTTCTAAGAACATTTGAATAGCTTGGAGCAAGAGCTCGGAGAAGGGTGAATTGTATTTAAATCTCAGACTGCCTTGAATGCTATAATTCTATAGCAATATAATTTGTCTCTCATAATGTCATACAACTCAGCACTTTTGCTGTGGAATTGGCTACTTTACAATTGACCCACCTTCTTGGTATTTCTCTGCCTGCAGCTGCCTTTTGTTCTCCAGCTCTTCTCATGAAGAACGTGTAATTGAATTGTTTTTGTACAGTAGCCAGATTTCAGAGGGAAGGGTTTGCAGCTCACAGTCATGGTGGAAGGGGAGTCATAAGCTTTTGACTAACAAGTTGCTTTTGAGAATGATGCAGACACATAGGACAAGTACATGGCTTTTCTGAAAAATAGAGACAGCACTTAAAATGCTGCGAAGCTTGAGTGCCCTGACAGACATTTTTCCTACCTGAAGCAATCCTCTGCAAATACAGCTGATGCTGTCAGTCAGGAGAGAATGATGAAGCAATACTGAATAGTTTTCTTCCGTACCTTGGCAAAAGCTATGCAGCTTGTTCTAGGGAAAAAATTAATCTGTCAAAGCCTATGCCACCATCACCTCCATCACTGTGTGGAGGACTGGAGCATGATTTTGTCCATGCTCTGTTTACATTCCTTAGAGGATAGTGCACTGTACAGGGCATTTGAGCACATGCTTGTGTTTGAATCCCATTCAGGGTAAAAGAAAGGGGCTTTAGATGCCAAGCTGCTGCCAGCTCTTCTTGTCCTTCTGGTAAAAGCCCAGATATTCTGATGAACATCTGTAGGCTAGGAGGTAAAAAGTGTAATGGCTTTCAAGATGCCCTGTTTGTTCTCTTACAAAAACAGAAAAGCTGTTTCTACTCTGTTCCAACCCTACTGGAGGGAGAAGGAGGTATTGGGAGCTTGCTACCAGCTTGAGATCTGCAGAAGCACTGTACATTTTTTAATATTGGTATGTTATACTACAGCATTCATTTCAAAGCATTGTACTATGACACTCCCCGATACAAACCCATCCACAATTTCTATACATGGGTGTACTTGCTGGCATAGTTATATATAACACTTTTTTTCTTACTGAGCTGAACAATGGCAGCATCAGAATATAAAATGGCTGGACTTAAGACTAATTACACTTAAGATTTAGTTAAACTCTCTCAGTTCCAGGATCATTGTATCTCATCAAAGATACTGGATTCTCACACGTCCCCAGTTATTTATATGTTCCCTTTCTTCAGGCAGGTATCCCTAAATAATATTCCAGTTGTTTTGGTTTTGTCTTGGATTTGTTTGTTTGTGGGTTTGGGTTTTTTTATGTTATGGGGTAGTAGGTAAAAGAAAGGACTGAAGCAGTTTGTGGATGAAGATTGTATGATTTAAATAAAGCAAATACTATCTCAAAAAGCGGAATCACTTGCTCTGGTGATTAAAACACAACACTGATGAATGTTTCATTGCATTACTGTAATGTGAGATGATCCAACACTGAATATGCATTTCCTAGTAAAAACATGTCAGTTCCTTGTTTTCTGAAAGTTCAGTATATCATAAGGTGACATTGATTAGTTTTTAAAAAATACATATATTTAAATAAAGGTTAGGGTATCTGCTTATCAGATTTGTTGGTGTTTATCTTCTTTATACAAGACTGCTGTTAGAGGCTTAAGATTTCTTTTAAAAGAACAGATAAACGTTTCTTTTTTTATAGTTTTGCATATGATATGTCTATGAAAAATAGAAAGTTTTGTTCATAACTGAAACAAAACCCCCTGGCTTTGCTGATGTTTTTGTCTCTTAAAACTAGATTGTTCACCTTGAAGAGGATTCTAGGAAGAGAACATACAGAAAAATAGGTCCCATGGTTGCCCATTAGGAAACACACACCAGGAAATTATGGTCAGACTAATGCATGAGAAGAAATGTAGAGAGGTGGTATTAGGTTTTAGATTTGAGGTGAAAAAGATACAATCTAGATCAGAGGGAAGGAGGAAAAGGGGTGTGTGGGAAGGAGCAGGCAGAGAAAAGGTATTGTAGAGTGTCATGTCGATACTGGTATATCTTTGCAACAAGTTGTAAAACTGTGATTTAGGCAGTTTTGGAGGCATGGCAGAAATGCACTGTGCTTTAAGGGTGATCTGGCAAAAATTCCCCCTGGAAATGCACCCTCTTAAACGTTAGCAAAGAATGAGGCACCAGTCCTATGCCCAACTGCTACAGCTATGAAAATTTAGTAAAAAGAATAAATGACTCTGTTAATCCCAGCTTTCTCCTTACAATGCTTCTTGAGGCAGACAAACATTTAGCTATGTACATATACAAATGGTGACACTGAACATACACAATCAATGGATGTTGTCTTTTGAAAATGCCAAACTCTTAGCATGTGCTTATTAGAAATGTGTTATTTGAGACTCAAAAAAAAATTTAAAAATTGGATAATTCCAAAGGGACAAGCAAGCAAGAGTCATAGTTACATCCAAAGATTGATTTGCTTTTCTGCAAAATATCAAGTAACTGCTTTCAAATTTTCCAAAAATATTCTTACATATATTCATCATATAGAACAATTTTTGCTCTTTTTTTGGGAACCATACTGGCCGAATATCAGTCTTTTGAAGCCAATCACTTTAACACAAATGATCACAATTTTGCCATGTCTCAAATAACTGAAACTTCAAAACCACAGTGTTACAATGGAAAATTATGACAACTTTATCTATAGATATTCCTATTGATACTCTTTTTTGTTTGCTTTTTGTAGTGTACTACATTAATCTTCCCTAAGGAAGAGTACAAAGACACAACCCACCTGCTGAACCCTGCAACAGTCTGGCAACAGCCTGGCAACAGCGGTTGCCAAACAATCAAATCAACAAAAATGTGAGTTAAGGCTTTTCTCTAGAATTCTACTGGTAGAGGTGGAATGAGTTTTCTATCTTTTTTTTTTTTTTTTTCCACAAGCTCTTGGAAATTTTAGAATAAATGACAAAGCATAAAATTCCAGCAGTGAAAACAAGTATTAACCAAAGTCAGTCACTGGTCAGGGTTTGTATTTGTTTTTATTTTTTCTCTTGGAACAGAAATCAGTTACTGTGGCGCTGATAAAAACTTCCCACGTTACTTCCCAAAAAGTTTATTTTTACCATGTGGTAAATGTACTATTCACCCTGCAACTAATTCTTAAAACCTAAGGCTCTTAATTGAGTCTGCAAGCATTCTGGATCAATATGGATAGAATATCAACTTTCACATGTGACTAAGAATTATTATTTGGGATTAATTCAGCAAGGGAATTTCAGCTTCAAGCTTAAAAAATGCCCATCTTGTGCTCTTTTCGTAAGAAAAGGCAAATTCATGCTTTTCTTTCAATGGATTAAATGTATCTTCTTATACTATTTTAATTTCCCTTTTCTTAGACTGGAATATGATAGGAAGTTCAAACTTCAATATGAATATTGAATTTAGGAAGAAGTATAACTTTACTATTTCGACCTAGGTTAGTGTGCAGTACTAGTCTCCTTTGCTTGTACTTTTTGAGTTCAGTTGTATGCTATTGTATGTATGTATATCCACGTGGAAGGAGAAGCCTGTCACCTTTTAGAATGTTTTTCCCCTAATTCTTCACTTCTGCCTAACTACTCAAAGGCAAGGTAAGATGGAGCTTAGTCATAGTGAGTTTTAACCTCTTCAGGTTTCTAAAAAGATCCCCAGAAATGTCATTTTAAAGCTTCATCCCTCCTTTTTTCCTGGAATCCTGCTATTGTTGATCCCTTTTCAACCCCTCACCACTCTCACCCCCAAAATCAAAACCGAAAATGAGCTCTGATGGTAGGTGTTCAGTATGGATAATTAATTGGTCAACCAGTGGCCCTGATTATGTCAAGCCTTCTGGAATATTTTCTTTAATTGAAAAACTTTTCTTTTTTATTTCAAAATATCAAAAGTAGGACTGCAGTTCTTTTCATTTGGATCATCTTCCCAAAAGTTTTTTCCATAAAACACAAGATGATAATTTAACAATGTAAACGCATTACTTGTACACATGCTAAGGTTTCAATTGCTATTAGCAGAAATTAAAGCTGAACCTTAGAAAGCAGTTAGTTAGACTAACTGAAATGCATCAATGATCTTGGAATACTCTGTGTGCTAAAAAGTGTTTAATATCTTTACCTTCTTGGCAGGCTAGATTTTATGGGCATGGAAACAGAATAACTTCCTTAGCCACAAAGGTTTAAATTTCTGATACTGTTTTGTTTTCCTGTAAACTATTATTAACTTCTTAATATGCTGATTTCATTGGAAATTCACTTTTAAAACCACTGTCTTCAAGGGAGGAGAAAAAGAAAGACACAACATGAATATGGGAAATGAAAATAAAATAGTTTTTGTAAATGCTTTATAACATTTTTACCGAAAGGCTTGGCCATTTAAACTGTGTTTGTCAATTTGGATCATTTTACTGATTATCTGGCAATGGACGCTAATAAACAGATTGACATTTTGTTTCTTGGACTCCGTTTCTCATATAGAGATTATTCCCTGGCTATTTTCAGGCTGAGAAAAATGTTAGCTTTATAAATAAAAAGGCTTGTTATGGCTTAATTAGTAGGTTTTCTGCAAGCACTTCGAGCACTTCTCTATTAAGGTTTCAAATCTTTCCACATAACATGGACTACTTTACAGGACCATCTGTTGACCTCAAAGCAAACTTTATTAACATTGTTGTCAAGATAATGTTTTCTTAAAGAGAAGATGACTGGGCTCTAGCATATGTCTCCTTGTTCTGCAGGCTCTTACTCAGTGATGGCATATTCTTTTAACTTAACATTGCTGTAGAAAGTTGGAAGCTTAACTCCTGCCTTTCAAAAGACCCATTAGAAAGGAAGCTGCATAAACATTATGAAAAGTACCATAAAGTTTTGTTACATTTTGTGTATATAATCTAGCATAGCTGCTCAGCGGGCTGGCAGAGTAAATATTGACTAATGCCATCCTGTTGAACCGGCATAGATTTTAGGTGAAATACTTTAGATTCCAATTGGAATTTAGTATACAGCCAAATGAGTGAATCCCAGATGTGGAAAGTTTATGGCATGTTTTTGCCTTGCATATTTTGCCTTGTATATGTATCGGACCTGTTCTTATTTGTTGTTTTTTCTTTTCTCCTGTCTGGATAAAGCTGACAGATAAGATTGCATACTTAAATAAGGTCTGCATAATGGATGCCAGTGTAAAATGACTTCTGCGTGCACTGTTGCGGGAGCAACATACAAGCCAGAAAACCCACAGAAAACACAAATCCGATGCAGGTTAAATATTTAAATGCACAAAAAAATTCCGTGCAAGAACATGAAGGCACAATTTACTTACACAGTTTGGGCACAAACTTTAAACTCGGGTCACTAGTTTTTCCATACAGTTGAGGAGAAATAAGATGAGGAGTATGGTTAATACAATTGATTCAATAAACAAAATTGTCAATGCTCATTGGCATTTGTGAGGTGGACCTGAGGTTGACAGAAATGCATTATAGATCTGGTAGGATAAAAGTCTTTGCTGACAAAAATACTTTTGGGATGTTTTAAAAGTGAAATATGAAAAATCATGTCATAGGACTCCAGTTTTAGGTGTAAATTATGCAAATTTTTAGCCTGCCTGATTAATAATCTTTATACTTTAGTAAATGAATAAAGAATAAAGCATACAATCATGTCTTGCTACTTTATCAGCTATGACTGTTAGGTGTGGGCAGAAAGGATAATAAACTGTTTTATTACAATGTATTTTAAAGTCACGAAGCATAAATTCTTCAAAATAATATGGGAATTTTCTTCTGTATAATTATTTTCTAGGCATTACTCTATACATATGGTGGAGAATTTATGGCTTTATCCTGAGCCTATTAAAAGCTCAAATGTAAACACCTACAACTATGTCTACCCAAATAAACATTTGAGTTAAAGTTCTTTTCTCTCAGACTGCCCAATTAAAGCCAAAACTAGAAAAAAAGTGTGTAGCAAGATCACCTTTCTGCTGTTGCTCAAATTTGAAAATGGTTGCGCCCCAAAAATGAAGATCCTGCATGAAACATTACTTACACTTCAACTCTAGGGGCAGAACTCTCAATTATTTCAGTATGACTGGGATTTTATTGCCTGTGTTCATCTCTTCAGAGGCAAAAGTAAAAATCTTTACATTTAGGGAACCCAAATAATGTAACTTAGAACAGATACATACTGCCCTACTTCCTCCATAAGTCACAGAACTGTGAAAATCAAGAAAACAGAAAGTTTCTGAAACGTATATCCCACTGCAAGGCCATATTTATCTCCACAGAACTACATCTATCTACTCTGAGATACTTCAGAATATTTATAAAAGAATAATTTTGTGCTATTCCTGGGGGATACACTACCTTAATACTGGCAACATAAATACATTGGGATATATGAGAAAGGGGTGCAGAGTTTGCTGCTACTATGTGCAGCCAGACATCTGTATTCAAGTGTTTTAAGAGAAGCTGGTATTGACAGATCTTAAAAAAATAAAACCAAAGCAAATGAATAAAAAAGCCCTATGAAAAAAATTTTTTTACGTGGTACCTGTTACTATGACTTCTTTATACAATGTTAACAATCTAGTTAAAATAATTACTTTTCAGATGCTAAGATTACCTCATTGAAGAACTTAGATTTTAGCTGGAAAGTTTCACTTGCATTTGGCCAGACATCATTCATGTTAAGCAAATCTCTGGGCAGTGCACCTTCCAAAGCATTGAGCATGGTATAGGATACAAAAATATACAAGCGATTTCAGAAACTGAAGATTGATAGAAGCATCATTTTCCCCTTCTCATGAGTACCCCCAAGGTCCTTCTGTGTCCTTTAAAAGCTACCTAAACAGCAGGAATCGTGTTTGCATCGTGCAAGTGAATGTGTCAAACAAAAGAGAACCAAAACTCTGTCACTATAGGTTTCTCCCATAGCAAGGGCAGCATCTTAAATCTCCTTTAGAAACTACTGACTTTGTGAAGTTTCTAGGAACTTGAAAATACTTTGATACCTCTATTACTTTTACAAATTTTGGCTAAATTTGGCTAATTGTGGTTATAGGGTGCTAGCACAATGAACGAGTCACTTAATTGAGAAATTTTTTCTCAGAGGATGGTAGTGCTAAAATGCAGTGAGCAACTTGCTCTTGCCCAAGCTGCGTTCAAAGCAGTTCAAAGATTTTCAAAGCTATGAAATGGATGCATGCACAATTAAGAGAAACACAGCTTCTAATGCAGACAAATTAAACATTTGACAATTGTCACCTAGAAATTCTGAGAAAATAAAACTGAGTAATGATGAGTTACAGATGCTAGTAAAAATTCTGTAACTGCAGATTACTAGGTCAAAGACTGTGACCATACTGAGCCACAAAAGCATATTTCAGAACTCAAGTCTGTGGATAATGAAATGATAATTCAGGAAGATTAAAGGAGATACATTAAAATTTCTTGTTAGAACGCCTCTAGTGGTGCAAAGGACTGTAAGTGGACAAAGGACATCACATCCTGAAATAGTTTTTGAAACACCTAGATACTCTCATTATTATGGGATAAGCATAAATGCCAATGTTAGAAAAGTTTTTCAGAATTTTTTTTACTGTGTTGATTTTGGGGGTAAAGAATGTCTTAAGTGTAGAATAATAGACTTCTTAATACAAACTCAAGACTAATATGGCACAAAAGAGTTACCCAGCCTCATGTTTCCATGCATTGCACCCCTGTGGAGTGTGCTGTCCAAGTAAAATCATCAAATCCTTACTTTTCTTTGTCTGATCTGATTCTGCCTTGATGCTCTTATTAGCCATTATAAAAAAAAACAAAAACAATTTAGTATCTTCATTTGCTCCATTCTTTTAAAGCAGGCCCAATATGTCCCTTCCAAACTCACTGTCTAATAATTTTACATACATTCTGGTGCAAATTTTTGACATTTCCCACCCTCATCTCTCTTGTCTCTACTTGAATTGTAAGAGGTTTTTTGAACAGGGTTTGGCTTTCTTATATTTAAAAACTGTACAGGACCTGGCATAAGCAGAACTCTTTGTTTGGGAACTGTGGATGTAATTGTAATACTTATAAATAAATAATCTGAATTGGCTAAAGTGCAAGTAAGTATCCAAGTAAGTAAGTAAGCTCTACGACAATTTCAGAGCTGAGCTCTGAATCACGTGCATGTGATTTTCCTGTAGGCACCTGAATATAATGTGGTAAATGTTTTGTGGGGGTTTTTTCTCCCCTCTTCATGCTCCATTTGTAGTTGCATTCTCTCATGGGATACAAGCAACTTTAGTGGACTTCAATGGGAATTATTCACATTTTGCAAGTGGAGAGCAGAGCCTGTGACTGGACTGAAGCCAATGTTCTTTAAAAGTTCACATTCCTTGTATTAGCTCTCTAATTCAGACTCCTTCTGACCAAACAAAGGGGGAGGGGGAATGAAAAATAGTAGCAGCTGTTTCAGTAAAAAGTTCTAAGGGTTAACATAACATGATGTAAACTATTTCATGTGTTCTTCCTACTTGCCCATTTTAATCAAAAATGAGTAAGAAGAGCCTTATATGCAGTGAACTTGAAGAATGCTAATGGGATGTCTGCATCGCGTTGTACTCAGAGTACTTATGCCAGAATAGGAAAGCCTTTTATTCTGTAATTCTCTGAGGCACGAACGAGGCTTTCTGAAGAGTTACTTTAAATTTAAACTCTCATTCTAATGTTAGACAGCCTGTTGGATCTCTGAGTTAAAAATTGCTTCAGCTTTAGTTACTAGAGCCAGATGTAACATTGACCTTAAATGGTAAAAGCTCCCAAGAGTGAAAGAGAGGCTGGCCTGAGGGGAAAAAGAGGAATAACTGAAGTTTTAGGTAAGTAATCTCTATAACTGAGAATAAGCTCTTTTTCAGCTGTGAAACAGAACGGAACCATATTTCCTCCTTAAAGGTACAGTACCTTGTTGTTGTGATACCGAGTAGTTCATTCTTTCTACCTCTTCCCCCTCACTCCCTTCAAATTCTACCTCTTCTTGAAATCTTAGCTGCTTAAAAAGTGGGTGTAATTAATGAAACCTACTTCTTCTTACATACTGTTTGGGAATATAGAAGAATGAAAAAGAAAAAGCTGTGTTAATTATACTGAGACTTGATTAATAAAGGTACGTAGTCAGTAATTCCCGGCAACCTGATTCACAGATGCTGTTATCTGTATTGTGCTGACCATTAGAGAGTCTTAGCACCAATACATGTTCTAAGGAAACAGATACTTAGAGGATCTCTTTTTTCTTTCTTTCAATTGTATGACTTTCCTTCCCACATGCTTGCTTTTAACAGTGCTGGAGTTGTTAATTTTGATCGATTACTTACTTGTGTCTGGAACCTATCTTTTAAAAAGACATTTCCAGAGTCATTTCTTTTTACAGTATGTGTTTGCTTTTAATCCTATTAGAGGTAAATTAATACCATAAAGCTGTGTCTGATTGGAATGCTGTACAGAAAAAAACCCAACACCTTCAAATTTTAAAGCATATTTGCTCTAGTGTGAAAAATCACAAGATTTTCATTTCTTGAAATTTCAGTCTTCAGTTTTATCTGTGCTGTTTGGCAGGTACTCTACAATAAGGTGCATTTTATTTTCTTGGCAAATGAGAACACCTTTTTTTGTCTAACTAAACTGTATGTTAAGCTCTTTTTTCAGGTAGCAGTGTGTAAACATTGTGAAAAAAATTAGGTCAGTACAAGGAAATTATAGCTGAAATTTAAGACACAGGTTTCTGTACTAACTTGTATTAGTAAAAACTTGCATTAGTGAGTTGATTTTTCAAACTGTATATAGCCTGTTTTTATCTGGTGAAAAATTCTCTGCAATCAGCAGTAGCAAATTTCCATTTTTGTGGAGTGATTAGGCAGTAGGTTTTAGTTTATGCCATGCAAAGATTGGATGAATTTAGAGTTTTAAGCATAGAGAGTGTTCCTGCAGGTGCTAACAGTTACTGCATTTATATTTGATATGGCAGGTGTTTTGTGTACTTTAACATAAGATCACTTCATCTAGCTTCAAAAGAATGTGATAAGTGAACCTTACTTGTTCAAACATTTCAGATCTTGTTGCAAAACTTGTATTTAATTTCCCTTTTATTTTTCTCTGGTCTATCACTAGCTTACTACTTTTAGGTTAATTCCCTAACTGATTCACAATTATACCAAACTTGGAGCTTAATAATCTAACGATACAACCCATAGAAATCTAAGTTTATTAGAATTAACAGTGGAAATTAAGAAGCAGTCCAATATTAAATGCTAAATACTAGAGAGTCCTCACTCTATTAATATTCTTGCATTTTCTAGCCTCCAGAGGCCCTCATTCTGATTTGATGGTCTTGCATGTGGTACTTTACATGTGAGGTAGAAGGCATTTAAATTTTAATAAGTTATTTTTGACTTTGTGTATGGACTGGAGTAATTAGTGTCTAACTCCTCCACATCTGAACGAAGTATATATTTCTAATATATGATATCTTGTAGCATTTCAGCTCTTATTCTTATTCCATACAGTCATTTTTTGTTTTGTAACTTAGAATATATGATATAGTGCCCATGAGTAAATTTATCTTCAGTAAAGATGTTATAATAACAATAAGTGTAATTTATTACAAAAACGACAGGCTACTCATTTGTACATAGAGAAAATTGTGTTTTAACATCAGCACTATGATAAAGTACCTAGGATTATAAATATATTTTACTTACATATATCCATCTGCTTTAAGCAGATTAAGCTCTAAATGGGCTGTGGGCATGAAACCTACACACCTCCTTATCTTCTATCTTTTTATATGTTCAATTCAGTTTTAATACCTATAGTCCTATTCATTTGGGACCAAAGCAGTGCATATTAAGAATTATCTAAAAGCCAGATTCATAGTTTCAATCTTTAGCAACCAGCTTTTTCCATCCTCCTTTGGATCAATCTTTCTGACAGTTTTTAATGATAGTATGATGTCTAATCACTTTTTGAAAAGCTGGATAAGACAGAGTATGGCAACTGAGGTAGAGGGAGTTGGTACTGAGAAGAGACAGACATGTAAATTTCTCATTTCAAGGGTCATATGTGTATGTTCCTTATATGTCATGGAGTTCTCTCCCCTCATCTAAGCTGCTGTTCTTAGAGAAGTCTGTAAGTCCAAGAAAAAGAGGCATCAAATGGCTTGTGAGTGGAAGGCGAAAAAAGTCCTTGCTGTTTTAAGGTTTTGGGCTGTTTCAAGATCCGGGGGATTTGTGGGTAGAGAGGCATCTCTTTTCTGTCCTAACTTGCAGCCTTCCTGTAAACTAAGCATAAGAATTTCCTTGTGTTGTGTTCTCTGCTTGTACTTCCTTTGAAAAGTGGGTCAAAGAGATGTTTTGGATCTCAGTATCACTGACAGAAAGGAAATCTGAGTGGGTGATGGATCTTTGTAAGCTTATAAACTAGTGAGTCAAGACATGAATTATTGCCTATGTACAAGTGTAGTGGAGAACTAAGACTGTGACTCTTATGGTAGCACTTAGAAATAATAACTTAGTTTCCCTCCTCAGAAAGTAGGTCCTATGAATTCTGAAAAGAAGAGAGGGATTTGATACTTAGAGCAAGTGGACTTGTAGCCTCAGGTTTTGTTGGAGAGCTTGGGCTATAACAGCATCTCAGGATTTAAACCTCTTTAGTAGGTAGATGTAATAGGCACTTTCTTTATTTTTCTTTACTTTGTTTATTTCAATGTGTGTATTGTTAATTTTACAATCTGGAAAATAGTTTGAGAAATTCGGTTTTATGTAGGAAATACCAAGTATATTAAGTATCTGAAAGATTTAGAGAACAGCAAAACCAACAACGATGACCAACACCACCCACCACTAATAGCTGAAATCAAGAATACCTTCCTATGTGCTGGAACTTTTACCTGCCCTTAAAATGTACAAACTACAAAGTCTTTAAGTATCACAAGCCATCAGTAATCTAATATTGTAATATTGTAAATATGATCACCTGTTGGTTTGGACAAATAAAGCCTGTAGAATAGGATTTTTTATTTTTTTTTAATGCTGACACATATTGCTTGGAGAGGGCAGGATGAGAGGGGCAGGGAGGGAAATATACAGACTTTGCAGGTAATGTATGTCAAGTGTGTATGTAAACCTGAAAGTTTCTTCCCCCAACATATTGTTTTGTTTTGTCATGATACAAAGTTATGCTTTAGAATCATTGTGCTGCCCCCTAATTTACAAACAAATACACTTAGAACATCACTATCTGATGGCTAGCAAATGGGATCCACTGAGCTAGTTCCTGCAATTTCTGCAAAAAGCCAAGGATTTGAAAAGTTGATATAACAATCAGGGGCGGGAAGGGGGAGTGGAGGGGCTGGAGAGGGGAAGGAACATTCTATGTGGGAGTTGCACACTTTTATTGTTACCAGTTGGTAGGTTTTGCACCCTGGAAATTGACAAATGGTAGACATATTCTGTGCTGTGGAGTCAAGTACAGCAATTGCTTTGGACTAGGGGCTTGCCTTCAGAGTAAAATTATTACCGTTTATATAATTCTGCAGAATGTTTTGTAACGCTGAAGTTATACATGGGGAATTTGGCTCTGAGCCTTTGCTTTTGAAATCATCAGCAAAGTTTCCATTCACTTTAGTGATGCCAGATCAGGCTCTTTGTGAATACCACAAAGGTAAAGACTATGTTAGACAGCAGTAAATAAGAGTCTGAAATCTAGGAGAAGATGAATAGGAGAAGTGTGTCCCTTTTTGACTGTATTGTTTTGGACTTAGAGGGATGCACTAACAAATGTAGAATCCATAGAATGAGATCTGTTTCTGAAATTTTGGAAAAGAAATATCCATTATTTCATTTGCAAATGTTCCCCCGGTTTCCCTGAAATGTCTCTGAAATTGCCTTTTTAGAAGGGCGTGTATGGGTGCAGGTAGAAGAATATAATAAAGGATGCTATGTCAATTAACATTCTAAAGTTGTGCTGAACTGTGCTCTAGCTAGCGAACAGAAAAATTAAAATAAAACTTCTAACCATAAGTTGAAGAAGAGCTTGTGGAGAGGAAGGGAAATAACAATGTGTAAAAATGCATACATGCTTCACAATATCAGTGACTGAATTTCCTGTATTTTTCTTTTCCAATAGTGAATGAACGTGACTGACCTCTGGGCTCATGAAAATAGCACGATACCTCTAGGGGCCTAGTGGCAGTGGAGGGTGGAGTTTGCTCCAGGAGGAGGTGCTAAGTCAAGTTGATGTTCTGCACATTACAGTCTGGAAAAATCTTGTAAGCAAATCTAAATATTGTTTTTAGCTCCCTATGCAAGTGTAGTTGTGCCTATCATCTTGACTTCCCTGTTGCAGTTAATAAACTTATCGGTCCTGTTCTTTCATAGGTATCATTATCAGCATTGCTCTAAAAGCTGGTTTTAGTAAGTGCAGTGGTCAATGGAGCAGACTGTAGAAAGCCAAGCACATGAACCAGACTTCCCAAGTAGCTTAGATACTTAAAGAAAGATTAGGAGACTTAAAAACTACTCTGTGTTTATTCACTGAATTCAGTGAAAATATCTGTGATAGACAGGGAAAAAGAATTTGTGGGATATATTCTAAAACCTCAACATGTAAAACTCAATTTTTATGTGTGTGCTGAGCTTTTGGGACCTCTTTGTAACCTCTCCTGCATAAAACATAGCATTAAAATATCCCTTCCAAAACTTATATACTGAGTGCTAACAGAAGACTTGCTGGAATATAAACAACCTTGTACCCTTATAAGAATTTCTTGACACTTCCTGTTGGATTCATTTTTTTAAGTCTTTCACATTTCCTGTTTAACAGATTTTAAATATTTTTTGTTGGCAAAATGGCAAACATTAACCATCCCACTGTATACAAATCTGACATATAACCATAACAGAAAAGTGAATAATACCAAAAGATCTCCCAGGAAATCTGTCCTTTTGCTGCTTGGTATGTTTGTGTTTAGGATTGTGTTTAGAAATTACATTTAAACACCTAGTGTTTTTCACTGATCACTTGTAGAAATGATACAGAACTTAAAGGACTCAGAGAAGAATACTATACCAGAGAAAATTAGCCTTTCTTATGAAAATAGTGAATTGTCTTTCCTTAAACCACATAGCAAGTAAAACTCTCACTTCCGGTAAATCACTCTTCCTGTGTTTGGAATGTGCAGATTTGCCCGTGTGCGTTTACAGTCTGTCTCAGTGGATTTTGATCTCTCCTGAGAATCTGACTCCACTTAAGACAGTTTACCTTTTTCTGTTGCTTAACAGGCAAAGATCAGAGTTGATCAGAGCAGGACCTTACAAATTTCTTGCACATCTTTTTGCACAATACGCACAAATCGGTGAAGTTTTTTGCCTAACCTTGTTCTCAGGTAGTAGTTGGTGATAACACTTTCTCAGAGCAAAGCCCTTTAAAATTACAATATGCCTTACACTTACCTACTAGCTTATATATATAGCTAGAGGTTGTGAAGTTGGGAGTTTTTTTCTTCCTTTTGAAGGTGGATACTGTATAGTCGTCTTCTGTACTTATCTTCTGAGCATCTGCTTAGAAAATAAAACAACATGCCATTTTGACATCCAAGAAAGTGCTATAAATAGTCTGTTGCTATGTTTAATGCCTACACTCAGTTGCTATAGCAATAAAAATCTCAGAAATCATGTACAAATTGCCATAGTGCATTACCAGCCCTTTCTGGGACAGGGAGACTGTGGGACTAAGAATATGACAAAGATGCTCAGTATATTAGAGGGCAGAGTTGCCATATAGTTCCAAGTGCCCTGTGTTGTTATCTGTGAACAAAATGTGGCCTAACTGTATAAATCCCGAAGTGGTGGTGTCAAAGGTAGAACCCTGCTTAATTTAGTTGCTTCTTCATGTCTTCTGTGGCAGAGTTCAATACTTGGAGCAACTTCCCATTTATTTGCAAGAGAAGTTGCTGAAAATGTTGACCTTTCTCTAAATTCCTCCAGTCCGCATACAAAGTGCATTGGTCTGCGTAGATTTCCTCTCTGTATTTTACAATAGTCAGTTTGAAATGCCCTTGCTCCTGAGGCAGCTATGGGAACCCTGCTATCAAAAAGAAAAGAAATGAAATAATAGCTAATGGAATCCTTAGCATCTCTCTGGGGCTCTAAGCCTTGAACATTCAGTTGCTTCTTGAAGAGAGCAGGAAATTCAACTTCCTTCATAAAACATAGCAAGTAAAGGAAGGCATGTTATTTTGGCAACTATACGTTCAGTTATGGAATTGAATTGTTACTTCAGCCATTTCTATGCCTTGTTCTCTCTTCTATTAAGGAACAAGTTAGGCAAAAAAAGACTTGGAAAAATTGTAACCTTGTTTGAAAGTAATGTATCTGTTCTGTTCTCTTTATTCCTAATTGCTTGAAGAATCCTCATGGTTCAAACGAGATTGGCTCAAACTGCATATCAGTGTGCTGTTCAATTTGAATATGGTAATCCACAACAGTCACATAATTATTTCAAGTGTTCTCCTTAACATATGCTTTGAAGTCCAGTCCAGTTGAGGGATCTGATATCAAGAATTTATCAATGGTAGAAATACCTAATTTTAATTTTTGTTTCAGTTGTTAGATAGTGATTCTCAGGCATTACAGTACCCTGTAGTTTGAGGGCACACTAAATCCTGCAATAATTCTAAATACATTTGGGCTATGTTATTTTAGTAAAAAGTCTGAAAAAAACACTACCATATACATGGCTTATTGTTTTTCTCAAAATAAGAGCTGCAGTGTTATGTAGATAGTATCACCTCTCTCAATTCTACTACAGAATAGCCTGTATTTGCAGCCTCATTACACTATTTTTCTGTAAGAAATTTTTAGCATGTTTGGGATTTCATTTTAGTATTTCATTTTTCTTTTTAACTGTTGAGAAATTTGATGTTTTGTAGCTTTGTAGCTGCACAAATTTCCATGCATATGGAAGCACGTGCCTTTATAAACCTCTGTATGGATTCTTGGTATACTTTCCTTCTCAACTGTTCTGCATGGGGTGCTGGACAGTCACTTTCTGAATGAGTTTATTCTTAAACAAAAATGTCAACAGGACCTGTTTTGGCTTGTTTGGTTTTTTTAACAGATGTCATAGAGGAGTCCAAATGTTACATCCATAAATATTTATTGATACTTGTTTATTACATATTTCTTAGCATTCCAGTGATTAACTTTTATGCCAAGCTCAGGAGATACTTCTGTGATCACACATAGTGAGCCTGTAATATTAGCACATCTATGCTTCATTTACAATAATGGAACTTTTACAGGTGACAACGTGGTTATATGAATAACCTAATTGAGGAGGGGGAGAAGACAACAATAGATGTGTGAAAGTTATAAACTGTAGCTTTTTTGTTTCATGAAACTGTCAAATACTTGAAATACAGAAATCTGATTTTCCTTAGAACTGTGTCGTATACGTATAGCACCATCACCATGATCATTAAGACATCAGTTTATTCTATATTTCAAAGCTATTGTGTATAGGCTCTGTTTCGGATGCTGGACCCCTAAACTTGGATCTGCCATAGAAATGCAAACTGTTTGTTACATGCCATTCCTTGGTCAGCTTTGGTTGAAAGTGATCACCGGCTTCAAAAGTTATTGCAGTGTAGGGAGGAGGGAGAGTTGAATAGACAACATGGCTACATAAGCTTTTACAAGGAAAAAAGAATTATATGGTTATTGGTTAGAGACATTTCTCATTATATATTGTCCCCTAGCCTTTAAGTGTTAGCGGTGCATTTATTCTTTCCAACATCTATTTTTGGTCTTGTTTTCCTTGGAATAAAGATTGTGCTGTTATTCTGGGTGTCAGCCAACTATCCTTCTCCCTTCTTCCCTGCCCTCCCTTCATTCCCTCCCAGTAGCCTTTGAACTTGTCCAACTTGCTAAATTTGTCAAGAGAGGGTCTCAAAAGTCTTACGTTCTTACAAGTGAAAATCAGTGGTGTGGTGAGAGGAGAGACCCAGCTTAGTGCTGCTAAGGGGGAGAGGCACCCCCTGTGAGCTGAAATCATAATTGATTCTGTTTGATGTGCCAGCTGGCAACCTGGCATGCTTGAAGCTCAAAACCAGGCACAGCAAATGCTGTCTCTTGTCTCTCCATACTGGGAGGAGATTAGGAGACACGTGAGATTATTATGATGAAGGAGATAAGATCATTAAAATAAAAACATTAAAATCAATCATTAAAATAAAATACCTGAAGAAGTGGTTTTCTTAGCTCAGGTACTTAGAAACAACTTGTTTCTCAATATAGAGAGACATAGGTTAGAAAACTGTCTGGTTTTGCAGTGGTATCTTTATTTTGGAAAGCTTTTGCAAATAGATGTGAAACAGATCATGAAAGCTACATGCTGATAATTGTCCTGTGATTTCACACCAGGTTCTAATAATTGGTGGTAGTCCATATGTTTGTCATCTTTCCAGCATAGTGCAAAGCAGTTAGACTGTGAAATAGACACTTATCTATTTTGCAGATTTTTCCATCTAGGCTGTAGTGCCTAAAGGGGAAAGACCTGAGGTTTCTGCAGTCATTGGGAACAGGGTATAGACTCTACTCTGTCCTTCAGGCATGTCAATCAGGCTCATGGGAATGTTGTTAGCGGACAGGTTCTTCCCATGAAGAATAAATGTCAGCCAGCTGGGTAGAGGCAGCCATTCTTATTAGGCTTTCCTTATATAACATATTTTGAAGCTCAGCCAGGGAGAATAAAGTAACATCTAGAGACAGCAGCCCTCATCTGCTTTCTGGTCATTTGAAGAAAGCAGCTGAGGATCAAGAATCTCTTTGAAAATTTCCTTGCATCTGAAGTGATTTCTCCACTAATAGTATCCCTTTGTTTGTGCATATAAGAGGTCTGTATGCAAGGTCTCAGGTTGGTGAGACTCCAGGAGTTCTACATCATGGACACTGCTCACTTGCACCTTCTCCTTTAGGTACCCTTTTAATCACCTGTTATAGATTTAGTTTTTTTCTTGAAAATATACAGCAAAATTGTGGACTCTTTCTCTGAAGATTATTCAGAATATGAAAATATTGGGTTTATGGGTCACATCAAGTGTGTTTCACTTCTACCCCCGACCCCATCCCTTGATTTAATGGGTTTTAAATAACACTGGAAAAAGCAGCAACACTAAACAGATGCTTACAAAACCAAAAAAGAGATGGTAATCCTGTTGAAGAACTTCTCCTCTGGCTTCCTTCAGCTCATTTTAGAAATTTCTAGAGGCCCTTTTTCTTGAAGTTAACTTCAATAACAAATGGCGGAATAAGATCTTATTTGTTCCTAGGCAAACTGGCTACATGCTTTATTTCTGTTAGTCACTGATTAGCTATTCTGTGATTATTTGAAAGAAATTAACCTATGGTAACATCCTGTTTTCTTTCTTTGCTTGATCATCTATTTGGGAGGAGTTGCTTGTTTCGCTTGAACAAATAAAAAAACCCTTTTCTGTTAGAAAACATTAAATTTGTTTCTTTTCATGTTTAAAATAGGAAGCCCCTGCCTACAGCACTCCAACCATCAGCCTACTGAATTTTCACTGCCCTTTCTTCACAAGGCACTCTGCTGACCATGAGAGTTCCAGACCTTAAATTCCTCTGACAGGTAATATCTAGTTTTCTGGTCACATTTTTAATTTTACTTCAGTTATTTGAAACATTTGGGCTAATTTCTCATTTGCGGGTCTCATCCAGTGAAGTTAATAGGTGTCTTGTGCATATAAGAGTTACATAGGTAAGCTACTTGTTATTCTGACAATTTTTAAAAATATTTCAGTCATTTTTTTGGTTGATTAAAATGTATGTTCGCTATTTGCTAGTTTTTAAAGTGCTGACCTAACAAGTACAGATCAGCAACTGAAGTTAATGAACTAGAAGATAAAAATCATTGATGGATTGCCTAATTAATATTCAAAAGCTGTGGTTTTGTCCACAACTATCAAACGTAATTCCCACTGAATTTGGTGCTCTGCCTAGATGGATGTTCAGGAATGGAAGCTACATCATAAAATTCAGTATGTAACTGTGCATTCTTACTAACTGAAAGTGTAATATGGTTTGGGAATGTGACAAAAGTGAGATTTAGTTTAGAAGTGCAGACAACCAGACCAGACAGCTACTATTATACAACATGATGACTTTTATTATAGTGAATTTAATAATTAGAACCTATTCTGCAGCATTACACAATATCAACATGCAATAAACAGTTCAGGTGAAGAAGTAAGGTACAGTGGCTGGTTCTGCTTAAGTGCATTGGAATGATAATTTCTTCTTCACAGTGGTAAATCTTAGGTATATTAGCAAGTGTTGATTTGAAAAAGCTGAAGGATTATGTTGCTAGTATTTGAATGTTCTGAGGTTCTTAAGTAGGTCTTTGGAAAAACAAAGAAACAAACACCACCCCCACGCCCCCCCAAAAAACCCACCCCTCACCTTTCCCAAAATATTTGCAGAATATAAAGAAAGTAAACATATGAAAATGCACAGTGAAGAATAGTTCAAAGCTGAGCTGTTCCATCCCTCACTTTCTTAAACATATGGTTCTAGTATTTTTTGCTCATTTGCACTATGAAATAATGATTTAAATTGGTAAAAATGAGTATTGTACCAATGTAAAGCATTTTCAGCATGTTTTCAATACACAGAACTCCCTGTGGAATATTAACCCATCATAGTAAGGGTTACAACTGCGTAGCTTTGTGAAAGTCAATTGAGTAAATAACTTCTGCATCCCTTTGCAGAGTAAATTGACTAGAAAAGTTATGTGACTTACTGTTGCTTGAGTTTTGGCTTGGTATAATTGCAGAAATATAAATGAAGACAGAATATGAAACTGATGAGTAATTATTGAAGTGGTTTTTCTTTCACATGGGTGATAGAAAACTGTGGTGCCATTTGCTCGGGTTGGCAAATGAATTGTTATGGAAAGTATTGTATTTTCCCTGTTGATTTATTTTCTAGATGCAGTTTCTTCAGAAAATCATTTCTGAATTAACTGGATAATAAGAATTTTGGAAAAAATCATACCTGGCTCTGACTTTAAATTTAAATATTTCCTTTAACAAAAACACAAAAATGGCATGTTCAGTTAGTAACTTTATCCTCTTTGTTCTGTAAAAATACACCTTTTTTTTTTTTTCTCCAAGGGGGTTAAAAACAAAACACTTGAAGGGAACACTTAGAAAATGAGTTTGTGGGTTGCCATTAAGCACCATGGAAATTAAAATAAACATTGTTCTAACTAAGAAACATTAACAACAACAAAAAAGTTTGTGTTGGAAAAAATCTTTACATGCCTTAGAAACATGTTCAACACAATTTAACATCATCTTATTTACACAGATCAAACAGTATCATAAATTTAATTGTTTGGGGGGGGGGTTGCATAGATAAAGACATTATATACCTTGTTTGTTAAGCCAGTTTGGCAAGTGTTACTTATTTGTTGTCAGTTGTTATATATTATAGAGAAGAAATAAAGGAAGGATATGAAAAAAGATTAGTGGAACACACATATATAATGTGTTTATAGAAAACGTAGCTCTAGTTTTCTTACTACTTCCAATTTTTGAGGCAAAGCTATCAGGAAGATGGTTTCCTAATAACTACAGCCTGGGATTTGGATAGAAAAGAAGACTAATAGAAAGAATTAAGATTTTAATTCATAAGAATTTAATAAAAGTTTAAATTTAAATAAAAATAAATTTAATAAAAATTTAATAAAATTAGGGATTAAAAGCAGGATAGAAGATTTCTCTCTTTAGCCCACTATTCCTTCCCCTGCCCCAAGCAATTTGTTTGGAAGGTAATCTGAAGTCACTTCAGGAAAGGGGGTTATATAAAAGAAGGTTAATTTTAGCTTAATGAAGTTTGTCTCCCCAGGCTTCCCCTGCAGTCAGATGAGAAGAGAGAGGTTCCTTCAGAGTGCAATTTGGATAGCCTAAGCTGAGTTCCTGATTTTAGAGCGGGAACTTAAGGTGATTTAAAAACAAAAAACTAAACCAAACAAACAAAAAACTTAGGGTGACAAATGGCCTTAGGATAAAGTTAGTCTCCGTGAAAGGTCTCCTTTATAGATATTCTCATGCCTCCCAATTTGTTCAAGGCATGTGGTGTTATAATAATTCTTTTATTGAAGACGATGTACAGAATGGAATAGCTCTAGGCTCTTTCTTCTCTTGCTCCTTCCACTGCCGAGAAGATCAAATTTGATGTTACTGGTTTTGTTAGAAACATTTGAAAGAAAGCTTAGAGAGCTATTTAGCAACTGTATCCAGCCATATCCAAATTAATGAATCTTTGAACGAAAACACATTGTCAGTTGACAAGTAAAAGCAAATTTGCATTGTCTGTAAGCAAAAAAAAAAATTAGAATAACTTCCTCAGCTTATTAAGTTTTGCTTTCTTTATATCAACTCTAATAACTAAAATAGGTCTAATGTAAAGCTAGTGTTCGCTTCAGTTTAATTGAATTGATAAAGCAATATAAGTAAACTGGAGAAAGTTTCATAATAGGTACCAAAATACAATTCCTAACACAAAAGTGCGAACATGAGAGCTTCATGGGGAAGAGGGATACTGACATGAGAATTTAACTTTTGGATATTGGAAAAACTGTTTGTCTTTTGAAAAGTTCTCAAATGCTTTTTTTATGTGCCAAAGCAAAAAATAAAGTTGCAAAGCCCTCTTCTTTTCCCTTTAATAAATTGTCATCTTAGTAGTGGAATGAAGAAGTTATATTTTGCCCCTACTTTATAGCAAATGTGTGTGGATATATTTTGTTTAAATAAAGTTCTCATCTTACTGATTTTTAATTGGAAGAAAATATACCATTTTAAATGTTTGATACTAAAGCATTGTGTTTGTATCACAGAAACTTTGAGCTTGTAATAGATCTATGATAAAGATGATGAGTAACATTTCATAACAATTCCTCCCTGGGCCAAAGGCAAGAACTGGAATAAAATCTTTTAAGTAAGGAAAAGCATACCTGTAAAGCGGCCTATGGAAGCAGTCACAAAAGGTAGACTAAAATTACATATATATCTCCCTTATAATAAATCTGTTGCTTTAATGATGTACAAAAATTATTTAGTACTTTAATTAAATGGAATCATTCTTAAGACAATTTATTTTTACAGGCAAACAGAGGAAATATGGCAAAACTCTAATAGAAGCAAATAACTTTTAATAAATTAGTGACATAAGGCTGTTTTCTGTTCTCAGCAATTTCCATTTTGAGAATGCATATGCAAAAAGGTCAACAAGCCCTGTCTTATCTCATTTATCAGTATTATGTTAGGAGTGCTACAGTTTTGTGGGTCAGATTCTCACTACTAGAAATTTATACTCTGTGTGCCATAAAGGTGTAATTCAATCTGTGTTTGACCCACCTCAGCTGAAGAGGCAGTGAACTGGCAGAGTGTATTCCTTTTCAAACCAATTCTGCATTAATATTAACCGTTATTCCACTTTTTCTTTTCTCTTCCGTGATAAATTTTAATTCCTTTGTCATCAGGATTGAAAAACTTCATTTAGTTTCTTTCTCAAAATAAACCTTTACTTAGTTTCATTAGCTGTCTCAGGTGTAACTATCAGAACGCAATTTTATAAGTAGCTGGAGAAGATGTTCTGCAAGATAACAATCATAGAAGGGTTTGGGTTGGAAGGGACCTTAAAGATCACTGAGTTCCAATCCCACTGGCATGGGCAGGGACACCTACCTCCCACTAGACCAGGTTGCTCAAAGCCCCGTCTAGCCTGGTCTTGAACACTTCCAGGGATGGGGCATCCACAACTTCTCTGAACAACCTGTGCCAGCATCTCACCACACTCACAGTAAAGAATTTCTTTCTAGTATCTAATCTAAATCTCCCCTCTTTCAATTTAAAACTGTTACCCATCATCCTATCACTACACTCCTTCATAAAGAGTCCCTCCCCACGTCTCCTGTAGGCCCCTCTTTAGGGACTGGAAGGCTGCTATAAGGTCTTCCTGGAGCCTTCTGAACAACCCCAACTCTCTCAGCCTGTCTTTATAGCAGAGGTGCTCCAGTCTTCTAATCATCTTTGTGGCCTTCCTCTGGACTTACAGGTCCGTGTCTTTCCTGTGCTGAGGACTTCATACTCAACAACAGAACCCAAGTATGGGGTAGAAGCATTGAAAATTACATCCTTTTCTAAAAAGCCTGATGTTTCTTTTAAAATTATTAGGTTCCTTACTAGTCTGTTATCAAGAGATGAGTTTTTTTTTCTCCAAAATTTTCATATTGGCCATATCCTGAGTAGTCAAGCAAAGTTCTTGTCATGTCAGTAGGCAAGAATTTTGGCTTTTTTATTTCAGAAATCATGAATTACTTTAAGTTCCTTAATGGAAAATTATTGTGCTTATTTTAAGATATGCTCCTCTTCCTCCATGCCAAAAGACAGATGCTTGCTGCTTGCTGAATAACTATGTTCTAGGTGAAGATAATAATGGAACAGATATTCAAAGACCATGCATGAAGCATAATAGCTCTTTATCAATGAGAGTCATTCCCTACTTGGTATCTTGTTCCTTTGCATGTCTGTACTCCCAAAATTTGAGGTTAGTAAGCTTTCCTTGCTCAGTCCTGTCCTGCAGCCCTTACAACAGGAGGACAACAGGAGGCTCCCTAAGGTTAAAGGAATATTTAAGTTACTGTTGCAGCAACAGGGAAAACTTGAAAGTTTAGAAGTAAACAAAATATACAGTCTGTCTCTTCAAAGCCTTTATGTAGTGAGTGGAAGCTTTGATTGTGCTTTTCATTACTGGAAAGGAAAGTAGGTTCCTTACAAAGTTTGGTAGACAAGAATTAAATATAGTTTGCTTTGATCTTGTGCAGGAACTGTTAGTTGTCTATGTACAGTTAGCCTATCATGTAGAAGCTAGCAATAGCACAGGAAAAATTATAATGATATATATAATCTCTTTGTTGTTAAAGCCGTCTCTTATAGATTCAGCTTACTAGGTATGCAAGAGAAATATTACTTATAGTATGTAATAACTTCTAGAGTTGTAAAATTATGTGGCTGATATATAGTATTTTTAACTTTTTTTTGAAATTTGAAAACCTCAAGGGGAAGGCCATCCATCATATGAGACCAATCTTTTTTTTTTGTATCACGTCCTTGCCTACTGAGACCTGATTTTTGTACTGGCTGAACTTGGAAGAAGTATTAATTAGGGAAAGACAAGAGGTTTTTCCAGCCTTTATCTCAGAGAGTTTGATTTATTCCTTTGTACTCTGTTGGTATACAGATTCTGTGGGAGGAAAACAGTGGGAGTTGCAAGAGCATCTTAAAACATTCCCCCAGTTTGTATTGCTGATTTGAGAAGAGATTATTTTCATGTTTTTTCTGACTCAGCCGCATGTGAGGAGTTGGGAGCAGGAGTGTAGGCAGCACTATGCAGCTGACTATACATGATAGCTAAGGCAATGGCAAAGGAAGAAATGGGTTGGCTAGGATAATAATAAGAATATATAGGTTTTTACCTGTGTCTTCTGTTAAATAGTATTGCAGCCAAAGTTTTCTTCATACAGATAAAAAATTGGGGAAGTCATTTAGTGTGTGTGTAAGCAAATATGTGTATGTATATGTAAGACTGAAAAGTCTGAAAAGTGCTGGCTCACTTTTATCATTTCTCCTGTGAAATCCAATACTTCTTGTATGATGAATCTTAAAGAGCTGAAAATACTTTCAGTGGTCTGCCACCCAAGTAGCCTCTTAAAAACATCTTAAGTTTGTTCATATACAAGAATCTAAAACGTGACAAAGCAGGGAGATGCCAGACATTCTTCAGACTGAGTTCTATGTACTTCTTCAAGAAGGCTATTTAGGAATCCAGCACAGTACTATCCTATGGCAGCAGGATCTTAGTTCTGGCTGTGGTCTTAGCATGTACTGTCTTGTATTGACTAGAAAAATGTAAGAAAATAAGTCTTTTTCTCCCGTTCCGTTTTTCTTCCTGTTCTATCCATCCCTTCCTTCAGCATTGCTAATTTCATGTAATAGGCATCAAGGCAATATTCCTCTGTTCACTTTCTCTAAATCAATTTCTTTCAGAACTTGAACCTGCTTCTATCAGTGAACGTTAGAACCGCATTATCAGATCATGCAAAACATTCACCTAATCCCACATAAGGATCATGTTTACATTATGGCAAAAGCAGAAACATTCTTCAGCAGTTTTCAACCATCTGCAGGTTAGGACTTTTCAGATCTAGAGGCTGTATAGCTACCAGTACCTCTCCTCAGAATGTGCCTAATCCCTTTTTAAACTCACTTACAGACTCCAATTCTTTTACAAATTCCTGTGATAACAAATTCAATTATTTAATTATAATATGTGTGAAGGGGCATCTTTTGCCCTTAAACTATTGCCTAATAACTGCTTTGGGCACCCTCATCCTTGTGTACTGTGAGGAATTGTGAGCAAATAATTCATTGGCCACTCTCTCCACTCTGTTCATGATTTTTTTTCAATTTCTAACCTGTTTTGATCCAGAAGTGTGCCTTTTTCAAGTTGAAGTGCTCTAGTCTTTTTTTTGTGCGGAAATCATATGCAATTTCTGACCATTCTTTCTTCTATGTACCCTTTTGTACTTATGTTGCTTTTATTTTGAGATGTGACTAGAACTGTTTTGAAGATTTGGACATAGTATCCTCATAATCTATGTTGTTCTCAATTCTTTCCTACTAATTCTTAACATTTTTGCCTTTTTGGCTGCTGCTGAATGCTATTTTCAGAGAATTATTCAAAATGACTCAGATCTTTTTCCTGACTGGTAGAACATAATGATGGGCTCTGATTTAGCTAAGTATATTTTACAGTTGTTTTCCCCCATCTGCATTGATTTGCATTTTTCAGCAGTGAATTTCACCTGCCATTTTGCTCGGTATCCCATAAATTCCCTTTCCTGGCTTTAGATCTGATTGTCCTGTCTCATCTTTAATCAGCTGTACACACCCTCTTTTCCAGATTCTTCATGGCTGCATTGAACACCACAGTCCCTATGGGAATGCAATCTCTGCAGCAGAAAGGCAGACCTTTAACTCCTACCCTTTGTTTTCTTCCTTAAATTGCAAGAGGTCTTTCCCTCCTGTGAGAGTCCTGTGAGAGCAGAGTTTCCATAAGATGTTTGGCAGAAAACTTGTCAGAAGCTCTCTTTGAAAATACAAATTGCTTTTTTTAAAATGCTTGCTAACTTCTGTACAGAAATTCAATGAAATAGCAAAGTTTGGAATGCTGAACAGCCCTGTGTTAATTTGTCATTCTTATACCTGAATCTATTTAGTAGTAAAATACTACATTAATTTCTTATGTAGGACATTTATTATCTTAAAGTTATGAACTAGGATGAAGGCCTCAAGTGATAATAAAATTATAAAGCAATCAGTCCCCAAACAAGAGATTTGGTTTGTTTTGGCAGCATAGCAAAGCACTTCAAGGTCAACATCAAAATATTGAAGGAGGTGTTTGGAAAGAACAAGCATTGTTCATTGCTCATACTGTTTGCCTTTATCTCAGTCTCTTTAAGGATTTTATTTGCCCTCAGGTAGTTAATGTGCAGCTTTTTGTCTTTGCATTTGACAGAATGTTTTTTTCAGAGGCATTCTAAAACCCCATAACTTTGATTAATAATAAAAGTTTTGAAGCATTGGTATTTTAGGATTTATTCTATTTTAGATTAGTCTTATCTGCATAGTTCTATGGGACTGTTAAAATTTCTATGACTCTCTATATCTTCTTTTAAGACACATTTTCTAAATATTTTACCTTGATTTGGTATTTTTTATTTAATAATATATTGTAATCATTGAATCTTATTAATTCTATAACTTTCTACAACTGTTTTAAATTTAAAATAAAATAGCCACATCAGTTACTTTAATATAACTTTGTTTAGTTTATTCAATATAAAGAAAGAATAAAAAATGGTAAGACAATAAACCTCAATGTACACAGACTGTATACTTATTGTATACAAGTTGTTTATAAGTGGGCAAATATAGAATACCATCTGATCTGATTTATAGATAAAGTTATAAAAGGAACATAAGTACTTGTACATCACAATTTCTTAAGAGAGTAGCAACAAAACCAATATTGAATTCTAGCATAGCTGATAAAGCACTATGAAACAGGGTGTAGAAAGATGAGTTCTGGTAGATTTAGCTCAGTGTCATGACTCGTGCTTCTCCGGGGGGGGGGGGGGG
>JAOTQQ010000041.1:55259771-55377270 GCA_026546715.1 Gallinago undulata | reverse complement strand
CCCCCCCCCCCCCCCCCCCCCCCCCCGTGGCAACTTGTTTCTCTGCTAGAAGTTCTCAAACTTTTAGCAGCAACACTGGAACAGGACACACCTACATGAGCAGCTTGAGCTAAACTGCTGGTTGCAAATTGAGATGACTGAAAGGCAAATGTGTGCATTATTCACTTGCTCATATTCTAGCGATAGTGTGCTCTGAAAGAAACACCAAGAACCACTAGAGTGGGATCTCATATTTCTATTGCAAATCTTGACACATGGTATGTATGCCCTGTTTCTCTTTAAAAGACTCTTCCATGAGTAACTCTGCTCCTTTTGCACCCTCCTCCCCTCCCTCATTTTCATTTTAGGTTTTGAGATCAAAATTTTTAAACCTAGTATATAAAACGTAAACTCCAAAGTCCATAATTTTATTTCCCTGCAGAAGTAGTTCTCAACTTTAAGCTCTCATCTTTGCTAGGGGCTCCATGTGTGTAATGCTGATAAAACTGTAATAAATGTGTGTGGATTTTTTTTAGACGTTGATGAGATGAGATTGTGCATAAAGCTGGTACATTGTTTTTGGATCAACTCCTGGATACAATCAGTGATGGAATGGTGTTAGCTAAATAATTTTATCAGGAAAAGATTTTGACAAATTGGACGTGGGGAACATTTTGCTACATTTGGATTGTTCTACTTCTGAAGAGCAGAGCTGTTGTTTGCCTCAAAGCTTTGTTCTGAACTGCCTAATTACCCAGAAAAATGTGGCTTTTTTGTACAATACAAGCTAGTCAATCCATAAAAATTCATTTCTTGTTCTGATACTTTTGATCTTTATTATTAATTTTCCTAGTTCTGTGTTTTGGAGAACAATTGTTGAAAACTGTAAAAATAAGGTTACCAAACCATCTGGTCTTAAAGACTTAAGATTTTTATATTTGGTAGCTTTCTAGAGAAAATGAAAAGTTGTTGTTTTTCATACTGTACTTTCTATCAGACTTACGATATTTTCTAGCCAATGAGGATAGTTTCCAAATTAGAGTGCAAATTGTAAAGCTCCTGAATCTAGAACTTAAGCCATAACCAAAATGGGCCTCATTTTCTTCCATATGAGTACCTGTGAATCCTGCTGAAAAGGATTTAAAAGTAAGAGGAGTTATATTCTTCGTTCACTTAAATCTGTTTTTAGGAGCTTAGCTATGATGTTGCACATTTGAACATGCTGGCTACAGTGTAGTCCTTGCTCAATATACATCCTCAAATTGAGGAAACCAGCAGTAGATGTTTAAATCCTTCTTTGACTCCTCAGTGTTAGTGTCTTGAATGTCAAACAGTATAGAATGATTGAACTGCTATTGGAGTGGATGGCCTAAGAGAGCTCTTTCATTTTAAGGACATTTAAGGACACCTGTGAAATAAAATGTTGTCACTTTTTTTTCATTGCCATGCTTTCCTGGTCCTGGGATTCTGTAGGTAAAGACTTTGTGTAATAGATATAGTGGAAAGGCAGCTCTGGAGTATGGTTTTGGTTTTGGGTGGGTTTTTTTTGATACTAGCAGTAATCTCTCATCCCTCATTTTGGATTCCAATGGAGCGTAAGGGCAGAACTTTGAGAACACAGGAAATGAGAATTTGCTTTTCTTTTCTCACAAACAACTGTTTGTTTTAATTTTCTGACTATCCTTTGTCATCATACTATGAAAATAATACTGTGTCACTGCATCTGAAAGGTAAACTTTAGCATATTTTTAATATGGTCTCAGAAGCATACTTTCAGTAGAAAGGAATAACACAGCCCACAGAAAATAGCAGATTATTCAGCAATAAAAGCAAAAGACCTTCTGTGAAGTATATTTGCAGAATCTTGTATTACTTTAATAGGTCTTTTGAATAAGAACAGGTCTTTTGGCCCCAATTCGGCATTGACATCACACCTGAGGGAGACACTGAAAACTGTTCCCCTCCCCTCTTTAGATAATACTGAAATGGATGATCATCCTTTCTATGATGAATCCTTTTTTTTAATTAAGACCTGTTTCTGAAGCTAGATATTGAGAAGAGAATTTAGTGTAGCTGCTGGCTTTCAAGTTGTTTCTATTTCCAGCAAAAGAGCCCAAAAGATGGCATTAATAAATGTTATTGCTTATTCACAGTTCTATATTGTATGTCAGCAGAAGGGAAGGGGTATATATGTTGGGTTTTGCTTCTTCACAGATACTTAGGCCTGCATAATCAGTGCACAATCTAGGGATAAAATTGTGCTGTTTCTAGCAAAAGCAACAATTCTTGTGATCTTGTATACAGCATCCCTGTAATATCCCAGTTGGGATATTACATTCTTGGTGGGTGAACCACTTGGTCAGTGGAAAGAGCAGCTGAAAAATTAGATTCAAATAATGTTGTTAGTTCATATCACTGGCATTACATGTCAGCTAGCATCCTTGAGGATCCATCCATTTATTTAATGTGGAGGAAGAGTAGGAATACGTTATCATCAATTGTGGTTTGTCACATCTGGGTTTGGGCACCCAGGAAGTTGAAAAATGAGCAAATTCAGGGAGAGCCACTATGATAGTCAGGAGGCATCATCCTGTGAGGGGATGCTGAGTGAACACACTGGTATTGCTTAGCCTAGAGAAGAAACTAGTTGCAGTCTTGCAACACTTAAGAAGATGTTACTAAAGGTTTACAGTGGTGCATGGCAGGAGAATAAGAGAAAATGATCATAAAGTACAACAAGGGACATTCTGACCAGATGTATTGGTGGGGTGGTGATGGGAGGGAATTACTGTTAGGGTAATTAAAGATCTACCAGAAATTCTGCAATTTCTGTCCTTGGAACTTTTCATGTTCCAACTGGACGAAGTCCAAAGCAAATTAATCTAGTTGCTTCACTGCTGACCCTGCTTCAAGGAGAAAATTGGTCCAAATGACCTTCCAACCTGAAGAATTCCTTGATTCTGGGAATTGATCCTCCAGTCTGGCCATCATACAGTAACTTAACTGTAGTAAAATTAGCAATCCATGGTCAAATTCTGCACAATGGCTGATTATTTGAATAAGTTGATACTATAGTTATTCCTTCCCTGATGTACAGCAATATTTCTTAAAAATTCAGTAGAATCAGATTCATATGTCTTTTCTCTGAAACAAGGAAGTGAGACACATTCATGTTCTTCTGGGTGTGTTGATTTTTGCAACGTGAACAATAATGTGTACATGTGTCACTAAAGTAAGCAACTGTGAATCTGATTTTTGTTCAGAAAGCATAAAAAAAGAATAAAATACTTAGTTTTCTGCTTTGACATGCAAGATGGAGGGCTGAATATCATGTCCCTGCTTGGAAAACTGCAATTGCATTTTAGGATTGCAAAGCAAGCTGTTTATTGTTGGTTTGTTCAACAAACCGTGCCCCCTGGGATTATCCTTTGTAATTGGGAAAGAAAGAATTTTATTTAATATCTTCGTTTGGAAAATTTTTTGCCTGACTAGCAACAAGACTCCTGGGTCACTAAGCAATAGTGTTCTGTCCTAATTACCTTCAACTTATTTATGTGTCTAAATTGGGTTTTGGTAGTTGGTTTTTCCAAATTATATAAAGTTGATATCCAGATGTTCTGGAAAACAGAATAGTGTATAGAACAGTTATATGTAAAAAATGCATTTAAAAATATTACTTCATGTAACATCCTTATGGTCTTAAAGAAAAATGAATTGGCACCAAAGGACATACGTTTTCCCCCCTCCCCCAATTTTATCTGTCTCCCCTTCCCACAAGCAAATTTGTTCTCTTTTTACATTAACTAATAATATAGTTAAGTGGCAATTTGTGAAAATATCGTCTAAAGTTCCCAACTCTGCCTACATGATAGACAAAAATAAATGTGTAACTAGAATGTGGTGTATAATACATGCAGGCCAGACAGAAACATATCTGGGTTTCTCCAAATCTGTGAGAAGGAGCAGAAGAAAAAGAAACACAAATGCCTCTATGTTGCTGAATACATGATGCTCATTTAGGCAAAACATGTTTGGTAGTAATATTATCTCCTGGTATTCTTAATACTACTATCATTAGCAATTTCTGTTGGGTGATTTATCAGTGCAGAAGTCCTGCATCAAAAGGGTCTTTCAGGATCACAGAACAAAGATTGATGCTGTCTCCTAAGCAAATTTGCATATTTCTTTCAAATAGTGAGTTGTTTAGGATGAGGAAGAGAGCAACATTTTTTACTCGCACATAATTTTCGACTTTTTTTGATTTTCCCCTATTTTACGGTCAGTGCCTTTATGTTGTAAGACAATAGGCTTTTCTCCAGATACTTCCTAGCTTTAGATTCCTTTTGAGCTACCCTCCTGAATGACACTTAATGTACTGTTCTCCCACTCTTTTCTTCACACTTTCTTATATGCTGTTCCTTATGCTTAGAAATCCTTATTTTCCATGCCAAATATCCACCCACTCCATGTTCACATTCTTCCTTTAAACTGCTTTTCCTTAAAGTCTATAAAAAATAATCTGCAAGTTAAGAAACATATCAACTCTGCCTTGAGATCTGACAGTCTTCTGATTTGCTGCTGCAAGCTGATTTCTTTAACTTGTGCATAATACAAAATAAATCAGGGCCCAATTTTGCCTTAATATCTCATATACTATCTTTTTCACTATATTTTTTTTTAAAGTATCCTGAAGTTTAGCCCAGCTGGTTTCCTAGAGGCCATCTGGATGAGTTCTGCTGCTTGTCTTGTTCTTGTCATTCTAGCTGAATGGCCACTGAAGGGGAAAAAATGAGGTCAGTAAGAAGTAGGATGAGGTAAAATTCTTGTTTCCAAGTTAACAGAACTTATGGAAACAGCTATCTATAAATTGTAGAGTGGTGGTGGGAGTGTTGCATTATGAGGGCTTTTTTGCTTGTGGTTTGTGTGTGTGTGTAATTTTTTTAGGTGGGTTTTTTGATTATTCTTTACACAAAATAAGGGAAAGAATTGCTAAAATTATAAAAGCAAATTTGTTTAGAAGTGTTTAGTTGAAATTTCAAATGCAAAAGGCATATCTAAAAACTTCTGGGTGGTAAGATCTGTTAGGCAGTTATAACTATTTTGTGACCTAGTCTGGCATCTAGTGTGCTTGTGCACTTTGTTCTTCATGTGTAGCAAAGGTTGTTATGTGGCTTTGGAAGATAAAAGATCTACCATAGTTAAAGTTTTAAATCTCTAATTGGTTCATTGTTGGAGAGCTTTCTCTAAATATGTATTTGAGCATAAACCATTAGTAAGCTCAGTGAAATATATAGCTGGCTTTCACTATTATGTTTTGAAAGGATGAACATACGGCTTCATAGTCACTTCAATTTCTTCTGCTTTCTGAAGAAGCTTCCTGGCTTTTGGCTAAGAAGTATGCACAAGTACTTGAAGAGCAATAAAAGAACAGAACAGACGGTGTAGATAGCAAAAAAAAAAAAAAAGCTATAAAGTTCTCTTTTGCCAGATAGTCCTTGGCCATATTAGTTCCTACTTTGGAGACAATGTCTTAAAAGTGACCCTAGAAACAGCTGCCAGTCAAATGAACATATCTGTAGTTTGTGCTGGATGCAAGGCATTGAATGAGGGAGAATATATGGGGAAAAGCTTTCGCATCTAAAATCCCCTAGGAAGTGCCATCTCCCTTTAGTTCTCTTACCACAGCTGTCCAGCTGTCTCCAGGACAGGGTGCAGGGAGTGCCAGGTTCTTGCAGTTGCATAACTGGGGAGAACACTCTGCTCTAAGAACCTTGCAGACCTTTCCTTCCCCATGACTCCCTTTGGCTGTCCTTTCCATATGAGAGCTGGGTCCAGTATCATAGGCACATACTTAACCAGATAAAATTGCATTATTGGAGTTTTGTCTTAAGCTGATTAGTTGAAAGAAAATCCCAGAATGAATCAAAACTACAAATGAATCAGAACATATTTTTGTGAATTTTTTAACCAGTATACGATTCTGAAACCCATTTACTTTCACAGGGAGGTAATGCTACTTATAACCCTATTTGCTTAAATTATTTGTAGTGTTAAATAAAAACAATAACTGAAAATAAAGTCCTTGTATGCAAAACAGTAATTAAAAAAAATATTGATTCATGCAATGTCAACTCCTAATTGCCCCCTAAAAAAAGTGGAATCAGCAACCTTTCAGACTGCCTAAAATACACTTACCTTAAAAGAAAAGCCAATTTTTTAATTTTTTTTTTATCTGGGTCTAGTAGTCTAAAAAGTTAGTGAAATACTGGTCCTTACTATTTCTTCAGTTTGCTGATCATCTGCAGAATAGAATTCAGCCTAGAATCCTTGAAGAAATATAAGCATTGTAAGCCACTCTTCTGATTGCTTTGCTGCAAGAGAAGTAAACCTAAACACTGACTGCTAACAAAAATTATGACTATTGCTAAAACAAATGAAGCTGGCTGATAGCATTTCACAGAAAATAATGCTTTGTTCAGATACAGTTGTGATCTTTTAGTAAGTCTTAAATTTCCATTTAATTATGTTAAAATAATTGTGTGTGAGTGAAATAGGGTCAAATAGATTTTTCTCTTAATGCATCAGGGAAAAGCCTAAAGCTGGTGCCAGAATGGATCCTGTTTCATTGAAGTACATAACTTCCAGAAAACGTTATCGATTAAAGTCTGCAGGAGTTATTAGATTTCTTTAAACTCTGATATAAAATTTTAGATACATAATCAAACCAAATGCCTTGTTGCAGGAGTTGTTCTAGTTGAAAATGGACCGGCACAACCTCTTACCCCCAACCTTTTTGTTTTTCATTCTCAGCAGTGTCATAACCAGCCATTACTAGGGATATTCTACTGAGTGTTCCTAATCAGATCAGGCCGGATATGCATCAGAAGAACACTTTACTTTTTGCCTGACCTAACCTTTCCTTTCTCTCATTCAAGCAGATTATTGAAAACCATCAAGTTTTATGTGTTCCTGAGCTATGAGGAAAACAGGAAGCAGAAAAGGCAATTCTTTCCTGTCATGCTGCTGTGTAAAGCAAGTCCTATATGGGTAGTTTGTAGTCCTGAGGAAGACTGTACCCACTGAGTTTGAGATGGAAGTTTCTTAGAAGCTGGCGGATATTTGCTGTATTCTTCTTATGCTTTTGTTACTTTCTTCCTTTAAAATATTTTTGTGACAGAATTATTCACATTTATCACTTATCTCTGGGGTTGCAACTTGGAAATGTTCTGATTGTCAAGAGGTGTTATTTAAGTTACTCAGGAATTAATCTTAATGCTCAGGAATTAATCTCAATACTACTCAGAGTGAAAACATATGCTTTGAATTCAAGTAGTAGTTGCGTAAACTTTGCATGCCCCAGCGGCATTGGTCTGTATCTTATAAACAGAAATACAGCTTTGTCTTCCAGATTTTAGCTTGTACAGATGTATGGATATTAGTGTGTGTAGAACTCGGATCATTATTGTTACCACAGAGATGCCTTATATTAGTCCAGGGCCTATGATCATGTGTTTCGGTAAACTTACTGAAGCAGTATCCTAACATCTTGCAAACATCAGTATTTAATATGAGAAGCCACTTTCTTGTCATAGAAACGAGATGCAGTAGGAAACAGACAATTTTTTTCAGTGTTGCAGAAAATAAAGTGTCTTGTCCCATAGGTTAAGAATGTAAATGAGTCAACTTTAGTTGTGGTTTTGGGTTTTTTCTTTTCCAGTGAATGTTTCTGTTACACAAAAAATTTGAAGTCCTAGTGCAAAATATTAAAAGCTTTCTATTAACATACTCTGCATGTGGTTTTATAGGTTTTGTTTGTTTTGTTTTGTTATGGTGTCGTTTTTTAAATTTTTTTGAGATACTAATGTACGCCAACAAACTTTGTTTGTATATCTTAAATACTAAAACCATGCTTTGTGTTTGAAAACTTATTCTGTAGTACAAATGTAAGAAAAACACCCTGTTTTGCTCATAAATGCAGGGGGGGGGGTTTACATACTTCAAAGCTGCAAAAACTAATTCAAAATGCTGCATTAATTCCATATGCTTTTAGAGCTGTACAAAAGCCATGCAAAAAGATATATTTCTAATGTGGTCATGTTTTACAACCACTTTGCAAGACAACAAAGAAAAGAGTTACAAAAAGCCGCTCAGAATTGTGCAGTCCGGCTGTGTTCATGACTATGCAACCCCCATTGTTGACAAATGAGAGTTGCTTGACTTGACCTTAGGCAGTATGAGGTCAAGAAATAATAATAAAATGCTTTCTTAACTGTTTATTTCTGCTTTTTTTATATATATCCTTGTTGTGACGTGACAGAGCATTTGAGGTCAACTGCCAAGCTGTCAGTGGAGAATGGAGTAAAGCACCTTTATCTAAGCCTTTGCTAACACGGTACTCAGCCGTGACTCAGAGAGGGTAAGTTAACTGATTATACTTAGCTTTCTCTACTATGGTGAAATGAGTTGCAGAGAGAACACACTGAAAGTCAAGGGCCTCTAAATACTTTTCCCTTTTATGGAATAGAGCTCCCAGATCACCATTTCCTGGAGATTGTACTCTAAGCCTGCACAGTGGTTAAAGAAAGTTCTCTGCATTCACTGATCTATATCTGACTACAAATTTGAGCTCAGGGGATCATTTTTTTCCTAACTATTTTAAGCAGTAAGTTTACAATAACAAACCAAAATGTTAAAAAACACTCCATCCTCTCTTCTTTCTTTCTTTTTCTTACTCTTTTTCTTTACATTGTCTCATCTTAGTGTGGAAACAAGCAGAATCTGGTGAATAGGATAGTCATTTGTTGTTTGCTTGTTTTTTTAAAACTCATTTTGTAGGTGCAAAACACTCGTGCAGACTAAGATTGTAGATCTTTGCCCACATCCACTCTTCTTGTGACATGTAAGTTAATCTCTGCAAATATTTAATTTTTAAAAGGTAATTTTGAAGCTCCTGCAGTTTCTAAATGACTGGAATTTGGGGTGGGGGGCTGGAGGGCAGGTCATCATTTACTCTGATAAAACACTACAGCAATCTCATTACATCCTCTATAGGATAGAGGTAGGCCAGACAGAGTTTGACCAATGCTTTACAAAAGAAATAACAGAATCTTGACATTGTCTTGGTGACTAGGAGGCTAACATGTGTTTATGCATCTTGACTGCTTTTAAAGTACAGATGTATTTTTTAGTCTATCCTTTCAGTATCTTCAGGGACACTAATTACAGTTTTTTCAGTTGGTATCTCACTATATTGCGTGTATTGTTAACATATCGTTTCCTTCTTTGACTGAAACATGTTTATGGTTGTGGAAAGGAGATAATGCTGGCAAAGCTAATGGCAGCATGATTCCAAAGGCTGTTCAGTTGGCACATGAGCCAGGCTTAGAACTAGAATAGTCATGCTTTCTGCACTTCAGCTCAGGGTTCAGTTATGCTGTAAGCTGCTTCAGTAGATAGAGGTGCGAATTTCTGTAGGTTCCAGGTCTGTACTCTTTCCTAATGCTCTACTGAAGAAGAAAAAAATGTAACTTCCAGGGAAATAAATTTTCTAAGGACATTTCTTCCTACATGCAGAGAAGCTCCTTCTCATGAAGCTCCCTTTTTCTATATGTTTTTCTATATGTTTTGACTCTCACTGAGATTTCCTGGGGCTATTTTCATTGCCCAATCAAATAGGTATAAGGTCACTTCAGCAGTGATGGAAAAAGAACATTTATTCACTAGTATCTTCAGGTTCCATCATTTCTAAACCTTTGCCTTTGGTACTAGTATCAGAAAGCAGTAATTGATACAGAAAATGGCAGATTTCCTTTCACAGCATGGAACAAGAAGGTGGTTTCATTGGTTAAATTCATTTGCAATTACAAGATGTGATGTTTGTACTGGTTAAGCATAATGAATTCTTTAAAGGATCTGATTTTAACACTGCATAGGTTAAAAATAAGCATTTAGATTGAAAAAGTAATTATTCAGGAGTTCCAGATCATATAGCTTATGGATTGAACTATATCTTTTGTTGAAATACCAAAAAGTAGTAGCCCTTACTTTGGCACCTTAGATGGCTACTGCTATGCGGTCAAGGTGTGCAAAGACTGCTTTTGTTTTGAGAAGCCTCAGAATATTAATAATTACACGCAAGCTTTTGCTGCTCTAATTCAGTCCTCAGCACTGGAAGTTTATGGAGATATATTAGGAAAAAATGCAAAGTCAGAAGAAGAAATTTTCCTACTGATCAGCACCACGAAGTCTTGGAACTTTTTCCTATTTGCAAGATAGCTGTGTAAGGAAGACAGAGTAAGGTTCTAATAGTGTCAGAGATCGACTGACACTATTCAGTTTGAGTATACAGTCCATTCCATATCTGGGGTTTTTTAAGGTGGTGTAAATTCATCTTTCTACCCTGCATTTGGCTGTACTTTCTGTGCTGCATCTCTAAGACAACACAGCTCGGGATTTGTCCCTTTCTATTCTTAGACAAGCCTGTTGATGTTTTTTTTCTTCTAAAGTTTTTTTTTTCTTTTTAAATCTGAAAAATGAACTGAAACTTGATGTGCTTAATAGCTCTTTCTTGCTTCAATACGGCTTGCATAACTTTTTAAAGTTTTGTCTGTACTAGGAACTCAGTTAAAACCGGTAATAAACCACTTTGATGTAATAGCTTATACAGCTCCATGTTGGACTGCAAATACACTTTGGCCATGACTTGAAACATTCCTGATTTTTCAGGCCCAGCATTCTCTTGAGTTGAGCCTATCAGAACCATTATAAAATCATAAGGCAAACACTAAGAGGGATTAAATAAATGGACAGATTTATAACTTCTCTTTTTTGTTTTTGTTTTGAGTTCTTACAAACTCAGAAATTGCATAGGATGACAGGATTTTGTTACTGAGATGAAAAACAAGTCCGTATCAGTTTTTCTAGTTACCTCACTTCTATCACGTCTTCATGTGTTGTTAATAGTTGGTGACTGTTGTTTGATACAAAACTACTTACCTGTTAAAACACACAGATGTTTAATACTACTACTATCTGCCTAATCTCTGTGGGTTTATAAAAATGTATGTAATCATAAATGTCTGTTTTCCATCATATTAAGGACTTCAAATATATTTTGCCTTAATAAACAGTTTTGAATCTTCTTTTTATTCATAGAAAGCTTTCTCTACTCTTATTTCAAGTCAGAGGTGGGTAAAATCATGATACAAAAATGAGCTTTCAGTTATTTCATTACACCTAGAAATTCACCTATAATGGGTTCAAAATGTCTACAAAATCTTGAAATGTGACATTTGTACATTTCTGAAAAAAACCATACTGTTCAAAGAAAATCTTTACCTTGGTCTTCATAATGGTGTCATATATGCTTTATCTTTTCCACAGTCTTTATCAAAGAATTTTAATGAAATAATTATTTTTTTCTGAACACATTAATACTTGTATAGAGATCATTCTTGCGATCTGGAAGTTCGGCATTAAATTTCATGTGAGGTGGCTTTCTATTCATCTTCTAGTAAAAGAGAAAACTAAGTTTCCAATATAATGTGAAATAAACCTAATAAAAGCATGGGTCTTAGGTGGTTCTGTAGTCCAAAGTCACATATTTTATAGGTTTTACAACACAGAATTTTTCTGTGCAAGCTGAGGTGAGGAATTGTCACTACTGAGGCTGCTTCCATATTTCCTGTGAATAGTTTTGTCTCTTCTCTTTAAATAAACACAAGTATTTTGACAATTTTAATTGTCAGCCTCAATAAATCGATGTGTTTCTGCATATATGTCTCTGCCCTTCACTGAAATAGAAAGGAAAACTGTAGAAGGCTAATCTTACAACACCACTAATTCCCTTGAACATCATCTCCCCATCTCAACCTCTTTGTTCCATCTATCTTGATTTCCAGAAGAGCAAAATAATGGATATGAGATGACTAATTCAGGTTTGAGTTGGGAGAAGATAACTTGTTTTAGAGGTTGAACCTATGCTTGTTGCTTGTATTTATCTCCTTGGCATGCTATTGAAGTTATTTAATATTACTGTTTGAGTCTATAGCTCCATTCAATACACAGCTGTGAATTAACTGTAAAGGGAATGAAGTTAGCACTCACTGGTCCAGACAGAAACTGTGTACCAGATTGTCTCTGATAACTGTATTGTCTGTCATCTGTAGGCACCACCAAGGAGTTGAATGATTTATGAGGACTATTCCTTAACTGTCCGGTAGGTGTCATAGCAAGTCTTGTAATACATATACTGTAGCTCTAAGGATTAGTATTTAACATTTCTAGCCTTCAGACTACTGTACAGGCTTTAACCCTAATAATACCCTATAAAAGGCAGTAGCTCCCATTGATACTAATAACAAAAATTTCTTCAGCTAATAGGCAGTGATGTTTTAATATTTTTTTTTCCATTTGGGCATTGCTGCTGTTTTGCTTCAGAATTGTCTTGCACAGGATCGTCTTGTGCAGATGGACACTGATTCTTTGCACAATTCACCTAGGCCTTGCTCTTGCTCAAAGGAATAGTGCCACCATCTGGGTTTCCAGTTTTACTCCTTTGTTTGAGATCTGAGATCACACTGCGTAGCACGAGGACTTTATTAGTTACTGAAAGGCATATTATGAATATCCTTTGGAGAGAATTTTAGAGGGTAGTTTGGTCACAGCTGAAACCGTCATAATAATAAAAATCTGTGAAATGGAGGGAAGAGGTGAAATGAGCAATAAGAATGGAGGCTTGTCCAGTTTGAATGCATTTACTAAGTTATCCTTGATCTTAAAAGCTTTAGTTAATAAAACACAAGATAGCATTTTTAATTTTAAACCCTAATACTGTTTGTTATTGTAAAGTGATCTCAGTGTTAAACTATACAGCTTTAAATGGATTTGACTTGTGTTTTTGGCATCCACCACAGCCTGCAGATCACAAGGCCTCTCAGCGCTTATGCCTTCAGGCTAACTTGAAGCAGATATTCTCAGCAGTGCATGGTCCTGTTAGTTCGCATTGCAGTTCCACGTGCTTCACACTGTCCACCATGCCAACCTTACCTGAAGACAAGGGACAATCAAAGGAGGCACAACTCAACAGTTCTTCTCCAGCCAAAGTAAGCACTCTGAAAGTGTTTTCTGACACTTGTTGGAAACCTGAGGCTGAAACCTGTTTGAGTATATTTAGGAATTTATAAAATAACATCTAGTCATTGTTATGTATTAGTGGTTTTTGATTAATTGATGAAGCTATGAATGATCTTTCAGTTGATATTCTTAGAATTCTTCAAATATTTTATAGACTCAGGAATAAGAACTGAAGTTGCTCAAGTACTTGTTTATCAGTTTGATCTGGAGGCTTATGTGTCTGTCCGTTCTGAGCCATTTATATCAAAGCTGTCCAAAAATGTCCTCTGTGCTGTTATTAGAGAAAATTTTAACCTTTGAGAGAAAAGCTTAGGCTTGTACTTCACAGTAGTCTTGAACCATCTAGTCTTGCCTTTGCAGATACAGAAGACGCTATGCAATTCAAATCTGTGTGCAAGATGGAAATCTGATTTTTGGTTTGTAGATTTTCTCAGTTCTTAATTTGCCATAGTAGTAGCTAAACATATACTGGAACTATACAGAGAACAGGTGGGTGCTCCCCAGACATTAATCATTTTGCTACTCAAATTCTGGCATCTACATGCTTTTCCAGGTTTTATTTGCAGGTAAATTTAAAAAGTCAGTAACAGGTGATACGTCTCGTTTTTGAATAATTTATACCACTGATAGAAAGTAATTTTATGTTCAAATAAAGTGTGCGATTTTTAAATTGTTAGCTTAGCTGAAGTAAAGAACCTTGCTGTGGTTACAAAATCATAAGTTATCCTGTTTTATGCAAACTGGTTTAAAGAAAGAGAGGATTAGTAATCTGGCACATCCTTAGTTAAAAATGCATCACTGTCACTGGATTTGAGGACACTGTATTCTACAGCGAAGATGAAAACATCCGCTACTTTGACATTGTTGGAAAATGCTGTCAGCAGTGAGCCTTACACTGGTTTGCCATGCATTCCATCTAAATTGCACATTGTGCTGAGTGTTAGTTTCCTGGTTTAAGATAAACACCCCAGATGGATGCAAGTTCATCAGACTAATAGCTGAGAATGTATATGAGGTCAAGAAGATTTTTTTTTTCACACATGTGAATAGTATTTTAATACAAAAGACTTGCTGCATAAAACATACCCAAAGAAAATAAGTATGAAAAGTTAGCAGACATTAATGAATGTCCTAAACGTGCTTTTCAAATGGGAGAAATGAAGAATTCCAATTACCTAATAAAAAAAAAAATATTCTAGTGCATTATACACACATTTTTTGAGGTAGATCTTAAATGAACTATGATAATGTGGTAGTTCATGAATCAGTTAACTGTGCAAAATTCTTCTTTTTAGGTAAATTGTAATTTTTAGGTACAAAGTAACAGTGGAAGGATTTTAACCAACACACTGCTCATGAGCCTACTTAAGTTACAGCTTGCAACTAGCCAATGTTGTGAGAACTTTATCTTGTTCATACCTGTTATTGCTTTTGGGTCTTGCTGCAATCCAAGTTCTACAGCACTACTAGGTAATAAGTAAAATAACTTATCGTTGTATGATCAAGACTTGAAAGCAAAGAAGGGCATCAGAAGGAACTAGCAACTGGTGGACTTGTTTTCTGCCACTGAACAAGGCTTTCCGAGCCTGGAATCTCATCTTATCTAAAGTACAGTCTGGTGTCAAACAACTTCCTCATTCTGCTTCAGAAGGCACTTCCCCACCTTTTTCCCTCCATGTATAAATGCACACACATGCACAAAACAGTTCTGAGAAAAAGAAAATGAATCATACATCGTATGTAGCCTCAAGCTCTGTGCAAGTATCTTTCAAGTGATAGGAAGAATCATAGAATCATATGGGGTTAGAAGGGACCTCTGGAGATCATCCAGTCCAACCCCCCCGGCAGAGTGGGTCTAACTATTGCAGGTTATAGTTCTGGGTTATTGTTCTCAAATTTATTTTGAGAAAAACAGTATGGTTTTCCATTTCAATATTTCTTACAGCAGCCTATTACACCATTCTGACTACCTCTAAAATATTCTTCAATGTAGTCGTTAGCTCAGAGTTCATGAGGAACACAGATGTGAAATTCCCATTAGCACAGGTGTGTTAGCTTAATTCAAAGAACTTTAGCCCTTTGTTTGAAATGTTGACTGAATTAAGAGTATGTAATGGAAGTATTATTTTATGTGCCATCTTGCTACAGTAGGTATTGAACATTTTAGAAATGTTGTATACAGAATTATTTCTCCTACCATAAATCATAGAACTTCAGTCAGATGTCATTTTTATTCATTCCCATATTTTAATTTGATTTATTTAATATAGAATAATATGACACTACAATATGCTTTTACTGATATCCTTAAAAATTATTTCAGACTTTTAGTATTAAAAATGTAATTTCTATACATGTAATGCATACCTGCAACAAAGAAAATTACATTGTTACCAGTTATGTTAAGATTTATATTGGCCTATAAATCTCCCTACGCTTTCAGGGTTGGTTGTGAGCTGTCATCATTCCCTCTTTTTAAATCAAAAATCCCTATTTCTATTTCCAGCTTTCTCCTCTCTTTGTACCCCAAACACTATTTTTCTGACTCTTCTCACTGCTGAAGAAAAGTCTGTGTCAGATGTTCATATTTTTTGTACACCAATTATTCCAGTATTTAAGCTTCTGCATTTCTTTTTTTATTATTATTCCTATTTAAATTTGTACTGTACTTTTATCAAATCATTGCATGTTATCTGTTTTGTTATGAAGGACATGTCCCATGTCTTGGCTGTTTCAAATGGGTGCAGTTACAATTTAATTTCATTACTTTACTCTCTAAACTCTAAACTCAGCACTTCACTTAGACTTCTAAAATGAAGCTTATTTTAAACCCCCATTTCACTCTAAAGACTACTCTCTGAGATGCATAACTTTTGAGGTCTTTCACATAAGTATCTGTTTCAGGCCAAATTTATTCTAAAATTCAGTCCAGACCCTTAATTAATTTCTAAGAATATGGCCAGTGGCAGAGGATTATTTTTTTTCCAGTACTTCAAAGATTTCAGGTGGTAGAAAGTAAAGCTTTATCATCTGACTGTCCTGGCAGGGTAGTTCTTTTAGCAGCGAGATTTATTCCACACACCCCACCCCAGCCCCCTTCACTCCCCATTACTGTGCAAATCTATCTAAATTTGGCTGTATTACAAAACTTCTAAAAACACATTTTCTGTATGCTTAGTGAAGGCTTGGTAGAGCTTAACAGACAGAATCTCTGCATATCCTATCTGCCCTGAGTGTTGCTGAGCTTCTTGGATCTTCTGTTACGGACCAAACTGCATGTGCTGTCCTCTCAGCCCTGCACAAGCATCCCTGCAAGACTAGATGGTACGTGATCATCCTTGTAGAGCATGTGAATCAAGTCCCACCTGAGTCATAGAGGTGGAGTCAGTTTTGCCATACATTTTTATAAGAGGAGGGCTTGGGAGAGAAAGGAAGCAGAGACTTGGTAGCAGTCAGACCCTGGTACTAGGAGCTGAGGCAGCTGTCAGGAATAGCTGGAGAGCAGACTTGTCTGGAAGCTAACACGGAGAGGGCAGTTACAGGCAGGCAATGGGAGGAGATGGAAAACTTGTGTATCATCTTTGTCAGATGTACGGCTGTGAGGCAGCTTAAGCTTCCTGTTAGAGCTTCTCTTCCAAGATAAGCATATAGCAGTCCGAGTACTTTCAGAGTATAAAGATTTCTTTTGATACAAGCATGCTGGCCATGCAAAGTGCTTTATGTTCTAGCTCTTCATACCTCTCTCCTATGCAGATGCACCATAGTAGGGGGCATAAGTTTTCACCTCTGTTGAACTGCTATAGCTGCTGACCATGATTAATGTATTCTATCTGACCTGAACTACAGACTTTTTGACCTTGGCTACAGCCTTTTTCGCTTTTCTTTTCTTTTTTTTTCTTTCTTTCTAATGAGCTGGTTTTAGCATACTAAAATGGACTTGAGTGACTTTAAGGCTGATGTTACGTCATTCAAAAGCTTTGACTGCACTTTGGTAGTCATGAGATTAGTATAAACAATGTGCATGTGTACTCAGCTGCTTTGCCGTACAAGCAGGGCAGGGCAGTCACCTGAATGTTTGTCATTGACTGTTCGACAAAATATATTTTAACATTTTCAAGAATACTACTAAAAATTGCTTTCAAAGTATTATCATATGATGTCGGTTGTGCCTTTGCATCACGTAATAGGTCATACTTATTCTAACATTTCCAATATTGCAAAGAAATTTTTCTTAAACTTAAATCTTTGTATTATTTTCTTGGCATGTTTCCTATCCTGCTCTCCTGTGACTGACAAGGAACTGCGGAGGAATATAATATGAGAATTATGAGTATAGAAGTGTAGAGCTCAATGGAATTTATTTTAGTAAAAAAATCCCTGCTATTTACAATAGAATCAAGAATCCTAGATCAGATGTCCAAACCAAAGCATATCTTACTGCCTTCGAGAAGAAGGGTTATACTATATACTTTAATACAATGCCATTGTATTAAAGGCATTGTATTATGACAAAATGCTTCTAGAATTGTTTGAATTGATCAGAAAATAGATTATTTCAACAAGAGTAAAATGCAGCACTGGGAGCAATGTTGAAAGAAGTTCTATTGTAGCTGATAGGTATTACCAGTCGTAACTGCTAGCTTCTTGGATGTATGTAATTCCATTTCAATAGATACTCTTGGCTGCTTGTTTATTGTAACAAACTTTATGACTACACTAACATCAACATGATAGTAGATGACTGAAACAATTATTCATTGATGGCTTTTGTTTCAAATATTGAAATAATTTAGTTTTCTCTGTTCTAAAATGCTGACTTGTTAAATTGTGAGGTATTACATGCTTCTTTGTGTAAATACCTAAATTAGTCCTTTTACAACATCTTTTTATTAACTGCCTACTTAATGAATATTACTAAAATAAATGTTATTCTGAATTCATTACACTTCAGTCAACCTATAGTAGGTAAACATTCTTAAAAGGAGTAAGCAAAATTGACAGCAAATGCTATCTCAGTAAAAGAAAAATTATGTTTATAACAGTTGAGCATAATTGGCTTTGTGGCATGGATAGCAAAGATACCCTTTTAGAAAATTGCAGTGCCCCAAGAGACATTTGAACAATGCCTTTAATAACACGCTTTAACTTTTGGTCAGCCCTGAATTGGTCAGGTGGTTGGGATAGATAATCACTGTAGGTCCCTTCCAACTGAAAATTGTTCTGTTCTATTCTATTCTGTTCTGTTCTTCTGTTCTCTAGTCCGATGACAAATGAAGTAAAAATTCCTTATGAAACTTGGGATATTGTTTAGATTCCAAATAACTGAATGAAGTAAAATACTTGTACATACCAGTGCCTAGCAGAAGCAATTAAGATTTGAGAATTTCCAAATTAATATTTAAATTTTACAAGTTGATTGATGGCAGTCCCCTGCCGCTTTTGGAAAGCTTTCCTTCTAGCTATAAATATTCATACTGCTGTGATATGTTCTATTTATCTCATTATTGTACTTGAAAATAAAAACTGCAGCTTCTAACAGATGCCTATGCTTTCCCCACTCTGTGTGATTTTGTGCATCACTTTTTTCAACTTATTGACTGACTGTAAACACCAAATTGCTTATGTAGCCGTTCAACACTACAGGGGTTGATTTATTTATTTATTTGTTTTTGTTGTGAATCTGAATGTAGTACACATGATAGAAGTAATCATTTTTGGAGTACATATGAGAAATCCACAGTTCTTTATTCTAATTTGATGCATCTCCATTTGAGATATCTCACAGGAAACAGATTCCTTCTCTTGAGCTGATTGGCATCACTGTCATAGAAGGTGTGGGATTAAGTTCCTGGGACAAGTTCTTATATATTTTTTTAGAAGGCAAGCACACATTGATATTCAGTGCCAATTTTTTGTCATCTAAAAGTTATATTGTATTTTATTCAATATTGTGATTTATATTTTTTTTTAAAAATAATAATTTCCAATTAATGGGAGGGAAAACCTAGTAGAACACTGAAAAGATTACCTTATAACTATTTTTTTGTCATTTTTGGGATAACATGTACACTTAACCCTGCATTTATTCAAGTTTTTGTTGCACACTAGTACCACTTGGAGGTTTTGTGTGCCTAGTTTAGCTGTGTTATTTATAGCTGCTTTTCACTCTTGCATTCAGCTCATAAATTCACTAAGTGTTGTACATGTACTTCAGTAAAGGAAGAGTTTGCTGGAATGGTGTGAAAAATCAGTTTATCTGCCCTTTTAAAGTTTTCTCATTAGTTCCATGCTTATTTATTTTAGCTTGTGTGTATTAAAAATTTGTAAAGAAAACCGATGTTCCAGGTCTCTGTCATGTCTTTTTACCAATTTAAGTATAGACCTCTAATTCAAATTTGTTTTCTCAAGTAAGAGCTGATTCACGCATAGTTCAATCATTTTCTCTTTAAGCTAAGTTGAGCAATACACATTATTTTCCACATAGAGTGTCAATATTCAGTGTTTTGAATTTCTGTTTAACTACATTTTTATATTTGTCACAAATCATTCAGGACACTACTGTTGAAGGGACAACATGCAGTACACCTTCTATTGTTCTTCCAGAGAATGCTGTTACGCCAGATGTAGAAATTGATAAAAATCTAGTTAACAGGTACTATATAATACATTACCAATCTTTGAATAAATTGTACAGTAATTCCAGGAGCTGTGTTTCTAATATATTGCTTTAAATGTATATTGTATTAAAATATTATTGCTATATCTCTATTTGTAATTTGATCATATAGTCTTTGCATTTTGATTATGATTTTTTGGATGCAGGGAAGTTGGGGGGCAGGAATATAACTGATGAAGAGTTTCATATAATACTGAGCCTGCCAACCTGACTCAGTATACTTTAAATTTACATGAACTTTCTTATCTTTCAGAATAGTGTAATTTGAAACTAAAACAAAAATGTAAATTTAAGTTTTGCATAATTTGGACTAAAGGCTGTAACTTTTGAAGTCCGTCCTTTTGCTAGCAAATAAAATATGGCCTGCTGAGGAAAAAATTGCTTGGTCAAATCCTTTTGTAGACATATAGTGGGGCGCGTGTGTCTGCACTACAGTCAAACACCTACTTCAAGGATGACTGACAGTTGGATTCCTCATGTTCTGTGCATGGCAATGTGCAAGACTGTCCTTCTGTCCAAGTTTTAACCTTTACTTAGATGCAGTCAATGGGGAGCTGAGACCAAAAAAAGTACAGCTGAGCATTTTTGTTTCCTGAAGTTTTCCCCCAAAATGAAATTTTCCAATTCATTACCAAAATCCCTAACTCCGGTCTACTAGTTATATATGGACACCAGTAGTGCTACCTTTAATCATATTAATATTTCCACTGAACCAATAAGAACTTTGTAGACTGATGTAGAGCTAGGAAACTAATCCTTGTAAGACTTAAAAATTACTGTTTTTAAATACAAAATATATAAATTCCTGAAGGTATGTTCAGCCATCACTGTTGACTCTAGTAAATGAGTGTGTCTTATGTACAAAGTCTGTGTTGTCTATTCCCTTCTTGAATTAAAGAACTACCTATATTACCATCTTATTACAATATTCTTAGTGTCATGCTGAAAAGTAGATCTGTTGTAATTGTTTGGTCTGTTGAAAGGAAAATGCAGCAACCAACTATGTTGTTCTTAAAACCAATCAGTTTACATGACCATTAAATTATTAAAGTGTGTTTTAATGAAGAAGGAGGGTTTTTGGCAAAAGATGGACTGCAATGTATGACATTTTGTATAATAAAGCTTATTTGTGAGGGCAGAAAATTTCCAAGGAAGGCTTATAAACATAAAAATACTTTGCAAATTTTACTAATAGCTTTTACTGTTACTAATAGCTTTATACTTATCATGTTATGATTTTATGAACTGCTGAAAATGTTTCTTATCTTCTTTTGACAGGTTTAGCATATTACATATATCTTTCAGAATAAACGTCCCTCCTAGTTGTATGCATATTTTCTATTTTTTATATAACTTAAGGTTATGCTGGTCAAGCAACTGTTACTGTATATGGTTTCTTTTCTTACAAAAATTGTTGGTGGTCTGGCATTGCTGGCTAACTTTGTTTCATAGAATAATATTCTGAGATACTAGGATATTATTATATTATTAGCCAGCATCTTTAAAAAATTTCTTCTGAAGCCAAATGAGATATGCTCAGTTCCTTTAAAGTTCTGAGTTAAAAGCATTGGAAATTGAGTTTTTGGACTTTATTTTCTACCAAAAAAACAGATGCAGCAAGTATAGGCTTCTTTTCCAGCTCTCTTTTTTCCCTTCTTCCCTTGCATCTATTCAGTGGTCCTTATTGTTTCATTGAAGCTGCAAAAGAAACCTCTGTTGCACTTGGAAGCTTGTGAAATAAAATTGGTATTAGTTGAAAGTTCAAGTGGATAATGTTTCTAAGCTAGACAATTGGCAGAACTTAAATATATTTCTCTAGCTTGAATATTACAGTATAGTGAGTTTTGAAGCAGATGTTTGATCCCATTCAGGTAAACAGGGCAAAAATAGCACCTGGAGGATAAGCATATGTGAAAGAGAGCTGTTGAATGGAAATAATAATTCTGTTTAAAGTTGGAACTTCAATTCAGTTCTGAAATGAATTAAGGCTATTTTCAGTCTTCTGATAAAACATACTTCTTGGCCTGGGATTTTTAATTTATTGACGTGCCATTAGACTTAAAATATGGGAAAAAATTAATCAGAAAGTATTGACCATAAATCTATACTATAATTTGCTTACATTTTTAAAGTGTACTTCTGCAAACTTCAAGATTATTTAAGACTCAGAATTATTATGCAGCCCTTTAAAGGCAGCATTATTTGCTGGATCAGCATTTAGTTTTCTGCAGTTATTTGAGTCTCTCACCTGGTTTTCAATCTAGAAAGTTCACATATTACTATATGGGAACTTAAGAAATTATTTCAGTTGTAAAAATTAGTTTAGGAAGCACTAACAATTTACAAAGACTAATCTTTTTAATTTTTTTTCTTTGAAACATACCGTATTTACAGGAGTTTTAAGTCATGATAATGGACTAAAGAAATGTAGTTTTTCTAAGAAATCAAAGTTCACAGTATTTGAGATTATCAGCAAATGCCTGAACTCCTTTGTGAGAGTAATTTCTGTAATTTTCCTTCTTTCTGTAATCTTCCTCCATTTCCAGTTGTTTAGAGATGACAGGATTTGCAATAAAACCTTTTTGGTTTAGTTTTTTTTTTAATCAAAGGAAACTTTTCTTTTTAATGTTAACTTTTTAAAGAGAAGTAGAACTTCTTTTGGTGGCATACTCCCATAATTTTTGTTTGTTCATTTTTCTCTCTAGGCCTCGTAGTCCTCATAGGAGACATTCTAACCGTACCACTAGGAATCCAACAAGTTCATTGACTTCTGTTGGTAAGAAGTGATTATTCATTTAAGCTAAGATGTTTTCTCAGAAAATATGACATGCAGTTAAAGAGCTAAGCATGGAGTCTTGACTGTATTGATTACAGGGTTTTTTCTGTGCATACTGTCTGTAATGCTTGCCCAGGGAATATTGCTAACATTTTGAATTGTGATCATAAGTTTGTGATCATAATTGGATTGCATACTGACAAATCCAAGGGAAATATGTATATTGTTAGTTTCATAAAGTTGCTATATTAGTGTGTTAGCTTAATATTTTTAGAAGGCTGGACGTATACATGCTTAACATCCTTCTTGTATGGAAAATACTGTTCAGTAATACTGGTTTTGTTTTGAACAACTGGAATTTTTTTAGCAAGGAGCTTTACAGACACTTAAGTCTCAAGTTATTTAGTTTGGCTATCATATCAGAGTACACCTTAAATGAAAACAAGCTAACCAGGGGTAGATTTTCTTCATTTCTTCACCTGCTAATGAGTCATTTACTACATAATTAGTTCTATTAGTTTTCTGGTAGCTATCTGTGCAGTAAATTGTTATTCAAGGGGAGTAATGGTGTGGATGCGGATTTGTGAGTACTACAAACTGAGATAAATGCTCATCTTGTTAAGCCAGTGGCAAAGCTCCCATCAGTCTCGGTATGTTCACATTTGGATTGTTACTTCTCTCCAATTATGTATTTCCTATAAAGTAACAGTTGAAGAGAGTTGATAGCATGTTTATATTATAACATGTAAAGGAAGAAGGAATAAGCATATGAGATCTCCTACTAAAAGGGGGGTGGAGGGGCAGGAATCAATCATTTAGAATAAATTTTGAAAATTATTTTTAACTTTACAAGGTTACTTCCAGCCATTAACTTAAATTTGAGCCAATTACCACTCCTTTATACTGTTCCTGAAAAGAGTTTTCTGTAAAACCATGGATTTGTGTGATCATTGCATACCTTAAAAAAAACCATAAAAATACTGGTTTTGTGACAGACTTAAAGTGAAGCTTATCAAGTGGCTATTCCAATACTCCCAGAGGCTTTTAAAGGGACACACCCTTTCTACTATCACTAAGTTCTTAGGGATCTTAGAATCATAGAATCATTTGGGTTGGAAAGGGACCTTAAAGATCATGGAGTTCCAACCCCCCTTCCATGGGCAGGGACATCTCCTACTACACCAGGTTGCTCAAAGCCCCATCCAGCCTGGCCTTGAACACCTCCAGGGATGGGGCATCCACAACCTCCCCGGGCAACCTGTTCCAGTGCCTCACCACCCTCACTGATCTTGAGTGCCTCACTCGTCTTGAAAAAGATGCATCTGTATCTTTTTTTTTTTCTTTACTAAAGCACGAGCAAACATCAGAGCCCAGCTACCCCTCTGGTATTCAAAATATTCAGAAGAAAAAATTGGTTTTATCAATTCAGGTTGCTTTTAGTAATTGAGATTCTACTAAATCCTCTTTATCCTTATTAGTTTGTAATTCTGACGCTTTCATAACTGGGTACTCAGTTGCAGCAGTATGCCTGTGAAAATGTAGCTGAGAAAGAGCCCACTAAAAAAAGCTTGTTAGGAAGCTTCAAATACTTGTGACTTCTCATACATTTGCTCTAGTTTTGTGATTGGTCCTTTAAATTGAGTAAAATGTATTTCTTGGCTGCATGCATTCAAAGGGAACTTCCTTTATATGTCCTATAAAACTAAGATGGAGATAAGATCCATTTAAATCAGCTCAGATCCACTTAAGGGAACTTGGAACACTTCAAATCTGTTCTGCTTGCCAGCAGTTGATTTTAGAGGTAACCGAACTTGTGGAAACTAAATAAAGTTATGGAACTATACTTACAGAAATCAGACTTGTACAAAAGAATGATTACCCTTTATATTCAGTGGTGCAGCAGCAAGAGCTGCTCTCCACCTTCCCCTCACCCCTCCTTCCTCTCCTTCTTCAGCTTCCCCCCAACCTGCTATCGGAATTAGGACTTTATGTTCTGGATGTGTGGACACCTGGACAGGTGAAATATTGGTTGGACAGTTTGGCTCAGAGGGTTGTGGCTAGTTCATTGGTCATATGTTCCCTAGACATTAGCAAAGGGAGAGGCTTCTTTGAAAGAAACAAACCTTTCCAGATGTCATTCTACTGAAGATAGCTTTGCTTCAAAACTGCTTTCTGTTGCAGCTGCTGTGGATGGCCTTTGGCTGTGTCTTAAAGCCCACTCAAGAAAATGAGCTGTGTTTTCCATCTGTATCAGTGATCTGGAGGAGGATGGAGTGCACTGTCATCAAATTAGCAGATGAAATCAAATTGTGGGATTAATTAATATATGCTTGGAGGCAGTGCTGCAATTCAGAGAAGACCTAGACAGGCTGGAGGAATGAGCCAACAGGAACCTTATGAAATTCAGCAAAGATTAATTCAGAGTCCTAGAAATGGGAAGGAATAACCCCTTGCAGTAGCTACAGGCTGGGGGTTGGCTTGCTGGAAAGCTGCTCTGCTTGGTAAAGTGCACGTTGAACATGAACCAGTAGTGTGTCCTTTCAGCAAAGAAGGTTAACAAGGTCATGAACTGTATTATTAGAAGCCCTGTCAGTAGATCAAGGAAAATGTCTATTCCCCTTTATTTAGCATTCATTAGACTGCACCTAGAAAACTGCATCCATTTTTGGGACCTCCAAGAAATGAAGGGTGTTGATAAATGGGAGGGATCATTTATCAACAACTGAGGACCACAGAGACACTCCAGGGGCTGAAACATTTGCTCTATGAAGAAAGGCTGAAGGAGCTGGCCTAATTTAGCCTGGAGAAGAGATAGCTTTAGGGAAAATGTAATACAGCCTTTTGATACCAGTGAGAAGATTATTAAGAAAACAGAGCCAGGCCATGGCCAGGACAAGACACAATCAATGTAATTTGAAACAAGCAAAGCTCTAAATGGGTATAAAGAATTGCTCACTCACTCTAGATTTAAGTATTAAAACAATCTGCCCAGAGAGGTTTTGCATTCCTCATCCTTAGAGGTGTTTCAAGACCAGATTCTCTTAAAAGACTAGGAACCTGGTCTGATTTCACCATTCATTCTGCTTTGAATGTTGGACTGGATGACCTCCAATAGTCCTTTCCAACATGAATTTCTCCAGAATTCTAAAATCTTGCTTTTCTAAGTTAGGCGTTTTCTAATCAAGCCTATTACAAAATGTCTCCTGTTGGAGGTTTGACTTTCCTGAAAGAAATGTAACTTCATGGAAACCTACAAAATCATAAACTTGTTGACCTGAAATAATCAACAAGTGATTCTTTGAACACTTGTCATTTATAAGCAGGTGCTGAGATGGGACGCAGCAAGAGAACCTAAAGGGAATTCCTGGGAAAAGAGAAAAAGGCAGCAAAGGGGAAGGGAAATGGAAGTGGTGAAGAGGCAGAATTCAAGGCAAATATGAAAAGGCAAAATATGCTGACTGTAGTGATGAAAACTTACTTGCTCAAGGAAGATAGAAATCGCTATGCCTTGCAGCTCTTTTGCTGGCCCAAGGAAAATGCCATGGGAGGTCCTTCTCTGAAACTTTCAACACACAAATATTAGCATAAAACAAAACAGGTATCTCATTAAAAGTGCATTGCTTTAAGAATATCCAATCTGTCTGCATGCTTTTTGACAGCCTTGTAATTGAACTAAATTTATGGAAATTAAAAATAAAACAAACACTACGCCCCAAATCAACAACCCCATACCCACAAACCAAAAACCCTTGAGTTTTTGCTGCTTGCTTATGTCCTTAGCTTTTCTGAAGACTGATTGTTCAGTAATGGCTCTTGTAAAATTTTAAAATATTTTTCTCTTATTACCTGATGACTTCCCTCCCCCTCACCCAAGCTGTTCTTTAGTAAGTTGTTATTGCAAAACAGTGTTATAAATTCCCTCTTCTCTAATAGAACCATCAAGCTGGGGAGAGAGACAGTCACAACTGATATTTCTTAGGACACATTTTATTCACTAAGCTGTCATTAATGTGATCAGGTTGTTATTAACACCAAATAACTCTTCACAACAGTCATAAATTTTCTCATAGTTACCTGAGAATAAGTGTCTGATTTGCAGTCACACACTGATGCTAGTGTGGCCTTGTGCAGATTGAGCAAACTCCTTGTGGTCTATTTATCAGTTCTTGCAGATCCACAGCCTCACTAATCTGTAGAGTTTATCAACCCATGAAAAGCTTACACACACTAATTTGTCAGCATATATGTTTCCTTTCTTTGGCCTGTTGTTTTCAGGTAACTATTTCTCCGTACAAGCCTAGATACCTGTAGAAGCCGTTCACGCCAACTCACACAGAAAGGGCCTTTCCAACTACAGGGTACAATCTTTGCTTAATCATAGCCTGAAGAATAGTCAAAATCAGTGCTCAGATTTTGTGGGTTTGAATAATGTGTAAGCCAGGGATTAATGGATTCTTTGTACAACTAATGAAAAATTGTTTAGAAAACAATGCATTAATCTAAAGGTCTAAGAGTAGGGCAGTGGCTTTCAGTTTGCGGTCCATGCATTCTCCTGGGTCACATATCTAAAATATCAACTTAAGCAGGCATGAGGAAAAGCAATTAAATGCAATGCCTTGTTTAACCATTGGACCTTCTAATAGGATTTGTAATGCCTTTGAAAAATTTTTGCAGCTCCAACATGGCAGCAACTGATTTGCTTTTCAATATAGCTTTGTAATTGTCAGGGTTTAGCTATTCAGATTCTGCCTGCAGCTTTGGCAGATGTAGCTTTACTATTACTTCTGCATTTGTGGGAAAAGCTCTTCTATCTGCATAGAATAAAATCTTTATACTTTCAAACTTTGCACTTTATTTTATAGATTATTTGATGGAATCACCTGTATGTTAAAACTAGTCTGCATACATAGGTGAGTTTGTGGGACCTTTGCCTTGAAAAACTGGATATACAAAATCCATTGAAAAACTAAGTCTACAATCGAAATGCCATGACTGCTATTTGAAATCGATCTAATGCCATTTATACTGATAAATTAGAAAAACTGTGTTGGGGACACGCTGTAGAAAACAGTTTCACATCAGACCATATTTGATCATATTGACTTAATCTTGGTGGATTATCTGTGTTTTTGAGGATTTGCTCTAAACTTGAGACTATAGCAACATTAGAAATGAGCAGACATTAATGTTTATTAAATGCAAGCTCAAAGCTAAGTTTATAGATATATTTTTTACATGTACTCTGAAATTTCACAGCCTATCTGGAAATATGAAGTATCTGGAATATACATAATATATATATATCATAATATATATTATACATAATATATATATATGGAAATATGAATAATTCAGATGCTTTCTACTCAGACAACAGTGGTCATGTGATTGACCTGGTAAATGATCAGCTACCAGATGTCAAAATATCAGAGGAAGACAAAAAGAAGAACCTTGAATTACTAGAAGAAGCAAAGAAAGTAAGCGAGAGGTTTCTAATGCGCAGAGGAAGAAAGTCAAGAAGCAGCCTTCCAGAGTCACCAACAGGTAGGTGCAGATTCAGAAAACAAGATTTTATATTCTACTTCAAAGATCTGCAAATGCACATTCAAGCACATACTGTAATGCATGTGTTGCTACTGTGTACGTACACTTTATTAATTTGAAGGTCAGAATACTTCTGCTCCCCCCTAGCAATTCCATATAAAACAGAAACAATCTGTATATTCAGATGTAACCGTGGAAGATGGTATAGTTTTTAAGTGCCTGAATGACACACTGCAAACACTGTAACAGGAAAGCACAAAGTATTTCTACTGGAATATAAAAAGTGGTCACAAATTTCTGTTTGTGAACATTTTCTTCCTAAAGTTCCAATTGTCCATAAAATGCAATTTTAATGTGAAGATTCATACTGTTGGAAAAACAATCCCCCCAGAAATAATTACACAAACTTTTATTCTGAACATAGTCATAAACTAAGCTAAATGGACCAGATCCTCCTTTAAAAACTGCAGAAAAAAATATTTTGTTCTAGAAAGTCAATTGAAATGATTTTTTTCCTCATATGAAGTGTTTGAAAACTAGGATGAAATACTTTTTTATCATGAACTATGACTTTCATTTAGCTTTGAAATGCCAATTTGAAACAAAGTTCTATCTTAAAATTGGTTTGATGCTTTTTAGAGGAAAAATAACAATACTTTTTAAAATTAAACTTTTCTTTTTCTCTTTTTTTTTTCCCTAAATTCCTCGTGAATCCCTCTCTTGTGTCTACTTCTCCTACAGTATCACAAAACTGAGAAGAATAAGGATTCTCTGTATCAACAGAATTGTATTAGTTTGTGGCAGTTATACAACGTAAAACCTGCTCTAAGTTCCTTATTGCCAAGTAGAGCTTGGCAATTAAAATGATTTGTCAGGTTCTGGACAAACACATGACTAATGATTCTGAGATTCATGTTTTAATTTTTTCTGAATTTTAAAAATTCACAATCTACAAGTCTGAAAAGTAAAATTACCCTCTTTGTTTGTCTGTTTTTGTCTTTGTTTTAATGAAGCAGTTTCCCCTACACTTAGTCCTAAAGTTTCACCAGTAGCATCTCGGAGCAACTCTCTCACTCTTCCAGTTCCATCAGGTAAAATGACCTATGCAGGCTCAAACTTCAACTTGCAAAAGCTAAGCAAAAGTGTATTTTTTAATACCTCTTGAGGAGAAATCAAAATATGCAGATTCAAGCATCTCCTCCTGAATATTACAAAACTCATGAAAGGCCACAATATATATTTTTACATATATATTTTTGCATTATATTTTGTATTATTATTTTAATTCCTGTTGTGCTGCTTGGTTACATGCTCTATGTTTTTATTCTTTTTAATAATGGAGTTTTGACAAGCTTTAATGATTTTCCCTTACTATAATTTAATTATTTTTCCCCTTTGAAATAGTATTTTCCACATTTAAATTTTGTCCTTAATATATTACGTGGATCTATGCATGTATTTGTAATGCTGTGGTAGTAAACGTTTTGAGCAAAACATCAGGATAAGGCCTAATTAGGTGTGTGTCTTTCTAGGATCTGATGTATGCACAACCACTAGTGTCGAGTCAGTATCTCCAGGGCAGGTAAGAAAGAGCTACATAGTCTGCACAGTAACCTGGTTATCACAGTACTATATTATACTATGCTGTCCTATTAGTCTCTGAGGAAAATGCAATGTTTTGAATACCTTTTGTTATACCAAGATTGGATTATTGATGTGCTTTTTCTGCAGTGTGAGGGACTAATAAATGTTAACTCTTACTCTGAAGACAACTGTCCATGAGGTAACAAGCACTGAAGGATCATAGAGATCTGTTAAGTTTAGAAAATGGAAAAAGATCCAATATAATCCTAGTCTATGCAAAACACTAATCCCTAAAAGTACTTAATAAATAAATGTGACAAGCAGTGTAAAAATTAAGAGACTCAAAGTTCATCCATTAATATCTAGATTATCATTTGCAGTATAGATGTGAAAGGTAAGGCACCTTTTTCCTTCCATTTTTGCTAGAATAACAGAACTGTGAAAGAGGATGACAGGCAAACTGCAGAGGTAAGTGGTTGACATTAAGTGTTGAACAAAATTTGCCTGTTTGTCTTAGCACACATATGACTTAGGTGATTAAAAAAGCTAAAAGGCTGTTCACTGAGGGAAAAGAAAAATTATTCTGCTCTAAGAAATGGTGAAGCACCTGCAAATGTAGTGGAGGAAAATGATTACAGCTAGCTTTTGCATCCTATCATGCACCCTGCTCTAGCTCAATTTAAATCAATATACTAAATAACTTTGTAAGTAAAGTAAAATTATCTGCTGTATCCACTTTTGTGTATGCTGTCGTTTTAGACAGACATCCTCTTCCAGATCCTTTTGGTTCAGTGGAAGAGGTTACTATACTTCATGTTCCACACCACTGATGGGCTGTTGCTGCTCCAGAGATCCATGGGTGGAGCAGTTTATATGAATGCTTCCAAATATATTCTAGGTAATATCAGATGGCTCTTTAAAGAGATTTTGCTGTGATGGATTAGGTAATACTCACAAAAAAAACATATGGCAGCACAATTTTAGAGCAACCAAATTATAATCTATAGTACTGCACACAAAGTAAGAAGAGAGAAATTGCAATATGTGCTTAAACTTTGCGTACAGTCCATGTTTTTTTCTCCGGGGAGGTGAGGGCAAACGACAAAGGAAAGTAATAGTCCTATAAGATACAGGGTTAAATGCATGTACTCAGACAAACCTTACATTAAGATGATGAGAAAATTGACTATATGAGGATTGCTGTAGCGAACTCTGGAATGGGAGGAGGTTATCTCAAAGCTTCAGTGTTCTTTCAAGTGCCTTTTAAAAATTATTTCTCTTGTCAATAGCACATGCTTAAAAGCAAATGTCACTGAAAAGGAAATGGCTTTTTACAGTGAAAATCTGTTCTTGGGCAGAAAAGAGAAATCTGCTCTTGTTTCTCTGTTTTATGTGTGTTCCTCTACTTTCAGAATGCTGCAAAAGGATTAATTGATCGAAAGCAGAATGATCAAAGAAAGATTTCTCAGGGAAGGTTGGTTCCTCGTTCTGCTGGTTTTGAAAACTCCAAAGAGAAGCTCACAGAACAAAAAGAAAACTTTGATCCACAAAAACATATGGATACTTTACCTAAATGCTCCCCTTCAGGGGGTGAAGGTGGCAGAATGTCTCTTAACACTTGCATGAACGTTTGTGAAAATGAACTTGGAGAATCATTCCTTAAGAAAGCAAAAGAAAATGATGTTCCTTTAAGAACCCATCTACCAGGACCAGGAATAGGAAATATAGACTCAAAGATAAAAAATTCTGTTCCAGAAATGAGGGACCATAAAGTTTCATGTAAACCAGAATTTAAACTGTGTGGACTGCGTCCTCCTCTACTACGGGCTGTATCATGGGATAGCTTGGAGCCTGGACAGAAAGATAAAACACCTTTAAAATTACCATCTGAGGAAGATAAAAGCTTTCTTGTTGGTAATAAATCCAGCAATCAATTAAAAGCATTCAAGGACCTCCAAATCCAAGTTCAACCCGTTCGAATGCAGAAACTGACAAAGCTCAGAGAGGTGAGTCCTGGTGATCAGTTGTAACACATTTTAAAGTTATTTTCATATCTTACTAGACTTTCAACTTCCTTAGCATTATTTTTATAACTGCAAGAAACACAGTAATATAATGGGAAACAGTTTCAGGAAAATCAATACAGTATCATATTTTTCCTTTACAACTTTAGTAAATTGTATTCTGTAACTAAATTGAATGGAATTATTCTTAGTTCTCTTTAAATATGCATCAACTGCACTATGGTCTTCTTCAGTATGCACATATGCTTGTGCATACATGCAGGTTTTGACCCCAGAAAAAATTGTAATACTGGTGTCAAGAAAGTACTGATTGCTTTCATTGTGTCAGAAAGGTGAGTCTAAAACCCAATATATATCATTTTTTACATCATTTACCTGTTCTATAAATAGGAAGCAGTTGATTATCAATCATGTTATTTCTAAAATGTACATGGGGCTAAAATGATCTATTGTGATTTCTAAGAGAATTTTAGATCTGAAGAATCTTTCCTTCCTCAGGATGTTAACAACATTCTCTTTAAAAGGGTCACTTATGCTCTTTTACTTCCTTTGCCTCCCTGTGCTATGGTGCTTCTGCATCTTCAGAATTGTCCTCGGATCCACAGGTTCTCCCAATAGATTGACTTATTGACTGATTTCTGTATGAGTGGGCTGAAACTTACATACAAATAGAAATCTTTAACTGAAGTTTGGAGACAGTTGCTGTACTCTTGTTTAAGGACTTACAAGTCTCTGCATATCATATAGTATTTGTGAACGTCCTTTGGATTTAAAAAGCACTTTTACTTTGTTTAGCTGAGTTTTTTTAAGTCTTGTATTGGTTGGTATTCTCCCTTCTAAGGACAGTTGTCCCGTCATCCAAGAATCTTTGCAGTAACATTACATTTTCAAGATCTCAGGGGACAGGAATTTGTTTTGGTTTGGGGTTTTTTTTTGCGTATTGAACATTCTTAGAAAATGTCTGAAAGTGTCCAGAGTTTTAAAACTAGGTGTCTCTGAGAGCAAGGGCAGGTAGAGCATGGCCAGACTTACAGTTCCCAATTCTAACATGGTGCAAATATGTCAGCTTCCTGAAGGACAGACTTGGACTACGAGACCTACAAACTAATCCATTGTTAAATAATTGTCTACGTGATTGGTAAAAATTAAGAATTAAGACCTAAGAATTGTCTAGTATATTTAAAAAAGCAGAAATGTCATGAAATGCTAAACCACCATCACAAGGCAACTACCACATGTGCATAGCAAAAATGACCTTCAAAAGAAAAAAAGGAAGTAGTAGTAGTTACTTTCCATAACAGCCTAATAAGAATATTTTCTTTGACTGTTAATGTTTTAAGGTGAACACAGGGCTGACAGGTGAGGACCTCAAATGCTGCACTTTTCTTAGTTCATTCCCATTGTGTTGCTTAGGAATGGCAGCTGACTATTCATCTTTTCCTCTTTATATAGCACAGATATTCTCAGCATATATGTACTGGAAGTGTTGATTATAGAGACGCTTGAGCCATACAGTTCTGAAAATCCAAGAAAACTTTAAGCTAAAATAGTGGTTAGAATCAGAAAATTAATACAACATGATAAATAACTCCAGTTAGGTGAGATTTGAATTCCATTGGGAATTGTCTACTTATAAACAAAAGCAGGTTTTTATGAATTTTAAACATATTAGAGAATATGAAAATAGGAAATGATTATATGATAGAAGGAGAAATAAGATTTAATCCTTAAGGGTACATTCTTCCCTACCTGTAAGGAACAGAGGCAGAAAATGGTAACAGTAAAGTATTAACTTGCAGCTGTAGCTTACTAAGCTTCAGTGTGAATAAATTTTAATGAATAATTCAAAGTGGCAAAGTTCTCATATACCTGATTTTCTGAAATTTCTCTTCTTTCTGGGATACTTACTTAATACTATGGCTCTATCAAAAATTACTTTTTTTTGCTTTCATTTAGTAAAACCTTCATTTACCACAGCTCAATTTTTTTACTTGAGTAAGGGGCACATGTTGCAAATCTCTGTTTGCATGACCTGGAATTTTTTTAAATAAGGTATGTATGAAATTTGAAATATATAATATTCAAGAGTTTGTGTGTGAATGTACGTGTTTCCATGCAATACAGCATCTGACTATAACTTAATATAAATATCTCCATTATGATTATTAACTAAAGTAAATGTTATATTTAGTATTCACATGGCAGGGATATTTAAATTGAAATTTCTACTTAATTTACTTAGAAATGTTACTGTTTTTCTTAACAGGAGCATATTTTGATGAGAAATCAAAATTTAGTTGGACTTAAACTTCCTGAACTTAGTGAAGCAGCTGAACAGGAAAAAGGTGCAGTATCATAAAAGCTGGAAGGAGTGTTTGTTTTTTATACACCGATTTTTATAATTACCTAATATGTAGGGGGGAAAATATGTCTTTTTCTTCAATTGCAATAGTAGTTGTAATGAAGCAGTCATGGAGGAGGGTGCTAAATGATAAATGAGAGAGGTTAATAATGGAAGTACCTGACTTTCTTGATGATCTGAGCCAAAAAGATACTGTGGGTATTATTACAACCAAATGAAAAGATACATACCTGGAACAGAGTCTACCTTGTACTTAATGGAGGACTGTCTCAAGTTTCAGTGACTGTATGAAAGAATGTTTTAGCAAGTGATGGATTGAATGGGTGTGACCTCTGCAAGATACTGTGGCCATAAGGGTGAATTTGATCCTTGAAAGTATAAATAAGAGATGGAATGCTTTATTCCTGCTCTTTTATTTTAGTGTCTATGTGGCAAATATTGGAATAGCATTTTCACTTCTGGTCCACAACTCTACGTCAATGTGGATAGATAAAAGTAAGGCCAGAGAAGAGACATAAATGTGATTGAAGGATTGGAAAAATGTGCCTTGCAATAAGTGGGTTTTTTTAAACTCAATTTCTATGATTTTTCATAACAAAGAGGCTTAGCACTCAACATAAACAAAGAAATGGATATCTGGCACCAAATATTTTTTCCAGTCTAGCACAAGCAAATGAAATTTGTTGCCTGTAGGCTCTATTTAAAAATATTCAAAATGGAAATAAAGAGCTAAGATATAATCCTGAGGACAATTCAACAACTGGAAGAATTAAATAGCAGTAGTACTGAACAATCAATTTGAAAAGATGTAAACCAAAACTGTGTATTTAAGTAGTTAAGTCAGAACTTGTTCAGAGTGCTTTTAAAGCTACATCATTAACTGAAAGGGAAATGGTTCATATTAAAGGAGCTAAAACTGATTGTCCAAGATTTGATACAAAGATATTTTCCACTTTTACTAAAGCTGTTCATTTTGCTAATTCAGAGATTTGCTTTGGAACTGTTTCATAAGGCCTTAAAGTTTCTGTCACACAGAACGATATCTGAGGTAGTACTTTGTATGTTATCTCTGGAAACAGACTCATCTTCAATCTGAATGAAGCAAGATTAAAAGAGACTTCTTGTCCTCTTTCTGTATTTCGTGACTATATCTTTAGATTCTTAGATATGGTAATATTACTTCTCTCACTCTGCTAATATATCATTTCCCAGAAATTATTTAGCAGGCTCTGTTTGAAAGTGTAAAACAGTTGCCATTTTGCCAACCTGTTGAATAATTTCAGCAGATTTGAAACTTTTGACAAAAACATTATGAAAAACTAGGTATGATTTTATCCAGCTTTTCAATCAAGATCTCATGAGCATCACAAGCTTTTTGAAGTCTACTAACTTAACTAAATGACAGCCAGAATATTAAGGGTCAGCTCCTTGTTCTCGGTGGGGAAAACAAGTGAGGAGTCAAATCCTTAGTTCATTTGTCAGGGAGACTTCCTTACATTGTCATAAAAGCTACCCTGTCCTTTTTAACTGGAGTAGTAATTTTACTTAAACAATAGGAAATAGCCAGCTACTTAATTATTACTGTTATGAATCAAATATACTGGCTCCATCATGTTTTGCTATCAATGCCAAGTTATTGTGATTATCTTAGTAAACACAACTTTGCATCTACAGAAGTTTAGATAAGTGGGATATATTAGATCTGGAGGCATTGTGATGTCAGGCTGGATTTTTATGGGGACACAAATGACTGTTCTTAGCACAGAACTAAAATGTAGCTAGAAAGAATCTCCCATCCTTTTCTGTCTTTCATGTAAATGTTCTCCACATTTACAAAATGTGAGCTTTTTCACACTATTTTTTTTTTTTTTGCAAGTCTAAGAATCTTTCTGTTATGCCAGATGAACAGGAGAGCTGTACATAAATCTTCCCAAGTCTGAGATTCAGACAGGGGAACCTGACTTTCCTATAGGAGAGTCCTTCATTAAATTCTGGTAAGATAGAAGGAAATAAGTGAACTCTTATATATGAAATAAAATAAAATGAAAATTAAAAAGTTAAGTAATATGAAGTTTTTTAAAAAAAAAATTAAGCCATGTCTTGGTCCTTATGAAAGTAAGTAGAAAATGCAATTACAACCTTTATCCTGTTGCAATGGACATGCAGTGCAAACAAGTATATATGTTAGACTCACCACTATAAATGGTGCACAAAATCTGTAGTACAGTACATTATATTAAGCTTTATCTTGGCAGGTAGCATTTAAAGCCTTATAAAATAACAGTTCTCTATTACAAAATCTAAGCTAAACTATTCCAGAAATGGCATAACTGTACGGGTAAAGCACAAATGCAAAATATTAGCTTAGATGTTCCGGAAATTAATTAGGATTCAGTTTGAATTCTACGAAAAATACTAATGCAACAATTATTTTTCAGTGTATTAGAGACTGTCAGAGTGAATATTACTTCAGCCTTTCTACATAAAAGATTACAATTATGCTTTTATTGCCATTGCTCCAAAGGAGGGCAGGATCTTTACTTTAGTGGTAAAGGGGGCGTGAGTGGTGTATCACCGTGTGCGATAAAGGAACTAACATTCTCCATGAAGGGGCAGACCTCTTCTTGTTGTTCACTTTCACTCCCAGTAGAACTGGGGTGAAATCCTCATTGACATTGAAAAGGACACAGAATAAAAGGTTCTATTTGGCTCTGAGATGCTATTAATAGTTAATGCATGACTTCTCAATTAACATCAAAGTTTTTTATCTGGAAATATCTTTAGGCCCTTCACCTCTCCCCTCCCCCACTGAAGAGGAAGAGACAAAGAATAGCTCTGATGTCATGCCAAGCATTCCTGATGTATTGCTGCGAAAACTACGAGTGCACAAATCACTTCCAGGAAGGTAAAAGCTCATTAGAAGTAGAAAGACATAATCCGGGGGAAGGCCCCACTAAAGGTTTCCAGTGAACTCCCTTTATGGAATTCCACTCATAGGGGATCCATATTGGTAGACAAATTGCTGTATCTTAAAATGTGCAACAGATTTTTCTGAAAAATTTTGGGGAGTGCATCAACTTCAAGTTACTGGCCAACTTTTGAAATTAGGTTGTAAGGTCTACATAAAATGTCTGACATCTAACTTGCCTGCTAGAAGTACATTCCTCTACCAGTCTGTCCACTTCTGGTTTTCAGGATTGCTGCTGCAGATACAAATTTGTGTTGAAAATGATAGAATTTCTTTCTCCTAGAAAAATAATCAGGCTAGGTAATGCTTTCCAACAGTAGAAGTCTGTCTGCGTGTTATAGATGTGTAGGGTAGCACCACACAAGAGATCATCTGAAACTACAGCTATTGTTGCACAATGCAGCGTAACTATAGGAAGGTAATCCTCCTGTCCACACTCTTCTGAACTGCCTATAAGTATCTAAAGGGTGGTTTGAAGGAGAAGGGAGCCAGACTCTTTTCAGTGGTTGCCAGTGAGAGGACGAGGGGTAACAGGCACAAGTTGGAACATAGGAGGTTCCACTCAAATATGAGAAAAAACTTCTTCAAAGTGAGTGCAACAGAGCCCTGGAACAGGCTGCCCAGGGAGGTTGTGGAGTCCCCTTCTTTGGAGATTTTCAAGACCCTCCTGGATGCAGTCCTGACTAACATGCTCTAGCCCTAGGCAATGCTGCTTCAGCAGGGGAGCTGGACTAGGTGATCTCTACGGTCCCTTCCAACTCTAATAATTCAGTGAAAATTCAGTGCAAATTCAGTGAAATCATAACAGAGTACCTGCCAGGTGTTTGTCCAGACCTTTAGAAATACTTCTCATTTTGATTTGAGTTTACTACTATCCAAACTTAACATTTTCTGACAGAATTTAAGTTGAATTCTCCTTTTGGGGGGGAGGTTTATGTTTAAAATGATACAAAACTCTATAATTTCAGAAAATATTTTGTTCAGGCCCAAGAAATATAGGGAAGAAATCTCAAAAGAAGCCTTTATCACCACATGCCTTGCATACCTTGCACCACTGGTAACTTTAGACAGTAAGCATATTTTATTTTGTATTGCATTAGAATAAAGCTAAACTTCTTCCGTATTTCTGCGTAAGCCTTTTCGTTGAGATAAATAAAACCATAACAAAAATGTTTATTAGACATTAAAACAATTCCAAATGTATTTTGCCAAAGCTATTCCTAAATTCACCCATGTGTTTTTATAATACAAACATCAGAGGCCTTCAATCATTTGAAGCAGTCAATAAGTATTCTCTCTGTAGATGAAATGAATATTTAACACTTATTCTGAAGGAACTGTTATATACAAGATTTTATATAAGTGAAGGTATTCAAGGTATTATATAAGTGGAGGTATTCAAGAGACGAGTTGACATAGTGCTCGGGGATATGCATTTGTGTTGGGTGGTGTTTTGTGTGGTGTGGGTGGTGTTTTTTTGGTTTTTGTTTTTGGGGGTTTGTTTGTTTGTTTGTTGGGGTTTTTTTATTGGTTGGACTAGATGATCTTAAAAGGTCCCTTCCAACCTAGGTGATTCTGTGATTCTGTGAATGCATGAGGTGAAGAAGTTTTAAGAGACCATTATTTGATTGTAATCAAATACTTAAAGGTAATTTCATAGCAAAGTATGAAATAGATAAATGCTGAACTGGCTTTGAGAATCAGATAATATAGAGACTTTCTGTTTTTCAGATGATATTCTTTAATCAGTTGGCTTAATTTATTGAATAAATACATACGTGACTTTTCATTCTTACTATAAATTTCTCAGAACATTCCCAGCCAAAGAAAGTACACACATTTTATCATTCTCTGCTTTGTTTTGTAGCACATAACGATAAAGATAAGTTCAAACACAGAGCTTGAACTTCCTTCAAGAGGGACTCCTTCTCTATGAGGCTTCCTCCTAGAATAACAATAAGCAATATGAATACTAATCCTTTAGGCACAAAATGGTTTTCCAACACAGGGGACATACTGGCCTCCCTTCTTCTAGTCATTACTCTAAGTATTATTCTGCCCAACAAGAAAAATCTGCTGCTTATTGATGCCAGATGCATTGATTTCTATATTTAAGATTAATGGTGCAATGAATATTACAAAAATATTTGCATTTTCTGAAAGCATCATGTCTGCACAGACACCGTCAACCACAACTCCTATCACTGGCATCCACTAGAATTTGTGTATACACATGTCATTTCTTTCAGATGTTTCTTGTCTCTGTTCACTTGCATAAAACTGAATAGGCATTTGATGCTTTGGAACAATTACAGGGAATAAGAACCTGTAAATTCAAACACATGGGATGACTGCCTTTAAGTGAGAACTTGCAATATAATGTTGTCTGTCTATCTTGTTTCTTTTATAGTAGTCTATGAAACTGCATTTTGGTAACTTTTTCTAGTTTTTATTTAGTCAGTAATCATTCTTGTGGTGGAACTCCTAAAACTGTAACGTATTTTGTCAGTGTTAGAATTGAGGTCAGAATCATTGTTAGCTAAGTTCTAACAAAGCACACAAAACAGGATATTTTAGTATACAGTGAGCTGGGGTTTGAATTCTGGCCATCTGTGATTATCTGTGATCATCATCATGAGGTTTCAACTGTCAACAGAAGGAAATGGAGTAAAGATAATAATCCGAAGAATAGCATATTGTCATTCACAACTCCAAAAGGGTACCTTCTGTCTTGCTCTTGTACTGACAGTTTGTCACAATGTAGTGCAGATAGCCAGAAACTTTGGTATGTTTTTGCCAGTACTCAGGTAATACTATGTTGGTGCTTTTAAAAAAATCCATAGAGTTTAGTCATAATGAGTACAATTGAATTAATTAAACAATAGTTTCACCAAAAGAAATGATAAAATATTTAAGGGATGTATTTTGTTGTTCTCTTTGATTAAATATTACAAGAGATTTGGTTTTAGAGGCAAAACTAATTAAAATGTGACTTTTTTGCTTTTATTTCTAGCTCCCCTCCACTTACTGAAAAAGAAGTTGAGGTAAGTATGTTCTTAAACTCATTTTTTTTTTGGCATATGCCTCTATTTCAATTTACTGTATGTCCAAAAATATCTCTCAGAAAAAAAAGCATGTTGAGCTAAACCAAAATAAGGTTTAGAGTAGAAATAAGCAAAACACTTGTTTGCACTCTCTTCATAATAATAAAAACACATTAGTTTTGGAAATAATTATAATATACTTAAAATCATGAAAAAAATTGAGATTAAATGAGACCAGAAACTAAATGAGTTAAATTACATTTTTGTATTGGCCAATAGGAGCTTTGAGACAGTTTTTGATGATATCTTGCAGTTAGTTTACATAATTTTTACTTTTTCAGTTCAAGTCTTTTTTTTTTTTTTAGGTTGCTCTTTAGCTTGCTGGCTTTGTTTCTTCTTTTTTTTTTTTTTTTTTCACATACCAGTGAAGAAAAAGAAAAAGATTTTTATTTACATAGCTCCAGTCTAATGGAACTGTTGGTGCCTGTGTTTCGCAAAGTATTAGTCTTAAGAAATAATGCATCTGGTAAAGAAAGAAACAGTCTTTAAAAGCAAGGTGCAAGAGAACAAAAATGTTAGCACTTGAGCTTTCACTGTTTTCAGTGGTAGGTGTTTATCCCTTAGGTAAAACAATGCTAATGGTGAGCTCATCCCTGGATTTCCTCTGCACCAACTATCTGTTTAAAAACCTTGGGGACCCTTGGAGGAAGTCCAGCTAGAAAACAGATCCATTGTGATTCTGATACTTCTGGTAGACTACTTCCTTCTTTGTGTCTCTGCTCTACTGATCTCCCAGAAAAACATTCAGGAAAAGAGACAGCAATATTTTTATTCATATTTTAGAGGAAGTAAAGGGGAATGATTTTTGAGACAATCTAATTTTAAAAATATTTAAAATGTTCTGTTTCAATACTTATTTAAGCACCAAAGTTTGTTAAACACATTAAATTATTCATAAGTTGTTATTGGAAGTTTACATTACTGTCACACTTATTTTAAAATGTCTTTTTTTTAAATCCAAACAGAATGTATTTGTACAACTTTCCTTGGCCTTTAGAAATGATAGCTATACCTTGGAATCTAGAATTAACCAAGCAGAGAGAGAGAGAAATCTTACTGAAGAGAATGCTGAGAAGGAACTGGAAAACTTTAAAGCAGCCATTACGGTAAGAAAACAACAATAATGCTTTTTCTGATCTATAGTGTACACGAAAACACACACACATTGGAAATGTGTGGCTACATTTGCTTATACCTACTGTAAATTGAGCCCCAAAAGTTAATTTTATGCCATTTAAGCTACTTACCGAAGCTGCCTACCACTATAAACAAGAGAGGGCATTTTCTGCCAGAGTGGGCCACCATTGCTGGAAATGCATAGAGGATGTTGCCCTAAGTTGAACAGATTTCATTAATAAATACTATGAATTTACTGTACAATTATTGGAATAAACCTGTGACAAACCTAAGAGCATTTGGAACTGCAATTTGAGCACTGATCCATGCTCTCCTGGGCAAGACCTTCTTTAGCGGTAAATTTGAGGTGTCCGGTTAGCTGAGATACTGAAACAATCTGAAGCCCGAGTCCTAAGATTAATGACCTGAAAGACCTCTTAACTGCAGATAAGGGAAGGCAGTGCAGGAAAGGAAATAGCAAGGATTACTTAAGGAAAACATGCAATCTCAGGATGAGGTTATGGGCCTGAATACACTGTCATTCCAGCCATCCCTCATGTTCTTTTATCAGCATAAGTTTTCAGTCCTTCCTGCCAGCTTTCTCTGGATTTTCTAACTGAAATGACAAATATATCTTTGAGATGTGTCAGCTTATGTGCTGTGCGTGTTTTTGTGCAAAATTGGAAGGGATACTTAGATACCATACTGCTAAAGGAAATAGCTGTAGATGCAATTTGCATATTAGATGGAGGTGTTGCCATACTTTCGCGAAATAATTAGAAGAACCTATGATTCTCCCATTTACTTTATCAAGAACATCATCAGGTAAGAAAGGATAGAATTTAAAAATTAATTAAAAATTGTGGTATTTGCATCTTTTAATCTGGAATTTCAAATCTGCATTTCCAGATTAACTGTTCCTGAAGAAAAATAAAATTTTTCAAATGTTTTGCTGTTCTTCCCTCTGTTCAAAGAGTCAGCAGAAACAACCTATTAAATCTCAGGGTTTTAATTATTATACTATTCAGTATAGTACAAAGTCTGCCTGTGAGTCTGAACTAAATTTGTATCGGGTTTTCTCATAGCAAACTTCTCTGTGAACAGAAAACTCATTCAGTGAAGAGGCATTCACTAAGGCTTTGGCTAATGAAACATCTGAATTCACTCTTGCTTTTGGTAAAAAGCATATATTCCAAGGAAGATGTATGTTTTCATGCTTTCCAGTATTAATCTGAGCTATCAAAGTGATGATATTAATCCAGTGCATAAGTGTATGTATTGATTGACAAGAAATGGTTAAGAAATTGCAATTGCCATTTGATTTACAGGATATATTATTTTTATTACACTATTATGTTTGGAATTCCTGAGACCATAATATCTTATTTTGCAAATAAGTGAAGTATCATGGAACTGAAAGAACATAAACAGCCTTTGTAACACCTTGTGCCCAGTGAATTAAACTATTCTTTGTGTTTTGGCAATTATTTGTAAGTATTAGTCCAAATAAGCTTGGCATTTGTAAAGTTCCCAGGTAGCAAGGCATGATTCATCATTAATTTCAAATGGAGAAGTATTGCAAATGTGCTTAGCCCTCTTTAAATCCCTGAAAAGTGTGCCTGCAGTATGCAGTGAAGCACCACTCTGAAACAGAGAAGCAGCTGTCTCTAGATTATCTCTGGTGGTAGTGATAGCTCTCCTCTGGAGCTAACTTGTCCATGTGTAGTTCTGCCTAGACCATCTCTACCCCACTTCTGTGGCTCAGGCTTCTTCATCTGAACTAAAAGTGGCAAGACGTGATAATAAACCCTATGCATTTTCACTTCAGTCTTCAGCTCACTTATGGCATCACTATGAACATAGAGAAGCTTACCAGAAGCTACTGGAGGATATTGCTGTTCTGCGGCGCTTAGCTGCTAGACTATCTAGTCGCGCTGAGATGGTTGGAGCTGTTCGCCAGGTAAGAACATACTGGTGTCTAACATGTATCCTGGCTGCACGTGTTCGCTCTTTCTCTTTTTCAGCCATAGCTGGAGGTTATATTAGCCCTTTGAATTTTATTTGCTGTTTTGACAGATTAAAGGCATTCATTGTAGTGTCAGAGAAGATGCCATTTCAGTCTGGATATAGAATTCAAACAGAAGATTACCCATGAAGCTATTTAACATCTGTATAATAGCATATATATTATTCAGAACTATAACTGCATCACAAGAAACATTTAAAACAGTGCAGCATGAATAAGAAAACTTTTCTGGGTCAAAAAGCTTATCTAGTTCAGTCAATTGTCTTTGGCAAGAGCTTAGTCAGACAATTGTAAAGCACATAAGAACAGAGCAAGACAAATGAGAACACAGCAATCCCCTCCTCGGTTTAAGACTGTTGCTTCTTCCTATTAAAATAACTAGACTGATGCCAATGACTACGACCTTGAAGGGTTTGAAAACAGATGTACATAGACCGCATAACTAATAAGAAAGGCATGCTGACAGACTGTATAAATGTATGACAAAATAAATTATTATATTCTGTGGATATACATGAATGCATGTGCATTTGTGTTCCAGTTAGCCTAGGAATTTTCAGTCATGGAGGTACCAATATTTCTATAAGAACAAATATACCAGATTTAGCCCTGACAAGGAACATACACATAGAGGCAAATGATTTGTTTGAGAAGTGTAGAGATTACTTGAGTATTCCTCTCTCCTCTTCCTTAGGAGAAGCGTATGTCAAAGGCAACAGAGGTAATGATGCAGTATGTGGAAAATCTGAAAAGAACATATGAAAAGGATCATGCTGAACTTATGGAGTTCAAGAAACTTGCCAATCAGAATTCTAGCAGAAGCTATGGTGCATCTGGTAAAAAAAAATAAAAATTTAAGGGTTTGTCTTGCCTCTGTACAGAGAGGTGTTAGTGCTATTAATGATAAAAAGTGAAACATCATGAAACCTCTTCAGGAAGCAATGATCTATAGGAGTAGATTTCAAAAATGTATAGGTATTACAATTGAAATGTTTAAAATAAGCCATACTTAATGCTACAGTGCAGTAATTTAAAGTCACTATCATTTACCAAATTCTGATGTGATCCAATGACATTTTCATTGGCCTCTTGCACATATGTGTAACTTGCATTTAAATTTAAAAAGCTTGAAAAGCTTTAAAAAGCTTGAATTTAAAAAGATTCTTTTCTTTTTGAAACCCTTTCTTTCCTACTTTGCTGGAAACTGAAATATGAGTATTTTGTTTTGCAAAATCTTACACACAGAGGCAAATAGTGGGCTTTGGCGTGATCTCAGTAAAGGTAGTAATGGTTCAATTTTTTTGGAATTATTTCAAATTTCTTCTGTGGGTGTAATTGAGACCAGAACTGTATGACAGATAAATATGCAGTCACTACAGATCTTGTATGAATATATTATATCTGAGTTTGAAATACAAGCAAGGGGTTTATTAATATTTTTTTATAGATAGTCATATAGTCTAAGACTGTTCTTTATCTACTGTTTTCATGCAGAGGATGGAGTACCTCGTTCATCTAGATCCATGTCTCTTACTGTTGGAAAGGTATTTCTACAATATAAAGAAAATGAAGCAAACATTTTATGTAGTGAAATTTCTTTGTCTACATGCATTCACTTTTATGTGTTCAAAACATAGTGCTGGTAAATTCTCATTTAATTTAGTGCAAGTGTTTTGTAACTTTGGATACATGATTAATTGTGACTTTATGCAATTATAATGCTTACTGTGAAGCTATAAGTAATGAAGGGACCTATTTATTGAAGAATAATTGTATTCCAGGCAACACACCTGTGATCCAGAGAATGGCTTAGGTCCTGTGCTTTATTCTAGTTTCTCAGTAAGGAAGCTGAGCATTGATTCAAAACTTACCATATGACTCATTTTCATTATCTTAAGAATTGTATCATATTCAGAGCAGCTTAGATGTAAACAGTTATTTTTAAGTGGGGCTCATTTTTCAGTTAGCATCAAAGTATCTTATTTGGTTTGACAAAGCATTCAGAGCAAGAGATTATCTCAGATTGTTCTGAATTGACCACTTAATAACTCTAACATGACCAGTGTTCCATTTCTGCAAAACTTCCAAGTGTTGGAGATCATTTGTTACAAAATTTCCTAAAACAACCACTGATTTGAGACAGCCAAGTCCCAATGTAACCATTATGAGATTTGGTGGTCAAAGTCATTATATTCTTTCTAGTATTTCTTTTCATATTTTTATTTGCTTGGGTGGTAGTTATTTAGATTTAGTTTATCCCTGCCACCTGAGTGCTGGATAGAAAGAATTAGAGCACAGAGCATGCTGAGGGCAAGACTGGATTTCAGAATGAGAACCCAAAAAAAGATGAAATTTGACAAGGAAAAGTACAAGTCCAAATATTAAAGAATGGAGGAAAAAGAAAACCAAAACACTAGACTGGACTGCCTAATATACCTTCAGACTCTCCAATATAGTTTTTTCAAGGGGGACATTATGGTTTTGTCTAGAACTAGGTTCATAGAGTAGGTGACTCCTTCTATATATTTAGTAAAATCTGTCTTTAACTTCTTTCCTGCAAAGTTACCTAGAGCAGAATCTTAGAAGTGTTTGGATATGCTTTAAGATGAAACTGTTAGATGCTATATGTGCTGGATTTTTTACTCAGTGGGAGGTGTAGATTTCACTACATGTATGTCATAGGATGAAGTATTTGGCTACTTACCCAATGAGAGCAAAAACTTACATGATCTGTACTTGAGGTAGAATATATTGTGTAAAGCTAGCATGTGTTTATCATATAAATAATTTTCTGTGGTCTTTGGAAAATGTAAGCTATGTCACATGATGCTAGATAGGTATCTGACAACTCAAGGGTGGAGACAAGGTTCTATTCTTTTGCAGAGGGAACAGGTATTATTGTTTCTTTAAGATATTATAATTTGTAGGTTTAGAAATAATATATCATAGCAGGTACAGTATATCATAATGGGTACATAGCAAGAGAAGAGTTTCATGTGTAACTTCATTATTTGCTAGTCATTGTGACACTGGCACTTTACCCAGTATGACATACATCTGTTTTACCCAAAGATAATAGCCTCTAATAAGAACTGACAAAACCAGCTCAGAACATACCTGTTCTGTCTTGCACTATCGGGCTTTCAGTGTGGAGGGAAAAGAGAAGCATCCCAGTACACCACCTCATTTCACAGTAAGCACTTGCCACACCTAACAGTACTAGAGGAAGTTTTGGGGAAAACTACAGCCCTAACAGCCATTTGTCTCAATTTTGCTCCCCAACTCTCCTTTCCCCCAGGGGACATCAACCTACATCTTTGCTATACCTATTAACTTGTAGAATTGTTCTTCAGCATATCTTGTTCTATGATAGAAAACAAAAAAAAAATTTATTTCTCACAGAATATGCCACGGAGGAGAGTCAGTGTTGCTGTTGTTCCTAAATTTAACTCCTTAAACATTCCTGGTCAGTCACCAACAGCTTCACCTATACCTTCAATGCCTTCCCTGGTAAGTAAATGTTTAAAGATACTGCTTTTTGTCTAAACCACTTTTGCATTGGACCAAGCCACAGTTAATAAAAAATATAAGCTTTTGCATTGTTTTAATTTATTTTGACTCCATCCTAGTGAAGAGGATGGACAAAGGTAATTGCTTATGTGTAAGAGACATATGCCTTTGGAATCTACCTCATAAACAATCACTTTGGATGCAGAGCCAAATAGGGCTAGCTGGTGATTCAGAGCCATTAGACATTAGATCAGGCAATTTGTCTTTAATCTGTAGTAACATACTGGAAATATGTAGCAAAATTAGTTGTTCACTGCAGGAGAGAAGTTTTACCTAGAATCCATAGAAGATGATTGGACTGCTTTTCTTCATTGCCAAAAAGTCCACTAAACAGAAAAGCATGTAATTAACATGCAGAAATGTATGTGGTACAAATTTAGAAGTTCTGTCATGATCTGAGATTAATGGAGCTATTAGCTCTTTGCCTTGACTTTTTGTTTATAAAATTTTCATAAATTGAGAATCTAATCTGAACCTAATAAATCTATATAAATGCTTTGGAGGAAATCTGCAAGGCATACCAATGGTTCAGAGATGAGCTAAAATGGCACATAACCTGAAAATTATGCAGCTTTCACTTTAAAATGTAGGGCTATTTAAATAAGGGGCTGAGAAGTTAAATCCATTTTAGTTTTAAGAAAAGAATCTATTTGTGCAATCTAATTACTGTGTCCTAAGAGTCAATTTTTTCAGGAGCCAAGAGTGTTTATTTACTATTATTTCTTATAATTTATTTTTGTTTAAAATTTTTCATTGAAAGCTTAGGTAACATACATTTCCTAAGATAATATGGAGAGAAGCAAGAGTAATTTTACTGCTCAGTGGTTGATATGTGAAGAAGAAAGTCTTTTACTGGAAAAAATAAGCAGAGTAGAAGAGAATGTGACAGAAAATTCTTCTTAATGTGCAAATCCATTGTTTGCTGTGGTTAGTAGGAGTAATTTGGAAACTCTGTATTAAAGATACATTGAATTTGTCATTTTACTGAAGACTCCTTTGAAATTAATTCATGGATGTAACATTTATTGCTGTTTTTCCCTTACAGTCTGAATCCCCTAGTAATGGAAAGAGCATTCTAACATCTACTCCTGTTCTGCCAGCACTTTTAGAAAAGTGAGTTTTCTATGGTTCATCTCATTACCTATTAAATCCGGGTATGAAATGAAAATGATATCATTTCTGTCTTTTCTGGCAGAAAGTATACCAAGGCATAAGGCATTGAAATCAGTGACACAGTATTGTCTTAGGTTGATTCATGATCCAGTAACTGTACTTTAATACGTCACCATCATATTGTTCTTTTCATATTCAAAGAGTTTACAAGCAGAACTGGGACTAAATTAAGCTGGCTGCGATCATTAGAACTTGTCAAGTAAAACTGCAGCAGAATATAATCTTCTGCTATACATTTACACATTTGAATAGGCCTGCCTTCAGAACTGGACAAACTAAGAGTATTGCATGTGGCTTTTTAAAAAATATATTTCCTGGAATTAATTCATGCTGCATCTAAAGTTGGCCACGAGCAACTGTGACTATGAATATTCTTGAAATGTAGAGCTCCTGTAATAATAGAATACAAAGATGAGCAATATAGAATTATAGAATTACCTAGGTTGGAAGAGACCTTTCAGATCATCTAGTCCAACAATCAACCTAACATTGACAAAATGCATCACTAAACCATCTTTCTAAGCACTTATCTACCCGTCTTTTAAATACCTCCAGGGATGGTGCCTCAACCACTTCCCCGGGCAGCCCATTCCAATGCTTAATAAAGCTTTCAGTGTAAAAATTTTTCCCAATATCCATCCTAAACCTCCCCTGGTGCAACTTGAGGCCGTTTCCTCTTGTTCCATCACCTGTGACTTGTGAGAAGAGACCCATCCTTGCCTCTCTACAACCTCCTTTCAGGTAGTTGTAGAAAGGGATAAGGTCTCCCCTCAACCTCCTTTTCTCTAGGCTGAACAACCCCCGCTCCCTCAGCTGCTCCTCATAAGATTTATTCTTCAGACCCCTCACCAGCTTCATTGCCCTTCTCTGGACCCGCTCCAGCACTTCAATGTCTTTTTTGTAGTGAGGGGCCCAAAAGTGGACACAGTACTTGAAGTGAGGCCCCACCAGTGCTGACTACAGGGGGATGATCACCTCCCGAGTCCTACTCACCACACTGTTCCTGATACAGACCAAGATGCTGTTGGCTTCCTTGGCCACCCAGGCACATTGCTGGCTCATATTCAGCCAGCTGTCAACCAAGACCCCCAGGTCCTTTTCTGCAAGGCAGCTTTCCAGCCGCTCTTCCAATATGAACACGTGAGACTGGAATGAGAACAGAAGGCATATTCAAGCTGTTCTTCAAGGTCCTTGTAAGCAGTTACGGTTATGAGTGCAGGTACTATTGCATTTGCAAACCCGTGGACGTATATACTCTATTCATATGTATAATCAACCTAGAAAGCCACAATAAAAAATTGTCAGGCACCTTTCCAAATACTTATCTCTTTCAGGAAATGTTGCACATTCTAAGGAAGTTGCTTGATGTTTCAGAAGTAAAACTTACTAAAACGTCGCATTAATTTTTGTCGTTGTTATTACTACTATTACTACTACTTTGACTGTTTAGACTGTTTACAACATCACAATAAAATTTCTGCAATAATAATTTAAATTCAAGTTTTTAGGATGCTTTAAACAAGCAAATTAAAAGCTTTAAAATATGTAGAACTTACATCAGTATGGAATAGTGATTTCCACATATTTTAGATGTTCCACATCTGTATATATTCCACATATATTTAGTGCTGAGGCAGGACAAAATTTATCTTATGTCTTTTTTTTATTTCCGTGCTTAGCCAAGACTGAAAATATGCAACAATTGGGAAAACAAAAATAGTGAACTATGGCATTAGTTGTTACAAGTCACCAGAACTCTGCAAGATCTTTTGAAATTGTACAGAAATTCAGTTCTGTATGGAGGGGGGGGAAGGAACCAACCTTATCAATATTTCTTACTGGATCTTAAAAAAACAAATTCTGTCATCACGTAACAGAAGTAGAACTTGAAGTTCGAGTGTGTATGTATGCATGGGACAGCTACTAGAGTAGTGTAAAATTGCACAGTTCAGCAGAGTTTTGTATATTTAAGCACTTCAAGCTTATATTCACGGTGTTTAAAGTCCAAGTGAAAATAATGTTTACTGCTAATATGACTTCTTGAGAGAAAATCCATTGCCTACAGATGGTGTCAATCAGGATGAATTATTCTGCCATTGATTTTAGTGTCAGAAAAATAAGGTCTATAAAAAGGGTTAGATTCTAGAAGCTGAAATAGGATCCACTGTTGAGCTTATTAAACCTTGACTTTGAAAGACTTGCTAGGTCATATCTGAATCACTTTAAGTCTCCATCACAGACTTAAATAAATAGGAACAGGTGAGCACTGCAGAAAAAAGAGCAACATATAATGGTTTATCTTTAGACTAATTGTCAAAAGCTCTTAATTAAAAAAACTTTTAGTGACAAAAGCCATGTATGTGTTTGTATTTTTTTACCTGTGCATCAGTTCAACAGAGAGAGAAGTATCTAAAAGGCAAATAAGAAAAAAGTTCTCTTAAATTGATATTATTTCCATTATGTTTCTCTGATGAAGTAGGCTACAATTTCCAAGGTGATTTCTAGAAATTTGAGGGAATTATTTTAAAGAATAGTAAATAAATGGCATGGAAAAGCCAGGAAATTAAGAGTCTTTTTTCTCTTTTAAAGAAGAAACAAAATGCAAGTTTTAATAACTTAGAAACAGATTAATTACTGTTCCTAAATTACAACATTTTGAAACAAATTTTTTCTTAGTGTTTAGTTTTTTTCTTTTGTAAGATATTTTAATTCTCTGATGTAAATTAAAGAAGAAAAATCAGAACTCAGAAGATTTTGTGTGATTGTTCTTGTTTAGTAGTATACTCCAAATAGAATACATTTCAGTGCTGTTATTTTCTGTTTGTCTGTTTCTTTTGTCTTGCAGTGCTAAGACTAATGGAGAGACTGACTGTGAAACCTCTGCTTCCGTGCTGACGCAGAGTGGGTTGGAAGAAATCAATCCTGAAACTAAAGCCAAGATAGAAGAGGAAGCATATAACAAAGGGTGGGAATATTTTATGTGAATTATATCTGTAAATATGTGCTACCAGATGAGGGCATATGTTTTTATAATGTAATTTTAAATGTAAAATGATTGACATAATCAATATGAACTCCTGGTCATAATTGAAGTAATTTGGGAAACAATGTGAATGAGCTTTGTATTTGCATCGTAGCTGTTCACTTGCATCTTTCATTAATATTAACCAAACTGTGGGAGAGCAGTTATATCAGAGATTCAGATCTGGGTGTTCTTATGTCAATAGTCTTCAGCTTCGTGATAGGATAATCTAAAACAACACTCTAAAATGTTCATTCTGAAAAGTGTACCTGGAAATGAGGTACCTCATTTACCTCTTGCAGTAAAGTCATGTCATTTGTGCCCCAAAGTGCTTTACACAGCGTATTTTAGGGCAATTTACAGCTTTGGTATCTGTTTCTGAACATCAGGCAAAGAACATTGTACTATGTGAAGAGTGAGACAAATATTTTTATCCTTTCCTGCAGAATCCAACAAGCCATCTTTAGCATGTATTTGCACTTGTTCTCCAGGAAAATAAAATATCTAGAGGGTGTTAAAAATGATTGATAACTAATCGAGAAATACTTACCAACTCTTTTACAATAGACAAAAGTTGTGCTCTGCTGAGGACTGTAATCTCTTATTCAAGGTGATAAAGTGGGTGTTGGCCTCTTCTCTCAAGTGAATAATGACAGAACCAGAGGAAAATGGTCTGAAGTTGCGGCAGGGGAGGTTTAGATTAAATATTGGGAAAAATTACTGTACTGAAAGAGTGGTCAGGCACTGGAACGGCCTGCCCAGGGAGGTGGTTGACTCACCATCCCTGAAGGTATTTAAGAAACGTGTATATGTATACTTCAGGGCATGCTGTAGGGGCATGTTCTAGTGGCCAAGATTGTAGGGGATTTTTGTGTGTGTACAGTTGGACTCGGTGATCTCAGAGGTCTTTTCCAACCATGATGACTCTGTGATTTGGTAACAGAGCTAATAAAATCCTCTATTAAAGAAGAGTGGTTCGCTGTGTGCCATACACATGGCCTTTAGCTAGTTTTTACTCTTGTCTGGGTGCTGCAACCCTGCTACTTGTGTTTATTGAATGTAACAAAAAAAGTAATATTTCATTACATAGGAACAGGCTTATAAAGCATGCTAGACTAAGAAAAGTGTTTTGTCTCTTAAAGCTATCAGGAAGGCTTGAAGAAAACCAAAGAACTTCAGGAACTGAAGGAAGAGGATGAAGAGACACCAAAAGAAAGTCATGATGAACATGAAGAAAGTGAAAATGAAGATGAGATAAAAACCCTGAAAAGCAGGTGAGACAGTGGTGTAATATCTCCATACAAGAGGAACCACTTTTTTCTATTTGTGGTACCCAACCAGGTGTTTTATACTATTATCTTCACATGTTTTATTCCAGTGTATGGAAGCATATTTGAAATAACATTATTTTCACAGAAAGGCGTATTCCAAGATAACATAGTTAGAAAATGCAAATCTTTCTATCTTGATATTTCAACTAAAATTGTATGTTGACATCAAGATCCTTCATCTTGATGGGGTTTGGTTATGATTTGAGATCAAAGGTATTCCACAAAAGTTCTTTAGATGCCAGAATGTATAGCTCAATAGGCATACATTTTCTCATTAAAGTTGTAATTCAGGAATCTAATGCCCATATTTGTGCCATACGTCATTCCCAAAGGATCTGCACAGGTGAGTCTTTCAATAGATCTACAAGGTGAATGCAGATCAAGAAAAGCTCCTCAGCTATGATGGACTTGCTCTGACTTGGACAGGCAGGTGCCTACTCTCTCTGGAAGCTGTGTAGATGCAGCAGAACAGCACTGTGCTGGAGTTCCTCCCTTTCAGCAGTTACATGTTTGTTGCATTCATCTGTACCCAGTGCTCTGTCTGTACTAACAGAGGATTCTGTTTTGAATCCTCTGCTTATTGTCTTACCTGAAGCATTTAATGCCTAACTGGAAAACTTTTCTGAAATTTTCAGCTTTTCTTAGAGTTAATTATAGCATCTCCTTGGTGGTTCTACTACCCAATTCAATATACCTGCAATTTCCTGGACTTCAAAATCAAAGAGACTTTTGCATTAGAGATGAATTGAATGCTGTCCAAAGCAAGTAATATGTCCCATATGTCCCAAGCAAGCTAAGATAGGATCCAGAAGAATTCATTTCCGTTCCATAACCACTATGGTTGTAAACATCTTTTAATTTGAGATTTCAGCCATGTTCAGAATGGCAGCCATCTCAGTAGTCATGATACTCTTAGGAAGAAATGCAGAATTTTACATCAGATCAATCTCTGAAATTTGCCAGTTGACAGGAGGGAGAAATAGAAGTCAAGTTTGCGGTCTTCAGCCATCTTGCAAATATCACCCCTATCTGAGTGTACAGCTCTGCTTAAGAGAATTTAGCAGTCTGATTCTTCTTTGACAGGGTGTTTGTATTTGGAAGAAAGGTGGTGCGCCATATCAAGCTTTTAAAATTAAAATGTTTAAGATAATAAATTTGCATATGATTAATATATAATAGTTTTCTTTTAATTTTACAGCAGACTTGAAGTCATCATTAATTATTTACATATACTGTACCCCAAACTGTGTAAACACTGGAATGTGGTATGGCTTGTAGTGGCTGTGATAATCATTTTTGCTGTGGTGTTGGGAATCTACCATTCGTACAACTCCTGTGATGAAAAATCAGAGGGACCTGAAGGGAAGGCCAGCTGTTCTGCTGCCCATCAATCTTCCTGGTGGAACTCAGGATTTCAACATGAGCAACGCACTGAATAATAAAGGCACAACCATGTATTTATGGTACCTGAGCAAGTACGTGTATTAGAACACAGTTGTTAAAGGTAGTGCTTAGTCATCCTTATGATTGTTAAATGTGATCTGTTAGACAAGTGAATTACTCCACACCATCAGGTTGGGGGATACATTGTGAACATACCTTGCCAAAATGACAATCTGTTAAATAATTAATTCTGTCCTCTTATTGTAAATGACTGATAACAAATAAAGGAATATTGAATCGTGATAAGGTTGTGGCAGTAATCAGCAACCAGCAAGACATTTAAAAGAATGATTTGCACAGGACGTTGACGTCTCTGCTATGATTTTCAAAAAAATTTTAAAACCTGCATTTGCAGTTAGTGCTTTACTTTGCATTTCCTGAATTTAGTAGTGATCATTTATGTCCTAATGGCATTGAAGTCCTTTTAAGAGCCTAATTCATTTCCCTTTTTCATGATTAGTGGGTAGAAATTGAAGTTCTTCTATGGAAAGTTAGAATTATATTATCAGACAAAATGCCTTGTGATAAAGTACTTTTATAAGAGGAATTATCTGTATAATTACTTGAATGGAATACTAATTACATGCATAAATGTGTTCTATGATATAGTTTAAAAATGGGACCACCACTTTTTTTTAAAATGGGATACACACCAAAAAATAAAATGAGGTCTAGGTGGCACAGTTGATACTGTCAAATAAATCTGGGAACTTCTGATATAAAAAAACGGACATGCTTTGCAAGAAATTTGCATATGCCCCTCAGCCTCACTACTAGACAAAGAGTAGTTGTTGTCTGGAAGATTAGATGTGTTGCCCAAGCCCGAAATACAGCAGTCTTGATGTGGGAAGAAATCTTCAATTCTTTATTTAAAAAGAAAACAAAAAAGCCTTCAAGCCTGTGCATAAAGGTGCTGTGCTGTACTGCTAATACTGGAAATAGATATCCTTTGAGATCTGCACTAGGAACACAGTTCCGTACACAGCCAAAACCCTCCCAGTGCCTAGATGAATCAGGACATGAAAGCAGTGAGGTCTTTGAGGACGTCATTGCATGTTTTTAATAGTTCCTTTTCAGAATCTGGTGCCAAGTATATAACTGTTCTGATACGCTTTCAAAGCTGAACTATCAGGACATGATAGATTATTATTTTGCCCAGATTTTTTAGCAGTTCTGCCTATTTAGGAGTTGTGAGTTCTTACACAAGAACATGAAAGCCTGAAACTTTTAGGCAAGCCATTTCAAAATGATGAAGCCATTGTCTGTAAAGAACCACACCACTTAAAGCTGAGACCAAAATGCATGTCACTTGAGGCGTACTGTGCTGCTGAGCTGCTGAACACCACTTCTGATTGAAGATGAACTATGTTTGTCTTTTCATAGCTATATGCTTGAATCTAACCACAATATCAAAATCAGTGTGACACTTGATTGCACTTGTATCTTGCATTCTTCTGGCATTGTCTGACTGATTAACAGGTGTGTTTACCAACAGGAAGGACAAGAATGTTACAAAGTACTGTAATTTCAGTTCAGATGAAGTTAGTATTGTCTTGTTTTCTTTTGGTGTAAACACTGAACCTCAAGCTAACTATCAAAGAATACAGGTTTCTAACTCAGTCAGAAATGTAATTCACTTATCTGGCACTGGTAACAAGTATCCTGCTGGTGAATTTTGTTAATTACATCTTCAGCCACATGTTTCTTAAGAGACATTTATATAGAGAAATTAAATAAAAATATTTTTTAAAATCATTTAACGAAAAGGCAGACCACTACCACTTTTTGGGGCGGTCAGGTGAGAAGTCTATAAGCCGTTGGGAGGTTTGATTTTTATTTTCAAGTATATATTGTTGAGGAGTAGTGTGCTTAAGGAAGTTAAAAAAGGCTAATGGGAAAGTGTCATTTGGTCTAAAATTGGTAAAGAATAAGACAAAAGAAGGTTTCTTGCAAATTACTTGGTATCTGTTTGGTTCAGTTAGAATATCTGACTATGAAGAACTACTGTGACATTTGATGTACTTTCAGTATTTGAAGAAACTTGTCAGTTGCTCTTTGAATACTTGTTCATTAAAATCTGCTTCTTTAACTTAATATTCTTTACAAATAGCATTGATAACTTAATAAGGCAATAAAAATTGAAGGTATATAGTCCTGAAGATTCAGAAACCTCTATGCCAAAAATTATGGCGCACATTTTATTATGAAGTTGTGGAAATGTTGGGCTGCACTGAGGAGAACTAATCAAGAATGCTGATCATTGAATTAATTCACTCTTATTTACATCTGCACTCATGTGAGTCCAACACCTTATTTTAAGTACATGTAGAAAGTTATTGGTATCAATAGGACTCTTGAACTGCTTAATGTTAAGGATGTACTAAAGTTCTTTTGGTCAGTGGGTGAATGAGGTCTCCATCCTCTCTTGAAATTCAGTACACTGGCTTTTTGTGGACTTACTTAGTGCACAAGGATGAATTTCCATAAGTAATTATACTGATACAGAAATGAACTACTTGCATGTTTAAGGCAAGTATAATTTAGCCACAGAGTAATTAATTGTTGTAGGGAATGGACTTAAAGAGGCAAGAGATTTTAATGGGGATGAAAAGATGAAGATAAGGTTTATTTTACAAAAAAAATGTTCTTTTTATAACTACTTTGAGCAAACTGTCCGCGAAAAATAATGAACCACAATGCCTAACAGAATATTAAATATTTTTGCTTATATATTTCAGTTAGTTAATGAAGACACCTTTTTTTTTTTTAATAGGAAACTAGATTGAGCTCAAAAACTATTCTAAATGTAATTTTATCTGTTGGATGTTACTTTGCTTTATCTGGAAAAAACAATCAACTTTTGTGTTCAGATCACATCAGATAACAAGAAATAGATCTGTTATTTATGCTATTAACACTGAAATAGTTTTCTTGAGGTGCAATATTTATTTTTCTGCTTTAACAAGACACATTTATTGTTTTTCCTGCACAGCACAGATGTTTCTAGTAAAAGGAATCTTAAAAGGGCACTATTTTTGTGTATCATATTTAAATTTGTAATATTGTAAGATTTTGCACAAGTGTGCTGGTATTGTACTGTATAGTATCACATACTTGAGTTTTGAAATAAAAGTATGGTTTCAAAGTCCTCAGTGTTGCTACCTTAAAGATTTGGTTCTTTACATGTGCACTGTCTGCATATTAATGGCTATGTTCTTATGACATACATACTGCCTTGTCTGTCGTAGTACCATACTACACATACCAAAGATCTTGTTCTTAGTCTTTCAGTTCTTCAGGAAAGTGATATAGAAGCAAGCTAACTCCTGTTTCAATAGAGAAAGTGTTTGTAAGAGGGTCATCCCTGTCATACCCTAGAAACAAGATGAGAGAGGAAACTGAAATATCCTGGAGAGATTTTAACTCCTACTTCAGAGGAAGGCTGCCAGTCACTGAGGAGGTTGAATGTGGAAAGCCACAAGGGAGATCTGTAACCAAAGGAGGCTGAGTGAAAGGTTAGGATTCTTTATTTGCTTTGTGTTCTCCTGTAGGCTTGGGAAGTCTGGGAAGCCTGGGCTTTGTGAAGAGCTAACTGCCAGACCAGCGGGAAGGAGGCAATGCTCAATTTCCGCAAAGATCAGAAGTGTCACTTCTGAATCTCTGATGGTCTGTGTCAGGGAGAAAAACCTTAGGACAGCAACAACCTTTAAAGGAATGACTGTTACCAGGAAAAGACCCTGACATTTGTATTTTCCACATAACCTTTTTTTAACTTGTTTCTTCTTCTGTCCTTCAGGCTTCAAGGTTGCTTTAGAAATGATTGTACAGAACAGTTAAGTCTGTTTTCCCATATCAAAAGTTTTCTGTTTAGCAATCCTCATCAGCTATGTGCAGCACATTATTTTAAAATGTGCTGGCATGAGATGCTGGGAATTTTCCTTATAGGTTACTGTAAGTATTTAGGTCAAATGTTAATTAGACATATACGACTGCTTTTTTTCTTTTCTTTTTCACCACACAAGACCCATGAACAGGTTAAAGACCTTTTCTACTGTTACAGTCCAGCTAAGTGATCTTCTACATAGTTTTGGAACAGCTGAAATATAAAAAGAAACTAACCAGAAAAAAATAAAAAAAGGTTATTTCAGTCTCACTTCATCGTTCTACAGTTCTTTTCTCCCTTTCCTAATCTGTAGTTTGATCTTACAAAACCATGTGAAGGAGCTTATTTTTTTGTTTGCAGTTACAAAGGTGTTTATCTCATCTTTCCAGCTAAAAATCCTACTAAAAATCAATAGCGTGGACAGAGTTTGACCAAAGGATCTTTGCCACTGTGAGAATAATAAGCACAAAGTGTTACAACTTGGAAGGACAATTAGCATGCAATTTCAAAATGTCAGAAACCCAGCTTTTGATTAGTTTTTATGGTAGGAAATACTTAACAGTTCAAGGTAAGCATGGAGGTGGTACGATTTTCTTTAATGTTCTCAGTGTTTTACAGCCGCAGTCTACTAGTCCATGAGAGCTGCAGAGTAACTATTAGTTTCTGCTCCTACATTGTAAATGCAAGTGAATCCACCTAGAAATTGCTTCAGTAAGTCTGATTACAGTATTTCAGATTGGCACCACTTTGTAGAGGCAGGTAAGCAAAACACAATAAAGGAGTGAATAGAAATTGGAGCAAGAAATTTGTTTTAAGATCTCAGGTAGTTTTACCAACATTCAGTTCCAAACCACAGTCCAAACTCAACTCGATTTGTTTTTCTATATATCTGATGTAGGCATCACTTCATTAACCTACAGCATTCTCCACTCAACCCTGTAGATGGCTGTCTACATTTCAATATATCCATAACCATGTTATATGCTGCTGTAAGGGATTGTGCCTGTGCCCTGATAAAAGTTAATACTATCTTAATATATTGTGGGAACTTTCTACAATGCAAACCACAGTTTAAAGAGATAGCTACTATTATACTTGTGTTTACAAGACCTTGAACACAACCTGGGGATGTAGGACATCTAAAAGTTTACTGAATTACAAACTGAGTATGATGTAGCAAAATCATCCTGTTGAAAAAAAAAAAAAAGGCTCATACTATTCTGAACTGCAAAAGCAGGTAATTTATTAATCAGTACCTGGCATTGGTGAGGCCTCAGCTAGAGAGAAAGAGTGAGCAAGCTGAGGTTTCTTAACTGAAAGAAAAGTGGGAGCAAAAAGGCATAACTGTTTATAAGATTGTTGCGAAATGTCATGGAATAAACATTTTCCACATCCATTTCCAAGAGGAAAAGAAGTGACAAATTGACAGCACGGTATGGGTAAGTCAGTTTAGACTAGAGAATCCCTTTTTAACAGTAAAGGACACTGAAACACTGGAATAGAGCATTTGAGGAAATGTTAGGAATTTGTCACTGGAAATCTTTAAGGTCCGGTTAGACACAGGTATTTCAGGAATAACATAAATACAGCTGATCCTAATGACAGAAAAGGGAACTAGCTGATCTTCTGAGCTCCATTCCTGCTCTATGTTTGTTGGAATCTCTGCAAAAAAAATATTTATTCGCTAATGCCTGCTGAAGGTTTTCTGAGTTATAGCTGTGAGGGTCACCTGTGTTTTGAATCATCTATTGGAATCACTGTTGGAACTTCACAAAAGGCAGCAGTGAATGGACAGGCTCCCACCTCTGTCCTTACAGTCTCACAAGGAATCCTATTTGTGGTAGTATATCTCCAAACCTGTTCATAACTAGGTATCCTATTATCTCTGTGTTATGGTACCTATTTTTGCATTGGAAGTCTAAGGCAAAGGTAAGTAAAAGTACTACATCAAGACAAATAGGATAATGGGGAATGGATGCACTTCCAGAAGAAAAATCCTGCCTGGCCTGTTGTGATACAATAGAGAATTCATTTTATTTACCAGATGAATAGATAACATGAGTAATGAGCTGTTAATCAGTAAAACAGGAAAAAATAGAAAAAGAAAAACCTTTTTCAAAGTGTTTACTGACTTAGCAGCCTAACAGTCTTATCTCCCTTCCTCAGCTGTGTTTTCTGAGTCAGCAGTAGTTAAATTTTCCAGCAAGCCCCACATGAAAGAAAGTGTAAAGGTGATTAGGGATTTCCAGTCAATGACCTCACTTTTGAGTGGGACAGTCAACGCATTTGTCGTGACATTCTTTCTATGAAGCAGTGCAGTGACAGCTAGTTACTTTCAAGAAGTCATCTCCAAGGTGGTCTGACAGGATCCAATACCTTAACTTTTCTTAGCACAGGAGACAAATCACCTTGAATTTCTTAATTTTGCAAATCCATGACAATGGCAACGTATTTCAGAGTTACCTCAGCAGTGCTTTTCATCTGGGTAATGACATTCATGGCTCAAAGTTACTTTATAACAGGTAAGTAAAGTTCCACTTTTTAAAGTCTCCTAGTTGAATAGTAAAGTACTTGCAAATCTAGCTAATTTTCTTTTCAAACAAAAACGGGGAAGGAAGTATGCGTAAATATGTTTCTGGCATAGGAAACCACAGGGTTTTGAGAATATAGTGCAATGAAGACTACGCTGGCTTATAGAGAAACTTTCATTATTAGTCTAATTTATTTCCTGTTTAAATGCTACAGAGCTGCTTGTTTTAGAGAATTGGCATTGCATTTATGATTAAGTTCAGATCTATTGAAATGTGATTTTATTTTGTACTATTTAAAATACCACAGAAAACACTTTTATACAATCCTCAGAGAGCAAAACATGCATGAAACCAGTTCTGTGTGCCTGTGTTAAAATGCTATGCAAAGTGGTTTGTTCTGATTTGGCATTATCCCGACACTGTCTTGATTTGCAACGTTGCAACAAAAATGAACATAGGGAATTGCTAACATCAACTTCATCACACCGTTCTTAGATGACCCTCCTCCCTCAAACATTATTACATGAACCTGTTTTTTCAGAGTCATATAGTACTCCTTTCTTCTATAGGTTAGTGAAATTTGAATGTCTTCTCCTCCAAATTCCATAACCAACCTGACCCAATCTGTTTTAACTGCAGTAACTACTAGGATATACTCCATGTATATCAGATGTTTCCAGATATTTCACTGTAATTTGCAAGGAATAAATGCTTGTACTACCTATGTAAAAGAACATACACTATTGTTGCAGACAATTGATTTTCTTAACTACTTAAAGGCCTCTGAAGGAAACTTGGATTGAGTGAATTAAAGGCTCAACTCAAGTCCTGTTGAAATTTCACAGGATTGGAGTCCCTAACAACGTTAGTGTCCTCTGGTGCTTCCAAACACTGAATAATTTTCATGGGTGAAACAGAGAGCCTGAGTCTTAAGACTATTCCTTCCAGCTGCTAGGACCCCCCTTAGTGCCCCTCCAAGACTCCTCTAGGGTAGCTACTCATGCCCCCTCAGCTTATTGGTCCAAGAGCTCCAGTTATGCTCAGGGCTTATCTCCAGCTGTGTCTCTGAGTTGTGTTGCAGCATGCTCTCTCCCCTCCTGTAAGGACTTACTGACTGGGCTTCATGGATGGACTCTGGACTTAAGTTGTAGGTAGCCTTATCTCCAGGATGGACTTCAGGCATGCATTATAGGGTAGGTCTTCTGCTGTTCCCAAACAGACTTTCTGGATGAACCCCGCATCTGACTCATTGTCTTACTCTCTTTAGGGCTGCCAGTGAAACCTGCCACTGTCACCACTGTGGTCCTGTTCAAGTGCTGTAGGACTGTACCCTGGTTGGTGAGGGCACCGTCTTGCCTGTGCTGCCATTACGCTTGGCTCCTGGCTCTTCTTTCCTTGTGGAAAGGAATCCCTATTCTTGCTGCTCCCTGACAACAGCAGTCAAAAGAATCTCTCTCTAATAAATTAGAGTGAAGGTTTGGTGCAAGGCAAAGAGGTAGAAACAACAGCTTCCCCCCGAAAGCAAGAAGAGAACTAATGCACAATAAAGCCAATACCCTTGGCTTACAAAAATTGAACGATTTTCTTCCTGTCCTAGGACAACTTTGTCTTGTTGTGAGATTCTTCTAAGTCTTCCCACCTTTGTCAGTAAAACACATTTTTCACACAAGACTCAAATAGTGAGGAGAATATCCTATTATTAGTAGGTTATCTAAATAGAGCAAAGCTTAAAGTACAGCTATGTGCAGCTTGTGGACCAAAAGGATAATACGCTTCTAAAGAATTAGTCTGCCTCCTGTACAAACTCAGTCATCTTTAGAACAGAGTTCAGAGTGATTTAAGACATGATGAAAAGACTAAAAGGCTACTGTTCGCTTTCTGGATTTCTTCCTCACACTGTAAAACCATCTGGAAATTAGATTGAAGCTGGTAACTTTTCCAAAGCATTTCTTTTACTTCACCCTTTTGTTTTAAAAGTCTTAGCAAAATCTAAGGTACAACTTTGGTTCATGTTCTACAGTCACTTTTCTTATCGCCTAAGAATTAATTTTCTGGTACTGAATTTCTATATTATGCTATGCATCTATCATGCAATTCTCATGCAGAAATATTTGTCCTGCAATTGAATGACTAAAGACTAACAGTTTGCAAGTATACAGGCAACCTTCTCAGGTTTAAGGGAATTCCATTCAATCAGCTGCTCAGCTTTATTTGAAATTTGTAAAGTTGGTCACTCAGGAACTTTCATTCTCAACATTACATTTCTACAGGTTGTATTAGCTCAAAACTAAAGATAGGAAAATAATTGACTAAGTAAGCAGTAAGAGTAAGAGTGAAGTCTGAGTATAAAACATAGTAAGAGGAGAAAGGAATTAGGCATAAACCCTAGAGGAGGAGTGCCATCTTGAAACCTAAGAGGAATTGTGGAAGGTGCCTCAGCAGCTAAGAAGGGAGTTACTCAGGAAACCAGAAACAATTCTCAAGAGGACCAGGAGAGTTGCCTGTTAGCAAAAGGGAATAAAATAAAAAAAAAAACCCTGAACACTGGAACACATGGAATAGAATTGAGTAGACTATTTCAGTTGGAAGGAACTTACAACTAGTCCAACTGCCTGACCAATTCAGGGCTGACCAAGTTAAAGCATATTGTTAAGGGTATTGTCCATATGCTTCTTAAACACTGACAGGCTTGGGTCACCAACCACCTCTTTAGGAAGCCTGTTCCAGTGTTTGATCTCTCTGACACAGAAGTACTTCAGCAAAAATGAAGACATGAAAGAGGACATTCATGAAGACAAGCTGGCTGAAGAAGAAATTTGACAGTGTGAATCATCTTCACACTGGGACTGCTTGGTTAGGCTTGAGGTCCTTAATCCTTGATGCACACATCTTCACTGAGCTTCTTCATGCAATATGTTTGGGCTTGTCTTAGGTTCAAGTTAGGGCTGGATGAAGCCACTGTTTGGCTACAGGGACTGCTCAAATGTTCAGTGGCTCACCTGCCATGTGACTGGGTCTACTCTGTATTAGGAAGACTTACTGGGAGGCCACATCTTCCATCACTGCTGAGATAAGTCCACCTAATTCAGTGATTGCTCTACGAAAGATTTCAGTCCAATTGAACTAAATGTGAAGACAGCAGAGACGCATCATTTACCAGAAGTCATTTCCAACCCCGCCACACCCCGTGGGAGCAGGAGTGAGAAGTCTGCCTTTCTTTTAGCACTCCACGCAAACTCAGTCATCTTTTTATCCCCTTCTCATCATGGGTGTGGCTTAGCTGGTACTTCTACCTTTTCATTCATAAAACTCAATTCAAGCTCTGTTGCTAAGAAGTCATGTGGTGGATCTGCATGCATCCATCCTGTCTTGAGAGTTTGTGGATTGCCTGTATTCTGATGCATAGATTTTATGAAGTATTCACTAGTGTACATACCTGCTGAGTACACACTCTGAAAAGCATATTGAGCAAGGAAGTAACACCTATGGCTGTTGGCTATATGAAATGCTTGCAACTAAATGTTTCATTTAATATGGCAATTACTGTTAGTAACTCCCAAAAAAAATACCTTTTTTTTGTATATGCTTCTTGTGAAATATGGAGGCAAAAGAGTAATATCCTTTCTCCATTTTTATGTCAAATCCTGAATTCTGTCCTGTGTCCTTAACATAGACTGAGCAAGTAGAGCAGGTGTAATCAGACCTAAGCTATGCATTTCCTGGTGCAGGTGTGCCAGCTGTGGCTATCTAGAAATGCTGGATGAATGGCCTATGGAGGAGGAATGGGGAAAAGCATCATAAATTCAGTTGGCCTATCCCTTCTTTTTCTGCTGCCTGCCAAGCACTTAGTAAATTGAACACTTGACAGTGGCTGGGGGTGGAACCATCATGCTGAGTTAGAAAAAATAAAAGATAAGTTTAGGAGGAATAATGAACATAGGAATGATGAATATTTTTTTGTTGGTACATTTATTCCATGAAAAATTATGTATGATACCTTTAATGGAACTCATTGGTAAGAGTGGTGTACTGACAGGATCAGTGCCTTGGTGCAACTGGCAGTTTTATCATTCTAACTGAAAAAAAACAAAAGGAAAAAAACTGTCTGATTTCTCTTCCCATCTTTCATGAATAAGAATGACAAATAAGAGTGTCTTTAGTAAGAAAGTGACTCCAGATAATGACTGAAATGCCAATTGTATATGCATTTAGTTTAATAATAGCAAAACTCTGGAAATTCTGGACTGTTGTGTTAAGAAAATGTTCTGTTTTTAAAGTACATCTTTTCTTGCTAGAAATAAGTTTCCTACTATCCTCAATCAAGAAACTTACAACACTATTCAATTCAGTTGAACGTGATCTTAAATTCTTCATGAGGATTGAATGTTAATATTCAAATACTAACCTTTAATATTTATGTCTAAATTACAGGTTCCATTCTTCCACCTTGTAGGATTACAGGTGTAGGAATTTATCTTGAGGAGAAAGTGAATTTCTCAGAAGCAAGTAATGCATGTAATCAACTGAATCTACAATTGGCAAGCAAAGACCAAGTTGAAAAGGCTTTGAAACATGGCTTTGAAACGTGCAGGTATATGACATCAGTTGGTGTCTCATGACCTTTAGTGAAAGCCTTTAGGTACATCTGAGGTTGGTGATAAATCTAATATTAAAAGCACTGATGCTTTTTATTGTAGCTTTGGATGGGTGAAAGATGGATTAGTTGTCATTCCTCGGATAATATCCAACAAGAAATGTGGTAAGGGCAAGACTGGACTAGTGCTATGGCATGCTGATACCTCTCAAATGTTTAAGGTTTACTGCTTCAATTCCTCAGGTATGTAAGCATGACGACATTTTTTGTGCTTTGGTTTGGTTTTTATGTTTTTTTTAATATTGCATGAAAAATCAAAACAAGTGAGTTCTTATAATTTGTTGGCCCTTTTTCCCCCACCCTTAGATATTGTTAAGCTGTACTTAGCTCTGTAGGGAAAGAAAGCTGAGAGATCACGAAATTAACTGGACTCCCAATCTACTTTCAGTAAAATCAGACAGCTTCCTTAAATGTGCATGATCCTATGTGTGAAAAGACCTGTTCTTCCTCTCATTCCTGGCTGTCTGTTCCCAGACTGAAGATACAACAGTGGAACTTGGGCCTTGATATGTTAGATCTTCTCAGCATGTTAGATGAATATTGATTGTTAATGACTTCTGTGGTATTAGCTAAGAATAAGTATTTAACTCGAAGCCTTGTGTTCCTGCTAGTGCCCCATATCTATGGTTATTATGTAACAACTATCCCAATAATTAGACCGTATACAGGATCAATAAATTATTTGTATTCAATCCCTAGATCTTGCCAATGAGTTTTAGATAACAAGAGCAAGAGATTACGTAGAATATCCTGAAATTTTTTTAGGAAAGTTGGGCGAACAAGGGTTAGAAAGAGCAGGAGAGAGAAGGATGTGCAAATGCACATACAAAGATATAAAGACCCAAGACCATGTCTGGTGACAGTGAATGTTGGAGCTGAGGATAAAGCTGCTATGGAGAAGGCCTTGCCTTCACCAGTGAGACTTTGTTCGTGATCCTGGGCCTTTTTAGTGAAGGAGGATAAGTAATACATGTAGTCAACTTACAAAGTATCTGTCTGCTGATAAGAAAGCACTGAAGAGTGAAAGCACAATTAAAAATTGACTTGTCACCTAACCTATAAAATTAAAAATTACATGATTGGGCTAAATCCGTAGCTTTTATTGATGAATGTGTAGGTGAATTAGTACTCGGGCAACATGTTCTGAAAGAAACTGCTCCTATTGGCACTGTTATTTCTTCTGTTCCTATGCAACACGGTGTCTCTGTGCATGAAATAACGTGTCATTCTGTATGTTGGGTAAATTGAGTAATGCTAAGGAGGTAGCAAGTAATTCCAAATTACTTACTTTGTGTAGCTTTAATTAAAAACTGTATATATACTGTTACAGTATGTGAAGAAAGGTAAGCATGCTGAATGCTTAGAAAATAACTTCAAAGTCATTAATATTTAACATTTGGATGATTCTGCATTTCTTTATCTTAATTGCCAAACTGTTGCCTGTTCTAGGCATTTTTTTCCCAAAATATTTGGCAGAAGCTCATTCTGTCAATTTTCTTTGTGCCAAAGAAATGCCAAAATCCCTTGAAAACTGTAGTGGACAAAGTAAAAATCGTCTATCAATCATTTAGCTTTTTATTCTGTGAATGCAACTGTGTCATCAGACTTCCCATGGGGATTCATTTGGAGAACAGTACATACGCCGTTTCCCTGTTATTTATGTTGTAATGTGCTTGTTACTTTAATGAAATTTTTTGAGCTTTAGAGAATACAGAACTTCACTAGAAAAGAATTTTCACATTTTCACGAGTCTGATTCAGAACTCAGCTCTTCCATTTACATATAAAAGTCCACTTGCATCCTTGTTTTTATATAGACAACATTCACGTAATTTAAATGACTTAATTTCTGAGTGTCCCTCCAGTTTGTTTCTTTTTAGCCCCCATTAGAATCATGTCACCTTATTGCACACTGGTGCCTGGTTTACCTGAAAGTTTTATGGGTTACTTCTGTTGCCAGGAAATCAAAGTAGTGTTCCAAGTATCAACAGTGCATGCATACATTTTCAACATATACATACTATAACAAAAATATTTTTGAATTGTCAATCTGCAGTTAAGTCACCTGCTCTTTCAGGAGGTCATATTATTGGTTTTTATATGCATTATTATTCTAAGTACTTGTGAGGAGGAATCTTGTCATTAGTACGCAATTATAAAATGAGCACCACACCTGCTCAAAAATGTGTTTAGCTATGTGAATAATGATATAAAATACATAATCTGGGTTGTAGCCACAGTTGAAATAGGCATGGCTAATTTGTGTAAGGCTTCTGTGAATAAACAAATAATAATTTCCAGAGGGGAATGACTGAGGAACAATTTCAATAAATGTGTGTACAGTAAGTACAAAACTAATATCAAACACAACTCTAATGTATTTCCTTTCCATGCTGCAGATGTTCAGATTAATTCATGTAAACCAGATCCAACGACAACTGTAGTACCTTCACCAACTGCACCCACAGACTTAACTGCATATTCAGGCTCTGGTTTGACTGAGAACATCACAGCAGTGCCCAACGTGACCGAATCAGAACAATCCCTGAAAAATATAAAATTTCGCGTAATATGTATAACCGAAACTGTATTACCAACAGAGGGGACTACTACGAAAATGCCAGAGGAATACTCATCAATTGACTCTCCTAAGTACACTTCCCATGCTGCCTTTAAGAATGATGCCACTGTGTTTGGAGGTAAAGGCCATATGTGGTAGCTATTTAATCAGAAGAGGTAGTTACGTAGATAATAGTGGTAAAACTGTTTACTGCTATTGCTGTTTGCTACTCCAGGATCTGTTTTGATATAGCTGAACCTGGAGGCAGAATAGGAGTGTTATGGTTTGGCAAAGCAAATCTTATAAGGCAGAGGATTTTAAAATAATTTTTAAGTAGAAGTAAGATATTTTTAAAGTTTTTTTTATATTATTTTAATGTGAAATGGTGGAAGTTCATTCTAGTTAATGTGATTTGGGGTAGATACATTTCTGAGAGAATCTTCGCAAACACCATGCACTCAGAGTAATGGAAAACTCAGCAGATTCTTAAAAACAAAAGGCGGCAAGAAAGTTTTAAGGAGCATTGTTGTTCTCCAAATATGGACGTGTTCTCGAGATATGAGATGTGAATAAGTAATGCTAATGTATAGCAACTGAGAAATAGACTTAATATGAGCAAAAGCATTCTAAGGGTAAGGATAGTAGTCACAAAAATGTGTTCTCTAGGCAGGTTGTAAAACCCCTACAGTGAGCAGATTAGACAAACATCTGTCAGGGATTGCCTAAATCCTGGATTTAGTCTCTCTTGAAAAAATGAGCAGGAGTAACTACCCTTTTGAGATTCCTAACACCTCTATTCTTGAGTTCACCTCTTACACTTGGCTGTTTTGAGAAGAATCTGGATTTATGCTCATGAACCTTTAGAAAGTCCAAATTAACTATATACAAAAAGTCTACACTTACCTCACTTTTATCTCTAGGTATCCCCACTGCACTTCTTGTACTGGCAGTCACCTTCTTCATTATTTCAGTTGCTCTAGCAGTTTGCTATATCAAAAAGTAAGTTTTTTCTTTTTTTTTTTCTTTCTGTTGGACTGAGCTAATTCCTAGAGTACAACCAGTGAATATTTTAAATATATAGCTGAAGAGTAGAGATGTAATGATAATGACATAACAGTGTAGCACAAAGAACAAAATCTCAAATGCTGTTGTTATGCAGATGAAGTATGTTGTTGCTGTTGCCATTGTCTGCTTGAGAAAAGGAATCAAAACCAAGTATTTCCCATTTTTGATTAGTCAATCATGCCTAGTGTGAAACACTTCCAAGAGTGCCGAAATAGCAACACTGAAATGTCCATCTGTTTGTGCCCATTGTGCACAAACATTATCCTTGTTTCTCTCTAGGTCAGATTCAAGGTAGAAGTTTTTGTTCTGGGACCATGATTGTGTTCAGGAAAAAATAGCTGTTGAGCTCGTTTGTCACACGTAAACATCTTCAACACGGTGCATCATTAAATCATATCAAAAAGTTGTGTGCATTTCTCACATCCTGGCCCAGATAGCTTCAGTGTTATGTACCACGAATCCTGAATGTATATTGTTTGTTTAAAAAAGAAAAATTCTTTAAAAAGCACACTGCTTGAAAACACTCTATGATCCGCCATGCCACTATTCTCTGTGAGACTTTTGCTTGAGTATGGCAAAGAAAGTTAATTGTAGATATTTTTCACTTTATTTCTTGAATGATGCTGGCAAACTATGTCAATGTTTCTGGTTAATATCCCTTTTTCTATTTAAAGGTACAAGACAACCTTCCAATTTTCAAACAAGAATCAGCAAAAAGAAATGTTTGAAACTACTGCTCTCAAAGAGGCTAAATCGAATGACAAAACACCAGAGAAGGAAACAAAGAATAATGGAAAAAAGGTAGAAGAGTCTAAAACCAAGCCTGAGACCACAGTAAAATGTCTAGAAGCAGAAGTTTAAGGGGAAACATGTACCTTTTTTGATAGAAATATAAAATGAAGCACACACAACTTAGCAATGCTTTTAAACATGGGTGATTTTAAATACTCATGAATGAATGTTTTCTCTATCTTAACATATGAAAACTTGTTTTTTAATAATTACATCTTTAGCTATAAATGCTCTTGCAGAAGAACATCGTATCTTACTTACTTGAAATAAATAAAATCCATCTTACAGCTCATTTTTCATCTTTAATAAAGAAGTAATTAGGAATATGCTATTAATGACGTGCAGTGTATTAACTATTTGCACAGAATTCAGATCAATGTATAATGTAAAGGTTTTTTTAAATCTGGTTGGAGGACGTCTGCTAACTTAATGTCTAAAATAAAATTATGATAACATAGCTCTTCCTCATGTAGATTAGTTTATTTCCATTAGGTAGTTGCATACTGCTTTAAAAAATTCTGTTTACAAACAGAAGAAATGTCTGTTTACAAGAGAGTAAAAAATGAAATTCAAATACCCAGGGAAGGGTATAAAGATGCTGATTTTTATATATATATATATATGTATGTATGTATGTATGTATATATATATATGTATATGTATATATACAGCAATGAATAACATTCATAGATATCTTCAACATATCATAATTTACTGTTTTATTTATTAAAACCTGTATCATTATTCTGCATCAGACATTTGACAGGGGGAAAAAAACAACCTTGAACTGTGTCTCAACAGTTATATTTAAGATCTTTTGTGTATATTTAAGTGTGGCGTTCATAATAAAGGTCTCAAGTGATACGGGACACTTACAGTACTTCATAAAAAATAAAGTGTGGTAGATATGTTTGTTTGGACAATTTATTCTCATGAAAACTGTCTCACAGTAAAAAGAGCTGAGATAACCTTAACATTACAGAAGTAATTAGTAGTTAGAAAAGAACAATGCTAGCAAATTATCAAGTATTTTCTTGAATCAATGGTTTTGATAACTTATTTTTATATGTGCATGAGGTTATTATGGAAAAGGAAGTTTCTTTTAAGATCAAGCAGCTTAAAAAACATAGCCTTCAATAAAATAACAATAGAACTGCTCACCTATATTGTGGTTTTTACAGTGTAGGATACTGGGTTATGAGCTTTCATATTTTTGATTCACAGAAATTTAAAAATTGTCCAGTGGTTATATATTCCACTAGATAGTGAGGTTTTTTTTTTCTCTCTCTCCTTTTTTTTTTTTTTGATAGCTCAGAACTCAAAAATATTTAATGGCACCGAGAGTCTGGATTGTGCTGATATGCAGTCCACCACTGCCATTAAAGCCATACTATTGAAGAAAGACTGTGACTCAATACATTTCTAAAAACCACTAATTTCAGATGTCCATCAAAGAATTTCAGCAGGAAAATGAGCAACAGAGGAAAGCACTAGATACAGTCTTCCCCACTCAGTTCAGTAATTCCTATCTTTGCCAAACACTGCAAATGCCATGTCTTTCTCCTGGCAACATGAATGAAAGCACTGTGCCATGCGAGCAGTGAAAGTAGCCAGCAGAAATAAGGTCATCAAGAAAGGCCAAAGCCAACACTTGGTCATGATGATGTCAGAACAGCAAACAGGCTTAAGGACACGGGCAACACTAGTGGATTCCAGGTAATTTTGGATTTTTTTGTGACATGATTTCCCTTCTGCCTCTCTTTTCTATGTTTTATTAGAAATTACCTGTTTGTCTATTCTTTTTCCTACCACCAAGAGATAGTTATCTATCTTCTGTTACCCTCCTACCAATATTACCTTTGTTTCACAGGTATCAACTCCCTTTTCTCTCAGATTGTCTCATTCACACCTAAAGAACTTTGGAAAATTGTTCTCTAGGTTCCACCCCACCTGGAAGCTTTTTGCTTCTGTTTTAGACATAAAGAAGGACTTTTTGCCCCCTGAAGTGTTTACTTTCTAAAAAATCTATACTAGCTGATATAATAAGATATTGCTGTATCCTATCTATTTCTTGTTTTATGATGTAACTTAAAAACTCAGATTGTTTTCACCTTCACACTGATACCTGGCCAGTGTACATAGTTTCATCTCCCCTCCTTTCCATCACACAATTTATGCCAACGCTACACAGGCTAAAAGGAACTTGTTACGCTGTTCCGTATGTAATAAAAGCTAGTTATAAGTACTAATCAACAAGTAATGTATTTGTTAGTGCCTGTATATAATGAGTACTATTCAGTCTCATTTGAATCAGAAAGTACAAAATGTTCTTGCTTATTGTTTAATAGAATTGCAAGGGATGTACCACTACAAAGCAAACAGGAAACATTTATTTAAGTTCTAGACAGAAAGTGTCAAAACCCTAAACACTTAACTGCTAGCAGCAGAAACTTAAGAGAAATTCTTCATTACATTTCTGGTTTTTCTCAAGTGTCATGCTTCTTTTTACAAGACACTCCCAACAGCCATGAAGTTCCTTGATGTCTCAGAAATTGCATTATGCTCAAGTATCTTGGACAATAATTCATTCCACCTCGCAGGAGATCGCGGTTCGTATTAGTCATTTGACAGTAACACTACTTGGATTCCCACACTGAGGCTACAGATGTTTGCTGACCTTAGGCAAAAGGGGTGGCTGGCCTGCAGGAAATAGAGCAAGGTTCCCACTCCAGCCCAATCCCTGTCTGGAGCACAGGGGTGCCTTTATTGTGGGAAGTACGTGTGTCTATGTGTGAACAGAAGTGGGCAGGAAGGGGAAGTACTACTCTTTTTCTCCTCTTTATTAAAAAAAAAAAAACAACCAACAAACAACAAACAACCAAAAAGCAACCAAAAAAACCCTCTAGAATTAAATCTTGAAGCATCAGGATGTGGATGACTTAGAGGATGTTCCACGATATCTGTTTCTAAATGGCTTGTTTATGGGTGTTGGGGGTTTTTTTGTAAAAAGATCAGTGAGCGTTGGCCTTTGCTGCACACATCCAGCTCCCACATCCTCCAGGCACACCAGACCAGGGACTCTCTATTCCTCCCACCACGGCTGTCATGGCAGGATGGGGGGTGTGATGGCCTGTGATGATCCCACCAAGGCAGGCACTCAGGCTCAGTTCAGTATCACTTCAATTGCCATTTATTGGAGCTAACAGAAAAGAGAGAATAGTACAGGTAGCCTTATGTCCCTTCAGAAGGTGGGGACCCTGAGCTCTGCAGCACTGAGTGGGCATCTAACAAGGGTGCAGCAAGGCCCGTCTGCCGAAAAATTATCCCGATTTGGTCATTCATGCTATTACAGGATTTTCCTTAAAACAGCTCCGTACAGAAAGGATGTCAGGGCGGGGCCTGCCCCGCTCGACCCCCCGCTCTGCAACGCTCTTCCAGCCCAGATCGCCACCGGGGACAAGGGCCGTCCCGCGCATCGCCGCGGGCAAGGAGGGAGGCCGGCGGCGGTCCCGCCTGCCCGCTCCCGGCCCGCCCGCTCCCCGCTGCTGCTGCCGGGGCCCGGCGGGGCGGAGCGGGCCCGGCGTCCGCCGGCTCCCGGCAACAGCGCGAGCCGCGCGCTGGCGTCACTGAGCCGCGCCGCGAGGTGCCGCCCCTGCGCCTGCGCCGCTGTCGGGGTGCGGCCTGGCTCCGGTCCCCGTCGGGTGGCGGCGGCGGCGAGCAGGATGTCGGGGCGCTGGGGTGAGGTCGCTGGCGGGGCCCTTCCGTCCGCGGCCCCTTGGGGGCTGCTGCGCCACTCGCGGTCACGGCGCCTTGGGTGCGGGTGGGAGAGCGCAAGGCCCGGCCCGGGCGCCCCGAGGGAAAGCTTAGCCGGCGCCTTCCCTGAACCACCTCCGTCGGGACGGGAAGGGTCGAGCGGCGGTTACCCGAGGGAACGGCGAACGGCGGCAGGGAGCTGCCCGCGCCCCGCCCCTTTCCGCCGTGCCGGGCGGTACGGGCGTGACGCAGGCGGGTTTGTGCGCGCGGCCTGTCTCGGGCGCGGCCTTTGAGGACGGTTAAACGGTATAGTGGAGGCGGCTGCGGTGTCCCGGCCCTTGGGAGCTGCCCCTCGGCTCGTTCGGAGAGGCTGGGCGGGGAAAAGGCCGGCGGTACAGCGCCCCTGCCCGCGTCCTGCTGAGCGGGAGGAACGTAGGAGAGGACATGGCTTGGCAGCCGTCCTCGCAGGGTTGTTTTTGTCCGAACTTTGGGTCGTAACGTTCCCCGTTCAGTAGGGTCACGCACTCTGAGGCACCTGCTCCTCCCGTAGGAAGGCTGCGTGTCAGCTAGAGGAAACGCACCGACACTGGAAGTTATGGGATGAGCGGTATTTGAAGGGGAAAAGGTTATGCTGTGGAGAGTTTGTGCTTCAGGTGTATTCTGGGCGTGTGCTCACCACATGCAAGGTCTAGATAGCAGAAGAAGAGATGATTGGAGGCTAGTTTGGAAGGAGAGAAGTGACTTGAGTGGGACCACAGCTGCCTGAGAGTTGGTCAAAAGTCAACATTAAATTGGAGTTTTATTCTCCTGTGTGAAATACCAGAATAGTTTGTAGAATGCTCTGGTATGAACTCACTTTGTGTACTCTGTTTTTCTTACACCATGGCAAGATCTTGACAGCTGCAGACCACGTCCTGGGCAATTTTGTACCCAAACGCAGCTAAATGTACATGCAGGATGAAGTTCTGTTTTTCTGTCGTGTCTCTTATAAGGTGTTTGTAATGAACCTAGATTTAGGTTATTACATGTGTATGTTAGGGTTGATATTCGGCAATTAGTTTGCCATTGCAGACCTCTATCTGCAGAAGTTTTTAAAGGATGTGAGGCTTCTGGTTTCCATTAAAAGTAACAAACTGTACAGACAGAACTAATATGCATTCCTCTGCTATTTCAAGACAGCAAGCAAATAGAAATTTTGGGGAAACGTTAAATGAAAGGGGCCAAAGGGAGGAAATTGATAAAGACTCAAAAGATCCTTGTACAGACGTTTGGGAGGAAAAGATACGAGTGCAAAGGAAATGTAGAATAAGTTGAAGTTGGAGAGATTCTGTAACACGTCCTAAAGTTGAGTGTTTTGTGCAGATAGGGGGATTTCTGAATTCATGTACACTGACGTGGATTCCTTGGCTTTCCAGTTTAAGAATGCTGTGGGAGTTCTTTTGATCTGCCAATGTCAGTATGATGTAGGAAAGCTAATTCCTAATGTAATGTCTGTGCATAGACATACATTAATATGCTTATTTGTAGACATTCTGACTTTCGTATGCACAAATATTTAGGAAAAACAAAGATTGTCATAAATTACCATTGCCATCTTAAGATTTTCTTTTCCATTCCATTGGACGTATTTATATGTGTGTATTGGAGTTCCTGAAAAGTCTGCCTTAAAAATTATCTCTATTTAATATTGCTCTAAGCAAAATAATATATTTTTCCTAAGTTGTTAATGCCACATTCCAGTCTCTTCTAAGTGTTCTGCCTTGTTCTTGATTTGACTGTTCAGGTTGTTACTGTAGAATAATTAGACTGGTTAGTGTGCAGCTAAACTCTTACACTAAAAGAAAATGTGGGAGTAGCCATTCATAAAACACAAAAATGTAACTCTAAAATATTTTTAGCAGAGACTCTACAAGTGAATGAGAACTTCTTTCTACGCAACTGAGGTGAAGAACTTCACCATGGGTCAACAAATTTCAAACCACACACAAACTGTAATTAACAAGTTGCCAGAAAAAGTAGCAAAGCATGCCTCTTTGGTTCAAGAAAGTGGTTTCCTAACGTATGAAGAGTTTCTGGGAAGAGTAGCTGAACTTAATGATGTGTAAGCCTTGCTTTGTTTCCTTCATTTTTTTATGTTTTACAGAGACCTTGTATGTAATATATTTTCCTGTGCTGGCTAAGCCAGAACTGGCCATCTGATTTTGAAATGTTTCCTCCAGTTCTTAAAATTTCTATAATGGTTTTAATTACACTTCAAAACCAAAGCCGTTTCTCCTCCTTAAATTCATTTTTCTCCAGTACTCTTCTTCTAGCAAGTGTTGCTTCTCTCTTAGAAGTTCACAAGAGGTAGACATTTAGCAGTATATTTTTGTTAGTGTTGCATGTCTCCCTTACTCTTCCCCTCTCCACCAACCAACAGATGCAGTGCTGCTCCTTCTCTGCCCATCATTTTTGGTAGGAAGTAGTAATATGAGCCCTGTAAAGACAGTACAGCTACACTTAGGAAGGTGGTACCTGAGACAGAACTGTTTGGGACCATCTCTCCCACCTTTGTGGACGTGCAGTGCTGTTCCTCATTAGCGATGAGACATGCCTTACTGTCTGAAACTAGTGACAATCCCAAATTTGATAATCCCAAACGAAAGGCTGCGTAAGTAAGGTTTTTCAGAGCCTGCCTTTTGTTAGGTTGATGCATAGACGTTAAAAAAAAATGAACAAAAAAGCAGAGTTGTCATTTTTACTCAATATTTGTGTTAAAAAATTACACGAAGTGGAAACACACTGAAGTGTGGGCTTTGTAGTATGTGGCTTCTGATCATGTTTGGTGATTAATGTGAATTTGTATTCAGTTTAGAAATAGTCATGTACAGTGTCATACTTCTATGAATGACCTTCAAAAACAGCTAGCTGTCTTCTGGGTAGACATGTAAATAGATTTTGAAGAACACTACTTTATGTTTTGCCTGAGAATCTAAGCATATCTCAGTATAATTAGCTCCAAAATATCATTGGTATTCAAGGGTGTTTTGTTGTGTTTTTTTTTTTTCTTTACAGTGTTTACTTCAGCTCAAATGTAACATAACTTGTTCTGATTCTTATGGAATAGACCTTTGTGTCAATGTTCCATTAAAAAAAAAATACAAAAAGCCAAATATCTCACAGTCACCTGAAGCTTTCACCTGACTGCTTCATTATTAATATATACTAACAAAAATACACTTCATCTGCATTGGTACTTTCATGCTTTTTTTTTTTTTTACATACATGGTAAGGAAATTAACTTTTTAGATTGGAGTACAAGATTGTATGATTACTGTAATAAACAATGAAAGTATGTATACATTAAAATGCCTATAAAGGACACTTGCTTGCTGGTGCTGGATCAAAAGACTTGCACATCATTTTCTGAAATTTATTGTGCAATTTAAAGTGAAATGGACTTTATTTTGTATTTAATGACATGCTAAGTTCATCATTATTTAATTTCATGTATCTGGGCAGTATTGATAAAATCTCTTTAAGGATAAAGAGCACAGTGGCAGAGGTTGCTGATCTTTGCATGTCTAGCACATGATATAAAACTGATGTGTCTTTATTTCAGTACTGCAAAATTGGCTTCTGGACAAGACAAACATCTGTTATTTGAAGTGCAGCCTGGTTCTGATTCTTCTGCTTTCTGGAAGGTGGTCGTTCGGATAATATGTACAAAAGTAAGATTGTTGAAAATTTTGATTTGGTGGGAGGTTTGTGTACAGATATTTGAGATAAAATCCAGCACCTGCTATGTGTATTTTGATACAGATGATGTATTCAAGGATAGTATACATTCACTCTAAATTCTAAGTTTCTGGAAAAGCAGATTAACAAAAGCATTTTCATAACTCAGTTTAAAGGAATGGAGCACTTATAGCCCACTAGCTATGAATTCAGATGACCTGTGAGGTCAAGTAATGTTAATCAAATAGTACGACAATCTGGGAGCTGTGTAGTTTGATGGTGGTAGAAGTCAGTCAGTACTTCCAAGCATTATTAGTTGAGCTAGTGTAACTGTATATATTCTGATTCATTAGAAAAACCTTCTAAAAGTTAAATGTTAATGAATTTTGAAGACAAAACTAGCTAAGTTTGCTCTTTCTGAGGAGGAGATTTTTCCCCTCTGTTTCATATCAAATAACATCCTTAAATGGTCCTAAATCCACTGAGTAATCTTAACATGAAGTTTCAATCAAGCCAATTCTCAAACTTTGTTTGAAACTAGCAGTTTCTAACTCTCTATTTGATCTTAGTTTTCATGAACACAGTCATCATTGTAGGCTGTTTTAAGTTCAAATGTGAAATGACAGATTATTTTGTTCTTTTTCTAAGTTTAAAACAATTTTTTCGGCATTAGGTCACTACTCACAACTTAATCCATTTTAGTAGTGTTGGTAAATGCTTGCCCTAAAAATGTAGTCCTATCTGTGGTATTCCTCGTGATGAAATAGCTGTGTTTGCAGGTCTTAACTCATATTGAAGCAGACTCCAATTTGCTAACACAGTGACAGACACTTGAGAAGGTGGTTACTGCCATGAGAATTGCAGTGCATTAAAAGAATTTTGAGCAACGTCAAGTAAAAAGCTGATATGTAATTATACACAATTCTTATATCTTAAGATAAATAAAACAAGTGGCATCGTGGAAGCTTCCAGAATCTTGAACTTATATCAGTTCACTCAACTTTATAAAGACATCACCAGTCAAGCAGCAGGAGTTCTTGCACAGAGTGGTACTTCTGAAGAAGCTGATGAGAGTTTGATGTCTGTGTCATCTTGTCAGGCCAGCTTGTGGATGGGAAGGTATTTTGATATACTCTAGCTTCTTACTGCAGTTACAACATAAGTATTTTGGAAGTTGTGTGTAAAACCCGAACTATAAACACCTAATGATCAAAACTGCATGCTCTTGGCAGATGCAGACTTTGTATTATCGCAAACATGAATAGCACATCTCTTGTACAAAGAAAACTGCGGTGTACTTGGGTGGAATCCTGTTGTGCTTCGGAACAATCATTTTAATGATCAGTTATAATATAAACATGGTATATTTGAATTTCTCGAATAAGGAGACAGGAGGAAATTGCATCAGCTGCAGCTACAAATCTAGGGGTTTTGACAGTGTTTGTTTAAACAGTTTTTGTTATTGTTCCACTTAAACTTTCGCTTCCTCTTTAAATTTTGGCATGTGAAGGTTCCCATCTGTTGCCACTAGAAACTCATCAATTATAGTAATAATTTAACTTGTAAGACTGGAAAAATATGAACTGTCTCACACATGTTGACATCCTGCTTTGTTAACTAGAGGAAAAGCAAAATACTGAGGTCAACACCTGCAATAACTTCAGTTCAAACCGAATGTAATAGCAAGAAGCTTGTCACTCTTTCCCCATGTGGAAACATTGCTACAACTAATTCTTTACTTTTAACTTTCTAAATTAGTTCAGAGTTCCAACTTGGTTTTAAGTGAGGTAGAGGTAGGTTTTACAAGAAAAAGTAGTAAGTAGTGTAGTTTTCTATATCAACCAGAGAAGAGCTGATAGCCAGGTTTTTTTAACAAAACAAGTTGCTGAGCTAGTTAACTGTCTCTAGAATGTCACAGTCCAGCTGTTAGAATGAGAAAGGGGTCAGTTACGTTGTCATTCTACAGATAGAGCCCAGTCTTTTTTCTAGGTCAGTGAATTGCAGAATGTGTCCTTTTCATTTAATTTCCTATTTCTCTTGTTTGGGACTAAATCTTAAATGATTGGCTGTTCAGAGTTATTAAAATGCTAGAATTGTGGACATGTTTGGGAAAGCATATTTTCCTGATCTTTCTCAAAGATAGGGTTATGCTAGAATACACTTATATCTGGAAATGGCCTTTTACTTAAAACAAAAACCCAGGTGCCTATGCAAAACAGCTTCATGTATTGCTAAGGTCAATGAGTAGACATGAAGTTTCCTACTTGAGTTTCTTCTTCAGTTTTCATAATTTGAGATGCAGGTGTAAACTTCATTGCTTGAGGTAACATTCGTGACAAGTAACAAAAAAAGAGTATATTTTTCTAATATGCTGGTGATATGCTGGAATTTAGTAACCTTGTATCTTATCCAAGATTTTCAAGACATTAAGGAAATTACAGGCTGAAGCACCTTCAAGTAGTTTACACTGAATAAATCTTCTCTTTGTTTTTCCATGATATCCTCCCATTTGTCTAAATTATTCTCACCTTCAGACATTTTCAGCTCCACAAGAGTTAGATGTCAGTGTCCCAAAATAGCAAATATTACCTGTTTCATTCTTCTTATTACCTTAACTTCTTCCACTGGAATAATACCCCATTTCTCCAGAACATCTACTTTCTATTTGGAGCATTCCAAACTACCCATAAGTGCTTTATGCTTTCTGATAATGAAGAGACAAGCATTTCCGGAGTGTGTCACTCTTGTATTTTACCACTTTAGTCCTATTGCTAAATCTTGGATTCCAGAAGCTTTACAAATAGAGCATCCATTTTAAGTATAGTTGATTATATATGCACCAGCAGATCTCAAAAATTCAAGTATTATCCAAGGTTAGTACTGAGAGTTGCATGGGGAAGGGAAATAAAAGGGAGCAAATCCAAAGAACGTTGTGAGCTAATAAAAAAAAAAGTCTTTTGGAAACTGTTGTCCTTACTGTTTGCAAATCACCATCTGTATTTCTACCAAAAAAATCTCCTAGCATTCTAAAGTAATTTCTCAAAAAGCGAATTGAAAAGGAAACCCCAAGGGCCTACTGAAGAATAAAAAACTAGCACATTAATTGCTGTTTATTAGCTGGCTAATCTGTACAGTTAGAAAATTACTCTATTTGACAAGCTCCTGAGATACCTGAGCAAAAGCAGTCTAGTCAGTAGTCATTATGGTGGACCGTCTCTTATTAAACACCATTCTTTCTGGAACATGACCTCTGTGTCCTAAATCACAGAAGGGATTCCCAAATCAGGACTTCTGGAAAACCTGAAAATTTCAGGACACTTACTTGTCTGTCTTATAAGTGAGCCATGATTAAAATTAGGGAACTTTAGAGGTCTAGTTACAGCAGTGAAAGCTGAGGAGTCTCTGTACCTTTTCACTCTTGAGAAGTCAAGTGTGCAATATCTATATATATGTCACAGATACTATTAGGAACTTTAGATACAGATACATGTTATTTGGGAAAAAAATGAAGACAGATAAAATGAAAATGCCTTTCCTGGGGAGTGATCTGATTTTTAAAGGTTTTGGTTTTGTTTTTTTTTTTTTCTTCAACAAGAACACCTAAAACTGAACTGGAAGAGCTGTGGTAGCAGTCAGTTTGGGAAAGAGTCCTAATTTGGAGGAACAATCATGTGGAGTGTATTGCAAGCTAAAACTAGCCTTTTCAATCTAATGGGCTGTTTAGCTCTTGGCTTTTTGATGGCAAGTGAAAATAGTGAACATGTGTTCTAGTAGTGATCCTCTTGACATATATGTTTTTATATAGGATATAATCCAGTACACGGAAATTTGACCAAGTTCATTATGAAATAGTTTAGCCTGACACTCTGAAAAGAAGGCGGATACTTCTGCCTTTAATGTAAACAGTGTTTCTGTTCTTTTGCCCAGTCGTGTGATATATAACAGTTACAACTTCTTATGCTTCCATGTTGATATGAAAAAGGGTTTGCATAAGCCTTTGCAAAGCCAGAAGCACCATGGCACAAGAATAAATGCATATTCTAACTTCATTTAGTACATTTACTGCTGTTTGTTGGTGGCTTAAGAATATGTCTGCTGACAGAGGCTGAGATCATGCAACTAGTCCATTCACAAAATCACACATTCCTTGCAGATAAGCACAGCAGTTCCTTTCGGTCCATCAGTAATTATCCTGAAAAAATGTAGTAACTAGTGCAGTTATTAGGGCATAATTATAAAAGTTATAAATTTTCTGGGAGAAAATACTGTTTTCTATTCCGCAGGGTTAAACAGTTGACGGATGAAGAGGAATGTTGCATCTGCATGGATGGGCGTGCTGATTTAATCTTGCCATGTGCTCACAGTTTCTGCCAGAAATGCATTGATAAATGGTAATGCATATTAAAGAATATTCATTATTTTTTTCATTATATTCATTATTATATTCATATTCATTATTATGTTCTGGTTATATGATATGTTTCCATTTGGTCTGACAGATTCCTTAGTTCCCAGATAATTTAATGTCTGAAGATAGCTAACCTATATATGATATGTAACAAGCTTGACTAAAATCAGACTGCAGCAGAAGGAATGAAGGATTTCAGAATTTGTAAACATCTTATGAAGAATTTAATTTTGGAAAAAGAAATGCAAAAGTGCTTTTCAGCATTTGTTTTGTAATTTCGTATCTCTGTTCTTGTAAAATTAAATTATTCTTGCTCAAAACTAGAGAAGATGGCATATGTTGATGCTGGCATGGAATTTCACAAAATCACACTAAAGCTTTTTAAGGAAAACGTCAATGGTTTTTAAGACTGCGCGAATATGAAGGCAAGTTGGACTGCCTTATCACTTATTTGGGAAATAACTATCAGAGGGATTTTTTTCCATATATTACGCTTTCAATTGAAATAAATAGCATACAATTTACTAATTTAAATATATCAGACTTCTCCAGAAAAAGATTTCTTTCCAATAGCAACACCTTCAAATTTATGTATAATATGTATCTTACAATATATGTCCAGCTTCAGAGCAAACTGAAGAGCTTTTCAGCTTCTGCATCTGTCTGATACACCATTTGCTGGAAAACAGAGAGAAAAATTGCTTTGTGGAGGAGTGTAGTCTCTGACCATGCAGAAGACCTACAAGGATTGGGCAGGTGTTGTGGCAGTCTAGTGTTAGGTGATACAGATATTCTCAGTTAAAGGCTTCTTTTGACCGGTTAAGGCAAATGATTGTATATTTAAGTCACATAATTTGTGCATAAGAACTTGTTTTGTGACTTTTCCAAGGGCTTATTAAGGAGGTTACTCTTCAAGACCACATTCCCACAAGGCAAAAACCTAGTAAAAATCGCTGGATCCCAGAGTGTACATATATATATTGATATGTATATATAGTCATCTCTCTTTTCTGGGAAAATACTTTAACATCTGTCAGCAATGCAGGGCTCAGTTTAGCAACTGGTGGAGAACGAATTATATTCTGCTTTGGCTAATGAATCAGCTGAACTCTTAAATAAGTTCCAGTAATACCTTTTTTTTTTTTTTTGTATGCGGTTTTTAAGGTTCATCTTTTCTTAACCTAGACATAAAACAGAGGTTCCCAGCTCAGAAGCATAATTGTTTGGGACCTCTGAGGTTAGTTGGTGGAGGGGATGGGACCCCGAGGGACCAATTCTAAACTTCAGTGAGCTGCGTGACCCAGGAAAAGGGTTCCTTTTTCTCTCTATACAGGAAGCTTATGGGGACTGGTTTCTGAAGTATCTCAGATGAATATCTAAAGACAGGAAGAATTCATTTCCATGGATTTCCATTTCAGCTTTCTGGACAGGTAGCTAGGTGCATTCTGAGCACCTAGCAAACTTGATTATAATGTGATGCCAAATTCATCACTCAAAGAATGGAGCTACATTCAGAATTGTTGGCCAATCTTCCTCACAAAGGAAAAGCTTTTAAACAAACAAAGAAATGTATTGGTGGTCTAATACCACCCAGGACCCTGGGAACTACAGACTGGTTAGTCTCACCTCCATCCCTGGGAAGGTAATAGAGAGACTTACTCTAGATGTCTAGATGTTCCAAACAAGTTGAAGAGCGGGGGGTTATTGGAAGTGGGCAACATGGGTTTACCAAGGGTAAATAATGTTTAACCAATCTGATAGCTTTCTATGATGCTATAACTGGTTGGTTGGATGAGGGGAGGGCAGCAGATGTCATCTACCCTGACTTTAGCAAGGCTTTTGATACTGTCTCCCATAACATCTGTTATTATAACGGATTATATAAGGAAGTGTGGGCTGGATGAGGTAATGGTGAGGTGGATTGAGAACTGGCTGTGTGACAGGACCCAAAGGGTAATGATGAATGGAGCAGGTTCAAGCTGGAGGCCTGTAACCAGTGGTGTCCCCCAGGGATCAATAGCATCTCCCTTATGAAGAAAGGCTGAGAGAGCTGGGACTCTTTAGTCTGGAGAAGAGAAGGCTGAAGGGAGACCTTATCAATACTTACAAGTATCTGAAGGGTGAGTTGAAGGAGGAGGGAGCCAGACTCTTCAGTGGTTGCCAGTGAGAGGATGAGGGGCAACGAGCACAAGTTGGAACATAGGAGTTTCCACTCAAATATGAGAAAAAACTTTTTCACAGTGAGGGTGACAGAGCCCTGGCTGCCCAGGGAGGTCATGGAGTCCCCTTCTTTGGAGATTTTCAAGACCCGCCTGGATGCAGTCCTGAGTAACATGCTCTAACATGCTCTGGGCAATCCTCCAACAGGGGAGTTGGACTAGATAATCTCTATGGTTCCTTCCAGAAAAAAATCAGTGAAATTCAGTAATGCAGTTAACCTGATCATTCTTGAAGTTCTCACTGGGTTGCTTATTGGTTTTTTCCTGTGTTGCTTGGGTTGTCTTTTGGCATTATTTTTTTTTGGCCAGGAAGAGACTGTAAATGAAAAATACTCATTTCTCTGGCTTCCTAACAGGAGCGATCGTCACAGAAGCTGTCCTGTCTGCCGGCGGCAAGTGACTGGGGCAAGTGATTCCTGGGTGGTCTCTGATGCACCTACAGAAGAGGATGTTGCTACTTATATACTTAACATGGTAGATGAGGTGGGCCAGCCTCACAGGCCCTGACACTGGCCAACAAGCTGATAATAGCAGAAGCACTTGAAGCTTTTGTTTTCACGGACATCTGTTTTTACCTCTCGTTGTCATTCATCCATGGTCTGTCTTTTACTTCTCTTCTTGGCTGCTGTGAATCTATGCTGCTCTTATAAAACACGGGGTATATGAGACAGTGTATGTGTGTGCAGTCTTAGTTATTAATCTGTACTTTCAGTAAACTCTTTGATCATTAACAGTTCATTTTAACAACAACTGTTGCTATTAATTAGCAAATTCAACTACTCAATAAAGCAATTTATAACAGCACAGCTACAACTGCTAACTGCTGTTTGAGCATCACAGTGCATCTGCTACAGAAGATGAACCATGTCAGATGGCTTGACCTCTCAGTTCTTGTCTTTAAAAGCAGTCCCTTGTAATTTAATGACAAATGTGAATAAAGATGAGTTAGCACTAGTGATTATTAATTTGAAACTTTACTGCTGAAACTTGAAGTGTCCTCCTGCCTGTTCTTCGGTAGCCAGTTATTGCTGCTTTTAGTGTTTACAGATACTAATTTCAATCTGATCCATTAGGAGTTTTAGTATTAATTATTTTAAATCTGTTTTGGAGAGTGTAGGCAGCTCTGTAAATGTCCTTGTGCACTTCCCTTTATTCTTCTAATAATCTTATCTCTTAGAATATTTTTTAGAATGGTGTTTAGCATAGTCTTCTTACCAGCTTGGAAACATTAAACAGTTTTATACACAACCTTAAAAAGTAAATCAGTTTCTTTATAGTTTTTTGATCAAGAAAAGCCAAAATAATTTTTAAACATTAGGCATATCTGAAGAAAATTACTTTATTTGAATTAGAAGTTAAGGTGTAGTTTAGTCTGATGCTGTGGTTTTATCTGCTTCTCTTGAGTTTTTGAAGTGATGATATCAGAGGTATAAGGTATATTAAGAGCTATAATGTGATAATCTAAGTAAGGGTGCTGTGCTTTATATGTACAAGTGCAATATGCTTTTATGTAGGAGAGAAACTTTTACGTTAATGTTGCTTGCAGTGAGATGTGCATGTGACAACTTGGGAAAAGGGATATCACAACTGGAGTGCAACAGGGTATTTTTGAGTCTAGCGGAGTAAAATCATTAAAGAACTGAGTTTAGACAGTCTAAAATAAAATATTAGTCAGGAAACGCATCTTAAACCTATTTTGCATAAATAGTGTTATGGAAATCAACTATTGTAGAGAATTAATGGATGAAATACTTTTTAAAATATATATTAACAAATACTATTCTAACTTGAGGCTGTTGGGTGAGAAAAACTCAAATGTAGCATTCAAGGGAATATCAGCATAAATCTTGCTTCCTGTATGACTGCATTTTTAATTACCGTACTTGTTAAAATTTGATGCTGCCATAAGGCTAAGGCCTTTTATCACAGAGGGGTTCTGAGCTAAAAGATGTGTGCACATGTAGATAAGCACATTGGGGTTATTTATTCTACAAAATAATTTAATTACGTTGGGGACCAGATCTTGGGGATTTCTCTATTATACTTCTATTTGTTAAGGAACGTGCATAGCATATGGCACCCATTTCAGCTTGACTTATGGCACAGTTGTCAAATTTATCATAGACATTAAGACCGATAAGCAACTTACTCTCCTGGTATGTATCATCTAAAAGCCAGTATGGCCTAGTGTGTATATCTGTATTTAGCAATTGAAAAATCCATTTATGAATGTATATAGCTTAGAACTATTTTTTCCCCCCATTTGTTAACCTTTTGATATCAATTAGATATTCTTCAGAAAATATACAGACTTTTTAGTTGCATAAAGGCAGTTATTATTTGGGCTGAAAATTGTTAATGGTAAGGGACTTCCCACTAAAACATTTGCAAGTATTCCTAATTACAGACGAGTTGGGTTTCTGTTTGCTTTTTGAGTTTGCATTACTCCATGTTCAAAACTTTGAAATAATGTTTGAATTTTTTAAAGTTTTTATATCACTGGAACAGAAAGATCATTTAAATTAAAGCTTCAAGCTAACTTTATTTTTCAAGTATTTCAAGAATTATACCTCTGACCTGAGATTTTATAAGTTGACTTTCTGCTGAGCACTTAAATGAACTTCTTAAAATCTAATTTTGTAATGATGCAAACAGGTTGTTAATTGCAGCATAATGATGCTTGCAATTGCAATATAAACTAATGCAAAAATCATTTAAATAGTGAAAAAAGTAAACATTGTATTCTGTACAGCTTTTTTTTTTAATTAAGTTGCTGTAATTCACACTGCTGTGATGTAGGTACTGTAATGTGTGCCTTGTAAAATATATGTACTGTATGTTATATTGGATAGTAGGTACATTAACACTAAAAAGCTAGTAATTTTGTACTGGTTGGTATTACCTAGTCTGAAGTGCTACATTTAGCAAACAATATTGGAAAAGGAATCATACTGGCAGGGACTGGGCAATGAGCCCCAGAAGCTAGATCTTGAAAATGTGAATTATTACTAATAGCTGTGGGTGAGGGGCATTAAAACAAACTAAACATTTCCTGTATTAAGTGAAGATTTCTTACAGGTTTAATGTGACATTGTAATTTAAACTTTATAGGTTGTACTAACAGCTAAGGACATTCCAGTATATTAAACTTTGTGTATGAATTGTGCAATAAAGTCACTTTGGAAGAAATGTCAAAGTTCTTTTAAGCTTAAGGAATCTCTTGGCTTTAATACCACAGAAGTCTGAAACTGAATTTTAATTGAAATACAATTCCATTGTACAGGTGATGTGGTTCAAAGTGTGCTGTGTCTCTTAAACTTTGAAGTGTGGTACTAGCAAGGTAGCTTAAACACTGTTCTGCAAAAAAAGATTCACTTTGGTTCTGCTATTTTTCTTTTGTTAAAACAAATAAATTGGAACATTTTGCGGTGATGGGGAAAATTAAGCAAACAACTCAAAAGGACAGTATTGAGAAGTTTCTTTGGGGAAAGGAATATTGTAAATTTTTTTCAGAAGTGTGATTTCCTTTTTCCCCAAGCTATCCCATCATGTTTCTGATATAATTTTAAAGCTTAAGAATGCTAAAGTTTGGAGTATTTTTCCTCAGATTTCTCTTGTATTTTAATAAGAATTGCAGTATATAATTAATGTAACTTTTTCCTCTGTCTAGTTACTTGGTTTGGATCTTTTGGAGCCAAGTAAGAAATGGGAAAGAAATTCAGTAACAGATCAGGAACTTAAAATTGGAAAACTTGCCAGTTGACAGACACAGCAGGAGGTAGGTGTACTAAGTTTCAAGTTTAGATACCGTATTAATGTAATGTGCATGTTTCTTTTTTTAATGGGAAATGGCATTTAACTGAGAATTCTGTATGTAATTATAAAGGTTGTCTAATCCATACTTATTCCAGTTCTGGAAACACAAGGCAACCAGTGAGATCTCTGTGCTGTAGGTCTGAACAGAACTGTTAGATGCCATCCCTGTGTAGCTGTGTGTGCCACAGCTTTAGAAGGCACAGCTTATTTTTAGAAGGAACAGCTTAGCTGTGGTTCTTTGTGCCTTGTGTCCCGCGGAATCCTGGAACAATAGCCTCCTCAGGGAGCCTTAAAGAGGCTCCATATAAGCAGGTGCTCTATGTTAACCTGTCTGGCCATAATTCTTGACACTGCATATATGTAATCCTTTAATTTTGTATCCACTAAATACATATGCTCTGTAATGGACTAACGTCACAGTAAGGAATTATTTTCTTTTTCTGTTGTTAAACCATTCCTGAAGATAACTTACCATATGGTTTTATCCTTAACTATTTTAAGTGGGTGAATAGGATTCTGCTCTTTTAAAAGTGTGTCTTAAAAATTAGTAATTTCAAAACTGAATTTTTTTAATTGTAATTTCTTCAGATGTGTGATTCTAAGGCCTAGAATTTATCATAGGTCAACATACTCTAAAGACTGAACATTTTTTCCTGCTGTTGTGTGTGGCAGAAATCAACCTGACTGAGGCAGCGTTCTTTCCGGCAGATGCCAGGTCGGATCACCTGACAACGTGTTTTATTGTTAGCTAGCCACATTCCAATCAATGCTGCCTGTGAGGGATCTGACAGATCTACTCTTGTATGAAAGATTCTATTATTTTTGTATCTATCTGACCTGTCAGGATGTTAATTAGCAGGTGATTGTTTACCTATTGCTTACCTTACTAACCTAACTGGAGAGGTAAAAATATTAAACAGTGGTCATGAGTTTCTAGGCCTAAAATTAATAAAAAAAGAATAAATTAGTTTTGTGAACTTGGATGGAATGTTGCCTGGTGCGAGTCTGGTGGAAAGAAGAATACTATCCAACAGGTAATTAAATGAGCACTCTTCTCTGGTTCAAAGTGCTATTTAAAATTACAAAGTGTTTTTCTGAATTAAGCTTGTTAGTCAAAAACCTGCCTTTCTGGAATTTGACTGTATGTAGAACAAAACAGGATTTTGATACAACAGTCTATGCTTCCATGCTGATGTTGTTCCCACCCACTTTAAAAGACCTTAAAAAAATATTTTTTTTATGAGAACTGGTATCTGTTAGTCAGGGTGAATGAATTAGTGGTGTTGGTTTCTCACTACTGCACACACTATTCTCTATACAGCTTAACATCCATCTTTAATGCTTTAAGAGGTATTGGGGGGAAAAAACACACATTCTTCAGAGTACAGATTCATCTGTACTCCTGTGCTTCACAAGTGCTGTTTGTGTACACAAATCAAGGGTTTGAGTACAGAAAGAGACACACATTTTAATTTTCATCTAAAAATCTTTATTACATTTCCTACTGAACAAAGTAATTTGTGTTAAACTTCCTTTTTCCTCGAAGGTCATCTTGACTGTAGCAGAATGTCTATGTTGACACCAAGTGTTTCAATTTGTCACTTGTTGGCTTCTTAGTTGTGGTGTTCTTGTGGGATAAAGCTGTTCTGTGTAGTGCTTACATTGTTTCAACTGAGTGCCAGAACTGCTTTCCTGCTCCCAAATTCAGGTGTTTTGAATATCAGTTTAATATCGAGCTAGGGAAGAACTTTGTAGAGTAGGGTAGATGGTTGGACTTGATGATCCCAAAGGTCTTTTCCAACCAAAATGATTCTATGTGGCTCCAGGACCAGCAGGAGGTGCCACATGCCCCATCCTGATGCCTGATTTGGATGAGCAGGGAGCCAGGGCAGGAGGAGACACTGGGGGCAGCCCTGCAATATATTGCCACTTCAGGACATAATCCAGGTCTTCTGTCAGCACAAATCAAACAGTTGGTTTTTCGTTAACACTGAATTGCTTTAAATCAGCTAAGTTTTTAGCTCCTTCTCCTAAATGTTACTTACTATCTTCTCTATCTCCAGTGGGGCTTATTTTCCATTTTTATGCTGTGGTAGTCCATAATTTTGCTTTAGGCTTCTGTACTGCTAACAGTTTTATTGCACAGGTTTTTAGTTCTACTTAAGTGCAGCGATTTTGAGCAGCTAGAATTTCATTGAGAGATATACACACACAAACACCCTGACCACATTCTTTTATAATTTATTTATTTGTGTAATGTTTAGTGCTTCCACAAGAGGCAAAAGATAAACATCGTTTAACCCAGGCACAGAAAGAAAAAGCAGTTTTTACAGGCATCCCTCCCTCCACCCACCTTCTTCAGACTAGGCCAATAGAACAGAAACGAAAAGAACAATATGAGAAGATAAGGTAACTCTGGGGTGAGAAAAACAACTGTATTATCCAGGGGCAAATGCCTTCAGTTTGCTGAAATAACAGTGTGGAAGAGCATCACTAGAAGTTGTTCAGATAGATTAATTGTAAACATAACTATAATTGACCATTTTAGATAGAAGTATAACATGCTCTGAGCCAACACATTTAAGTAAGTCATGAATAATGCTTGAAGGTTAACACCAGTGAAATGATGAGAAAATAGGATATTCTCCAATTGTAAAGCAAAACCTGCCCCAATCATCACCTACAACAAGGTTCTAGTTCCTTTCTGTTTGAGTAAAACACATGCTGTGGTGGAGCCAGGTTTGATCTCAACACTGGGAGATGGAGAGGGGAGGGGAATCGGCAACTCCCTTGTCTTGTGTTTGAGTGACTGCGTACAACACTAATCAGGGGGTCGGCAGCACTTCAACACTGGCTCTGCCCTCCATTACACACACAGCCTGAGACTGCAGGGTTGTTTTGAACAGCCATACAATAGAACTGAAGTGCAACTTTAAAAAAGAAAATAAGCTGAAGCTTAAGAACTGAACTTGAGAATAACTTTTGCCCAATTAAAAAGATAACCAAAAGAGAAGGAGTGGTAGAAGCTTGAAAGGACGTCGGTTTGTTTCCCTAAATTATAGCACTATTAGCTCAATTTATCCTTAAAAGCAGCACACAAGGAAGTGCAGAAAGCAGAACTCGTGGTCGTGGCCACTTGCATTATTGTTGTCAGAATCCTGATTACTGACCATTAACTAACTATTCAAATACAGTTTTGGTTTTTTTCTTCAATACAAGCTACAGACATATTAGAACCTGATGTGTTTGAGGTAAAGCTTAAAAGGTAAAAACATAGGTGAATTTGGTATAACATTAAGAAAACAAAATAAATGTAAATGACAGCAAAAGCAGCACTAATAGCACTCTTCGGGTGAAACAACCCAAGTAAAGCAATGTTTATAGATGACAATACTTCGAATTTAAATTCTTCAAACTGAGCATGTCGCTTATTTAGCCCGGATACAGACGCTTTTCAGGTGAATAATGTTTTAACAATTAGTAAGTTGTACTAATGAAAACAAGACATCGGCATTTTATGCAGCTAAAATGCTCAAACCACTGTTTTCAGACTTCGTCCTCAGAACACTACCCTCACCAATTCTGATAATGCATTGTATGAGGTGCTAAAGTGTGTAACAGTGAGGCCAGCAGGCATCAGTGACTAAGAACTTTGGACAATTTTACCATCATACAGCTGAGCAGCACAACTTCACACACTTTTTTATCTGGCACTAGTTGAACACTGAGGACATTAGGCTGGGTTACTGAAGAGCTCAAGGGAGGTCTCCCACCACCCGTCTGCAACCAGATTCTGGATGAAGAACATCTGCAATCACTGCAGCTCCCTATGCATGACACTGGCTGGCTGTAATGGAGACTGAACACCCAGAACTCCTCCTGTGCCTCAGTCTCCCTCACCTTCAGGCTGCTTTAGGTTTCATCTCTATTATGGGGCTCTTATAGGGCTGCACAGCTATAGGAGGTGATAGGGAATAGGTATTGCTTTGAACTGCCACAGCCTGAGGAGAGAGTGTGTGTCCTCAATGCATATATACATTTATGCCATTAATGATTTGTTTGGTACTGGTGATATCCCCACTGCTACTTTTGGCTGCATTCACAAGGGAAAGTGAGACCCGATCAGCTCTTGAAGGAAGGATGTAGGTGCCCAAGCCCCAGGAGAAGGGCCTGGCCTAAGAAATACAAGTGGCACGAGACATCTGATGTAGTAGAACATGCAGGGTTCTAGGTCTAGTGAGGCTTGATTGGCAAATATTCATTATTTTCTTTTTTATGCATTAATTCTGAATTACTAAGATGCCTCCTCTCCACCTACCCAGGTTTCTATTAGTAGGCTGGAGATTGTACCTTAGGGTCTGTAGGCTGTCAAATTAAGTAGTGTAGTGTTGGACGTACAGGCATCAACATCCTCTGCTGTCCCTTGCCTCAGCTCTTTTTTGGTGTGAAACTACATGCAGCTTTTACGGTACATAGATGCTATCATGTTATTACCTTTAATCCTTTCTGAATGAGTGGTACTGTGTCTTAAGAAGGATGATCAAATAGAAAAAAAGATTGAAAGTGGTAAATATTCCAGTAGCTGGATTTTACTAGCCGCTCCATCATAAATAAAAGGTTTAACATAACGTGATCTGAAGAGACATATTTCAAGTGGGCTAGCTTCTGTATAAATAGACAGTTTGACTTCACATTCAACTCTACTTGACTAAAATACAAACTAACACAAATGTGTAAAAATATGTCAGAAGTAGGACCAGAACCCAGGTCTGGAGTTTCTACCACTGATTCATAAGAACACTTCTTTTGTTCAAGTAAAAAATTTCTCTTTACATGCAACCAAAATTATCTGCATAATTTTCCAAGTAATTTGAACCGGCATATCCACATATTCCCATTACAAAGCAATAAAAAAGTGTTCTCAACTTTCAAGGCAAAGTTTTCGTTATATAATTAGACAGACTCATTATTACAATGTACAATAGTGATGATTTTGACACCATGTTTTCTACTTACTAGATTAAAAAGCATTAATCTGCTGGTTTTTTGTAGACATCCTACATGACAACAGGAAGTAATTAGTCATTAAGCAAAAGTGCAGGATTTTGCTTTTTCTTGTTTTCCAGTATAACTGCTGAAACACTAAGATAAAAACTGTGTCACAGGACACCCTCCAGAATGAAAGGGCAGCCACAAAATTTATGCGCCCTGTAGAACCTGCTAGTGAATAAAGAGTTAAACGTACAAGTGCTAAATGGTGTGATTCCACTGAGAGTGGCAGGACAAAACCAGGCGTGTGTATACTGTCCACATCTGCAGAATCCTAAGGTGCCCATCACAGATGCACTATCAATATTCTCTGTTGTTTTCCAAACTACAATATAGTGCACAGTTAAGACTGTACGAAACAAAACATTACATGATTCTGAGCTTGAATTTAATATTTACAGCCATCTTACAAACCCTAATGGTTGCGGAAACTGAAATTTTTGCAATGAGAATAACATAATAAAAGATAACAGCAAATGCTGTTTACCTTCCATAGATAGATACTCTGTTTGTACTGTTCAGTTATGTCTTGGTAGCATCAAAGACATGATTCAATGTTAATTAGCATCATACACTGCTTAGGAGCGAAATATTCTGGGTTCTTGGAGCTTGTAACTACTTTGACAGTGTAGAAATCTCTTCTGTTCTCATAGCATCAGACAGGAAACTAAGTTCATTGCACAGTGTCTCGTACCTGAAGGCCATCCGGATCTGTGCAACATTTGTCTTTCGAATGTCATTTCCCTCAGGTCCTTCTTTACAGTAATTCACCCCTAAGAATTTCTGTTTTTCCTGTGAACAGGATTAAACGTAAGAAAGAAGTCAGCTCAACTGCTTTGATTTTTTGTATAGCTGAGTATTTGTTAGTTGAATGACACCAGTGCAAGTGAAAAGAGCGGCTTCAAACAGTTGACCATTGAACTTTACCTCACTCTTAACCAGTTTGAGAGATATTAAGGCCAAAGTTTATATATAATTACTCAGCGATGCACTCAGTCTGGCTTGCCAAAACCCTTTGTGCTAGTGCTCGGTCTTCACTGCTACATCTTTTAGGTGAGAAGTCAAAAAGAGGCTTAGGTTTCTTTTGTTAGTTAAATGTTGCACAGGAGGAAAATCAGTAGTTGCCACAAGAGAAAGTTGGAAGAAACAACAGAATGTACTTCTAAAGCCCTTTCAAATACAAGCTCCTTGAGAGGAATGTTTGAAAGTGACACAGAAGAGAGGATGCTCTAAAATAAGTCCTAGAGAAAGAAATGCACGTTTAAAGCCAAAGGAATATTTTCTGTAGCAGCCCCTTCTACACAAAAACATGTCTTGCTTACAACAGGTGCTTTTTTCACTCAATGCAAGACAATGTATAAAATGACTAGCAAAGGGGTATCACTCAAATAATTACCGGTTTAGGACTGGATGCAGAACTGAGTATAAACAGGCACCCAATCTCTCTGCCTGTTTTGGAAATTCCATAACAAAGCTACTAAGGAAAAAAGTAGCCTTAATATTTTTTTTAATGTAAGACTGCATAGCAGATAGTTTGTGAATATTTCTATAAAAAGAGGACAAGGATGTGCACAAATACATTACATAAGCACTTACTATTCAGATTTTAGACTATTGACTTCCCAGTTCCTACATGCCCTAATATTCACAAAAGAGATTTTTTTTCAGCCATAATTACCTTATCTGACAATCCACTCTGTAATACGCTGTTTCTTGCTATTTCACACAAGTCACAGGTACTCAGTTTCCACACCTGGGCTGCAATAGCATATTCTTCCATGAGAGCTTCCTGTATCACCAAAACATGTTTAATATTAAATTATATGCAAATAAGATGTAAATGGCTGTGTACTCATTAATAATTGAGGCATTTATACATGCTCTTTAGATAGCTGTGAAAAATTAGAGATTTAAGACTTTAACATTACAACTACTAACAAACAGAATTGTTTATTTCAAATTTCCCAAGGGTGACTGTTAAATAAGTAATAGGTACTGGGTACCCAGTTATTTAGTCTAAGAAATTGCATCCTGCAGTCCAGATCCTCAGAGGCATTTATTAGGCAATTTCAAAAGAGATCCCAGGGTATATAATCCTTGGAGGATCTTCTCGTAAATCTTTAATGAATACTACACGGACAGATAGCAGGGCAATTTCTCACTTCTGACCTTCCACACATGGAGGCTGGGTCTGACTCTAGTGGGCTGTCACAGCTTAGGATCTTCCACGCTATGTGTAACTCGGCTGGTGCTGCACCACATCCGTGCAGAAAGCCCCCCCAAAAACCCTATGTCCTTTCTAGCAAAATTACATCATGGGCCAGAAGCAAGTTTGGGTGAAGCACACCAGAGCTCAGCTTGTCTTCAGAACACAGACAACTGAGCAACGTATAGGCCACTCTAAGGCACAGCATCACTCAAGTCAGCGCCAACCACAAAATTGGGGCATGAAAACCAGTGACCAAGCGTTTCTGTCCCGCCAGGCCAGCCAAGGGTGAGAATCAGTGTCTGTTCACTGAGCTCATACGTCATCTTCAGAGATTCCATATCATGTTTTTGTAACGTACTTCCCCAGATTTATTAGTAAGGAAACTGGACTTTCCTGGCACTCTAGAGGATTGTTTATGAAGGCTCAAACCTCCCTTCAGCCTCATCCTTCATTCTATACTTCAACAGCCAACACTGGAGAAGCAAGAGTACAAAAGAAACATAATTAGGAAATCAGACATTTCCCTCTGAAACCTAACAGTGAGTAGTAGACTGAGAATGAGGAAGAATAATGAATGAAGTGACTGAAAGACATGAAACTGTATATCCTAAGCAATGACATAAAAGAGTTTTCAGGTCATTCTGGGCCTGTGTGGTGCTGTTGCCAAATTCAAAGACAAGCGCTTTTTGCAATTCTTACCTTTGTATAATGAAACTGCATAGGATCATCTGTGGAGAGAGAGACATGAAGTCCCTTGTGGAGAAATTCTCGTAGTGGATTTTTTGAGTACTCCAAGAATAGGCTGTTGTTACTAAGTGGAGACATAGCAATGGGTATTTGTGCAAGATAATAAAGATACTGGAGGACAGGACTCTGCAGAACAAAACACAGTCAACATTTAATGATATTATGGGATAACGAAGAAAAGAAGGATTTCCCTTAGATAAAATGGAAACAGTATTACAGAGGGAGGACTAAGACAAAAAAAAATTAGGTTGACATTAAACTCTTAACTTCTTTGAGAAAATATTTAAAAGTCTGAATTTTAAATGTTACTGATCTTTATAAAAATATACATCCTTCAACATATATGTCATCTTTTTTAAAATATGGTAACTGATATCACTGTAGATTACTAAGTACATATGACTATTAAGGGCACTGCATTTGATGTCAACTGCACACTTTACCCCAAAAACCTGAAACAGATAACATGTATGAAGTACTAAGGATTTTTTTATGTTCAAGACTGCAGTTCAATAGGTAAATTTTAGGAGCAGAAGTAGTTTGAATTTATTAAAAGTCATGTTTTGCTGTTGCACATAATATAAATAATTTGTGATCACTTCATTTTTATTACTATTTTTGGCTTAACCAACCTGTGAACCTAAAAAGTGCCATAATTGTCATCATCGTCATCATCATCTGCTTATTGCACCAGGAGAGAGTGAAGAAAACCTCAGTTACATACAGCCATAGTACTACTCTGGTTGGGTCTAATTTTAGGAATTACTGGTTCTGAGCGTAACATCACACATGATTTTAGGCAAAATTTTTCTTTGTTCTTGAAAATGTTGAAAAATAGAGAGAACTCTCTAGCAGTGACCAGAAAATCCAACTTGGAATAGAATGCTTTCTGAAATATTTCAATAAAAGCAGTTCGAGTCTGCCACCCACTGACCAATTATTTTAATTACAAAACGGTGGCCGGGGAATTAGTTGTGTCATGGTTTTTATTAAGTGATACGCCAGGAATGATAACATTTGTCCTGTCATAACAATCAAGTTGTATATAAAATATTGCTGTATTATACAGCTGCATTAGATTTCTTGATCACGTGATCCCAGTTATTGTAGTCGGAAATAATCAAAACCTTAATGAACCTTGAAGTACAGGGATCTGGTCAGGGAAAATTACCTTTGTCCCTGTAATTCTAGCTCTGCTTGGAGTAACCAAAAACAGGTGCTGCCAAGTCCTTGACTTACTGAACAGTTGATCTTCGCTATGAAGACATAGCTGTAAAATATTCACTGAGGAAAAGCTGTATTTTTGTAGTTTAAATCACAAATAGGAAGTTCAGCTGAGCTTATTTGTTTCTGATCAAAGTGAAGAATTACTTGTGCCTTCCTAAAAAAACTAATTTGGGGCTGCCCAGATAAAGTCAACTTGGTGACTGCTGTTAGAAGCAGTGACTGATGTCTAAGCAGAGGGAGGTGAGATTAGATGAGCAATAAGCAATACCTTCTTCAAGAGCAATCCGTGAGAAATGTTGTCTGCTGTCAGAAAGGCAGATACAAGGTGTGTGATAGACCCAGCTTCTCCACAGTGAGGTCGAAACAGAAAAGTACACATGCCTCTTTCTCTGAGGAGATTAAAAGCAAATTCCACAAGTAAAAAATGCACCGTTCTTCATCTATTTCGTATATAATTATCATTAATATGGGAATTTAAAACAAAAGTTACACATTCTCATACAGTTTGGCATGCCATCTAATCAGGCTTACCTGTGGGCTGCTGTCAAAAGGGGCAGGTCCCTCTGCCCAAGCCCCTTCCACCACCTGACATATTTGTGTCTTCCTCCTTCTTTCCTTTCCTAGTGACATCTCATTTAGCAGTTGTTTAGCTACTAGATGAACCGTTATTTAACTAATTTCAGTTGGGGAAACTGGCAGGTGGAAAGTGAAGTGAACTGATGCAGCCTGTGTCCGCATCATTCAAAACGAAGGAAGAAGCATTCACATGTTGCCAAGAGTGAGCTAACACTACCTGGGGTGTGACAACAACCTGCCACCTCACCAGGTTACATGGAGCATAAAACCACACCCTCAGTAGCACAGAGATTATCTACAAGTGTTAGTTGTTACACTAGATTTCATGCTATAATTCTTAGAACTATTTTATTTTTATCATCTGTATTAAAAACTATGCTGGGTTTTAGGTTATAATGGACCCTGGTACTCGATGCAGACAGATGTCCCATAAGTATTTGGAGATGTTCAAAACAAAAAATTTAAACAAGGACTACTAGAGTGTTAGACAGTTGTAGGATGGATGTTTACTGACATTTCTCCTGAAAATGAATGTGAGGATGTAGTCCATCCTTGCTGACTTCACTAATACTACCAGAAGTGTAAAAAAGTCGTGTGGTGCCTCAAATACTTGGTATGTTTAACCTGGTGAACACTTTTGCTGACTCATTGATTAATTGTATCATCTAACCTTGCTGTAAGAATATTTAATGATTATCTAGGGAGATTTTTAAACAGTAGTTGAAATGATCTGGAGGTAAAAAAAGAAATGCATCAATTCTGATTCTGTCTTTGGAAAAGAAAAAAAATGTTGACTACATTTTACTAAGGGATGACTTAGCTATCCTGCTGTACTGTGTCCTGTCCATTATAGAACTAAAAGTAACAACTAGGCCTGTTTTTTGCAGGTACAAGGTAATTTAAGGTGGATGGTTTTATTATGAGCTTTGATTATATAGGGTGTTAGAAAAAGAAATGCTTGAGGTAGCAGTGGGAGAGAAGTAGTAACATTTTGAATGTTTATTTAAATAAGACCTGTTAAAATGACAAATCTGTGCACCTCCTGTAAAAAAATCCCCACGTTTTATAAATAGTAATGAAGCAAATTCTTGCCAGGTAAGTGATGGCACCATAATACCAACAGATAACCTCACTGTGCCTCAAATTGAGTCAGTTCTACAGGTCGCTTAGTGAGTCAGCCACAAAGTCAGGAACATAACCTCAGGTTGAATTTCAGGCTTTACTGAGCCTGATGCGAAGATCTGCTTTTACAGTCATGATCTGCTTTTACAGCCAGTGTCATAACTCCCTCCTTAATTTGCCTAGACAGTAGTCTCAAAAGTAGAAAATCTGAATGAGTCAACAAGCATGCTAAAGTAAGTTAGTGAGATGTGCAGTTTATAGTTATGTCCTCCTTTGTCTGTTTTTGGTAACAGCAGCAACCCTTAAACCAATATTTCACAACATAACTTTGTATCTCATAAATTACTGGGAGGTAGCAAGTTACCAAGAGGTACATTATATTTGGAAATCCACTGTGATTCCAAGCAAAGGACAACAAGTCAATTTTGTGGGGTTTCTTCCTTTGTTTTGTTTGTTACATTTAGGTGTAAGGAATTCACAAAACAAAGATACACACAAATGTCGAAGGAAGGTACTAGGCATCAGCCTTTACAACTTCTGAATATTTCATTTGAGTTCATTTTGCAGTTAACGTTTGCAAAATAACTCTTGTACTCCTCTTGGACTCTTCACAATAATTTAAAATAACCTTGCTTCAAAATATATATGATCTAGTCACTGACTTAGATTGAGACCAAGATTATTGACTTTTCTTTCTGGAAGCTCGTAAAAGAGAAGATGCCTGCTTACCTCCTCAGGTTGTTTAGCAACATGATGTTCACATACATATAATACAAATAATAGCTATACGGGGGATTCTTCTCACTGGTCCAGAGGTCAGGGTTAAGGCTCTTGTCAGAGAACATATGGCCGCTGTGTTTGGATTCATCATCGACACTGTCAAAGCCAGTCACCTGGTGGGAGAAGGGATTTACAGAAATCAGTGTTTTCAAGAAGCAAACTTCAACATTACTGACTCTTGCTTCAGGACTTGCTTGTGCAAAGCATCTTGCGTCTTTCTTTCCCCTCCTTACACTAGCAGTCATACCATGCAGACAGCAGGAATAATATGTTTTCTTGGAGGAAGTTACACACGCTTTTTTCTTCATAGACAAATAGGAGACCCAGGTGCACAAAAGCCTTCAGACTCCTGGTGGGGGCATAGGCCTCTAAGACTCCCTCAGATCCAGATTATAATCCCTGAAACTCATCTGCTTTGTTATTTGAAACGCAGTTGAAGGCCAGAGGCTCCCAGGAATCCTCCAAGATCTGGTTTGGGTCATACTCAGAAATGTCGCTTTTAATCATGTCTCAGCAGCTACATCCCCACCTCTCTCCTGAGTCCCATCAGGATCTACACAATGCTTTCTTTCTGTGTCTCCTTTTTGGAGGCCAATCCCAGAGGCAAGATCAAAGTACACATTCTGGATTATGATGTTCCCTCCACACAAGAGTGTGTGAACCATTTTTGGTTTCTCTTTATAGAGAGGATACTGGGAGGACAAATAAATAGCTGTTGAGCTGTTTCAGAGGAAATAAATGGCATCTATCTGACAACAGGACCTTACCCAGGCTTTTATTAAATTATATGTGAGGGCTTTACAACAATAATACAAGTAATATATGGAGAGGGAAGCTTTTTTAATGTCCACAAATAGCTGTGGACAAACAAAATTTATGAGTAGGAGAGGATCCATTTCATGTGAGACAGAAAATCCAAATGTACTTACATATTTGAGGAAAAGGTGCAATTCTCTGTGGTCTTTGGGATTGATTGTTGCTTCAAACAAAGGTAGAAAAATGTTCTCCAACATCTTCCCAAAACTAGGCAGAATATTTTTTGACCTAAATATGTCACTGAATGAAAAAAAATTTACACAGTAGTGACCATTCTTTAATTAGTTTTTATTTTTCCTCACTTTTCTATTTTCTGTTATTTGTGTGTATTCTACCGCTTCAGATCTACCAGGATTCAGAAATTCAAAGTTTGTATCAGAGCAGGGATTTTCTCTGTGCTGTTTCCTGCACTGCCTGGCACTCTGCTTCATCCAGGCTCCAAAAACAGAGAGAGTATGCAGGGGTAGATGCTGTCTCAAGAACAGTGACAGCAATCCAAGCGCTAATAGGCGAGATAAGGAATTACCTCTCATGAAAGATTCTGTTTTTCCAAAGTTGCAACGACTCCAAATGAAAGTACAATATTCTGCTTTAGTGAGCCTCTCAGAAAAGAAAAGCAGTACTACAGTGTGTCATTAAGTACGTGACTTAATTAAAGTGTTAATTACAGTATGTTTGCAAGAAATTAAAGGAGAGAAGTTTTCTCCCTAATGAGAAACACACTCTGGGGGATATATGTGACCATGACAGCCCCTTTTCTACGTATATTCCAACTATGCATTTTCAAGTCATGGAGCTCCAGTATTAAGGCTGTCAAAATTGTCATGGGAGACTGTACTACTACATGCAGTATTAGAAATAAAGAACTTAATAAAGTCCACTTAATAAAGTTCCAAAAACCACTTAATAAAGTCCCAAAGGATGCTTAAAAACTAAGAAAAACTGATACTGATTTAAGGTTGCAAATAGGAATCAGGGGTTTGAATTGAAGTTCACTGAGTCATTGATCTTGAGGAAGTTTAATGATAACAGTTTTACAGACTATTTTCTATTCCTTTATGGAATTCAAGAGTTGATTTCTTTTGATTACTAAATTGTATTTTAACTTGCCTTTGAATTCAGCTTACTTTCACCCAGTTGCAATTTTTAGTTTTATTATCTTCAGACTTACAAATAATACGCCCAAGTTTTGAATAACTACATAAAGAGTAGGTTCAAATCCCATCTCCCGTCTTCCACCCCCAGACTATCAGAAAAACTGCAGCAACGGTCAAGAATAAATTTCCCAGGCTGTTTCTTATAAATAGAACTATAGGGCAGCTCATAAACCATCTAAAAAAAATCAGAAATTAAAACAAATAATTGGTATGATTTCTAACTATTAAAATTACCAAGACCTCCAGATTACTTACTAGATTCTGGGAACCTGAATTATCCAGCGCATATTAGGGGAATAAACTTTATGCTTAATGAACCATTTTGCCAAGTTCAGCCATTCATCTGGAGACCGTCCATAAATGGATAAGCGGGGTTCTGTATACTGGTACTTACTTTCTTCTAGTTCACGGGCTACTTCCTATTAAGTAATAAATATATTTGCTTTAATAAGGACACTGAAGATCATTTACAGCTAGTAGTATACTTATCATTGTATTTTCCTCAGACCAGACATAACTATATTGTCTCCATTAAAGATAAAGGGAATCTCTTGTCTATTAATCCATTATTTTATTTTAGGCATTTAAATATTCTACTAGCAAGCTACCTCAGATATCATTTGAGTATAACTAACTGTGAGACCTAGATTTAGAGGACAATATTCTTGTGCAGTTAATGCAAACACTTTTGTAAGACATATGTTTAAAATTGGTAAAACAGAATTTACTATTTAAACTGTAGTAAATGGCTACATAAAATATGCAGACCAATGGAGAATCTGACCCGGAATTCTTGGTGATAAGCAATTTTAAGCCAATTGATTTTAGACAAGCACTTCTGTACATCTAAGATGACCTGACATCTAGTTCATGAAAACTACTACTTCTTTTGTTGTAAGAAATTAATTTGAATCCTGTGCATGCATGTGCAGAGATAGATTTATGCAGAGGTGCTTCTCAAGCAGCCCATGAGCCAGCTACATCCTAACAAATTATTAAGCATGTGAACTGTCCCTTGGCTGCTCTCCATTAGTTTGAAACAGCACAAGACTGCTTTGAACTCATACACAGGTTATGCATATGAGTTTCTATGTCATAAAATTATTTAGAAAACAGCAGTGACTGACTTAGCAGAGGTCTGTCTCTGATGAATTGCTAGGGCAAGCTCAATACTTGGAATCACTTAACCATAGTGTTACCTCTAGGTACAATTATGGTATTACAAATCTTTTACAAACATTCATTTCTCTGCAGCTGGAGAAGCTTGAAACTTACTTACCTTGACCATGCGAGCAAAATATTCACCACCAATATAGTTCTCAGTTTTCAGATACAAGTCCCTCAGCTCACTGGCACCAACTGGATTGTACTTGGAATTGAATTTGTCAAATCGATGAAATGTTTGACGACCCTGGAGGAGGAGAAAACCCAAATAACCATAGTTTTGAGTACACACAATAGTTTATAAAATAAATTGCCTAGCAATAAAAGGCACAGAAAGGAAAAGGCTATACTAACTTCCTTCAAAGATGCAAAGTAATGCATGAATTCAATTTCTGATTTAATAAGTTATCATGCAAAAACTGCAGACATGCAAATTTTACTCTTAGAAATCTAGCTTCTCTAGTTTATCTTGTCATTTTAATAAACTTACTGCATGGACATCTAAAGAGTCTACAGTGAGGTCATAAGGGTCCATGTGAAGGCTTTCAAAGACTTGCTTTAAAGTCATCTTCTTGCCTTTTTTCTCTGCAACAATCCTGTCAGGCTCCGTTTGATAAGTGTGCTTAATAAACCTCAGTAAGTGTTTCTGGTTCATGCAAGCAGCAGCATGGATATGAGTATCAACCTGAAATCAAAAGGTTATTCATGATCATCATCCATATAGATAAATTAGCAAAGTATCTATGTTAGTGATAACAATGACTGAAGCATTCTAAAATATTCCTTAAGTAAGAAATGGATTAGTGCCTAAGCAAGTCAAAATGTTTCAGAACCCTGAGATTTTGGGTTTGGAGTAATTTTTCAAAAAGCAGAACTATAAAGATAATAGCCCTCAATTAATAGTTTCCTACTTAAATAAGAACATTTTCAACAAGTTAAGATACATTAGAAGTGTAAATCACAGAACGTGGGTTCAGATTAAATTTCCTGACAAGAACCAGAGGGTTTCCACAGGTATGCTTTCCTTTTGCTCAGAAGCTTGCACTGCTATTTGAGCTGCCCATATTAGAACACAATTCAAAGAAACAACTGATGAGATCAGGGGGCTTGTTTGATTTAGGTTTTCCCTTCAGTATGTGTAATTCCTTAGGTGCCTCCAGCAGGTATGTAAAATGAATCTGTTGCAGTTCCTTGCAGTCAAGGGTTTATTATCTGAACAACACCGATAAAGAATAGAAGAAAATCAGGTATTTTCCCCAACAACTTTTTGTTTGAAAAGTCAGGTAATACTAATTGCGGTTCCTAAGGACCAAGTACCTGAAAAGGAAGAATAGGCCTTAGCTAGGATAATGGCCTTAAGAAGTCTAAAAGCACAGCAATATCCAGTATGTGGATATTGGGTCCTAAGAGCTGCTGCTTCTGAGTCCATTTGCTCTGAATTTCCTTGAGAAATTATGATTGAACAACAAAACAGCCTAGTGCATGTCCTAGGCAAAACAATTAAATTACTCTACCAACAAATTCCTATCAATTTAAAGCCCAACCAAAGCAAACCACTGTTTTGATTAGATTTCACAGTTGACACGTAATGAGCACAACAGCCCTGGGGACAGCTTGACACACTCTGAAATTGCCTTCAAGTCCAGACTGCCAAATGCTAGCAGAAGTAGTTTTAGCTCACCCAGAAGCTGTGGTGCTGCAGCCTGTCTGCTAAATTTCCCATTTGCCTCCAGCCCAGGTCCCACCTGGACATAGAGGGCTGCGAGCACAGGCATATGGTCAGAAGCAATTGCCAGCTTTCACTAACTTGGCCTTGTGCGCCAACTGCCTTGTGCTGGAGACAAGGCTTACAAGACCAACTGGCAGAATGGTTCTGCAGAAAGAGTAGGAAGCAAGACGGTTTGTAATACAAGTCTCAAGATGATATATATAACAGGGACAATATCGTTCAGTCCAGAAAGCACCACATAGTACTGTCCTATATATTGGCAGGAGATGGTTTGGAATCATTATGAGTAACGCTTTACCATGAAAGCTTATGTTAAACTGTAGTGGAAAGGGCTGCTCTAACTCCTCATACAGAGTAAGAAGCTTCAAAGCAGAAATAAAAACGAATCTTGCTTCTGCACAACACTAGTAATGTGACTGTCAGAACGCACCCAGTTTTGCTGTCTACATTTGAAGGTTTAAATAGACCAAATACTGACAACATTCCCAAGAAATGTCACAAAAGGAAATAGGAGCTGGAAACCCACACTGCCGCATGATTGTAAAAATGAAACATTTGGCTTTCAAGATGTAATTTGAGAATTAATTTGATCACCTGTATACATGTATTTGTACATCCAGAAGACAGCACGAGGCAGAGAGGGAGCTTTTCAATCTCACAACGTCATAACAAGATCTGAAGGTTGGATGCTGACATTAGATACAAGCTCCTAAAGATACTACTTTGGAACAGTTTGAACTCACCACGCTGCGCTTTTTAAAATGCAAGTAACCAGCATTCCCAGGGATGCACTTCCAACAAGACCTGCGTAGCCTCTATGCAGGAAGTCACACTAGAAGGAATTCTCAGATAAACCAGCTACAAGGAGTCACTGAACCCACATCTTTGCAAGGGCTCTCATCCAGGACTCTTCTGTCCCGGACAGAATCATAGAATTGCCTTGGTTGGAAGGGACCTTTCAGATCATTGAGTCCAACCATCAACCTAACACTGACAAAAACCATCACTAAACTCTAAGCACTATGTCTGCCCATCTTTTAAGTACCTCCAGGGATGGTGACGCAACCACTTACCTGGGCAGCCTGTTCCAATGCGTAAAATCCCTTTCAATGTGAAAATTTTTTCTAATATTCAATCTCCCATCTGGTGCAAGACTTGTTCTCTAGGCCCCTCATCAGCTTTGTTGCCCTTTTCTGGAAACACTCCAGCACCTTAATGTCTTTTTGTCATGAGGTGCCCAAAAGTGGACACAGTATTCAAGGCTGGGCCTCACCAGTGCTGAGTACAGGGGGGTGATCATTTCCCTACTCCTACTCACCACGCTGCTCCTGATACAGGCCAGGATGCTGTTGGCCTTCTTGGCCACCTGGGCACACTGCTGGCTCATATTCAGCTGCAGTCAACCAACATGGACATATATGACATAAGACCAGTGCCTTCCCCTCTGCGTAGTGACTATGTCTGCAGCTTTCAGATTCCACCAACAGAAGTAGTTAACATCCTGATCTGCTTTTAAGATCAGTAGGAAAAAGATCCTGGAGCACTTGAATGAGTAACAGCCATACTCCTGCAAAGTAAACCTTATGCTATGACATACAGTCCACAGAAATGCCACTGTTTTACTTGGCACATGTAGTCATTTAATTTGCAGTTTATACACACAGAAGTTGTTACGGCCTTTTAAGGGTAAATCTCTCTCCATGTGAATGTTAATAGCATGACCAAAGACCAGGATATAAATATTAACAGTTAATTGTTAGTGGCTACCTAGTTCAAATATGCTAGACACTTTAAAGCTAAATGAAAAAGAAACATATTACTGTCTTGAAGTACACAACATGAAGTACATTACTAATGTACAGTAAACAATGCTGTGTCTAAAATAGTAAAACCAGCTCCCCTAACATATTACACTCTTCAGAGTAGTTATATTGACATTTGAACACAAGTGCATTATATATATATATGCTTACTCAGGTTAATAAAGGTCTTATGTTTTAGAAACAAATATTGTTTACTATAAACTCTTCCTGGACCAATGAAATACTACAAACTACAAGGCTTGGTCAGCTTCTATGGGAGAGTAAAATAATAGTTAATAGATGCCCTATTAAGGCCTAAACATTCAGGAAAAGCAAGTCATAAGCATAGACTACCAGGTGTAGGTAACCTAAATAAGTGCAGTTTATTAATTTTCAAATGCAGTAGTTCCAGTGGTGGCTCAGCTACTGGAACTAGTGAGTTTTGAAACAAACAAACAAACAAATAAAACCAAACCAAAACAGAACACTTCCTTTTTATTTAAATCCACACATATTGCCTACTGTTAGGAGGGCAAGGACTGAAAGCAAGGAGACATTTTGTTTCTTTTGTTTGCTTGTACCCAAAGATCACATGACACAAGAGGAACCGCATTTCTTTTATAGTCCTGATTCCCTTTGAGAAATAATGCTCCCAAATGTGCCTCTGCAATTCAGTCAGCTCCTGTGAAATCTTCTCCAGGCTCCACAAGCACATCACACACATAGCTCTACAGCTGAGCTAACCACATCAGGCACATTCTCCGAGAACCAAGATTTTCCTTCCCCCCTCCCTCTCCCTAAATATATTTATTTCCCAAAAGCAGAAAGACTTTCCTTTAGTCTCTTTCATGCTTTTTCCAGAGAACATGCAGTACTTTTGCTACCTTTTTTAACTACCCAGTGTATTTTGACCTTTAGGCAAGCAGCAACTTTAGTAATGACAAAAGCCTTCTAGATTATTACACAGCTTTTTCTTCATTGCTTTTTAAAAGCGATGCAACTTTTGGAAGATTTTACTGACTTGAGCTTTGACCTACCCTAGTACATAATTAATTAGCGTGCATACTTTTGTGCATTTTCACTATCTAAATGAAGCACCTAAACACAGAATCCTTAGATATAGCTTATATGATCTGACTTGGTTAGTGATTTTGTATTATTATTTGAAGTGTTATCACGCTAAGAAATTGTTAGTAATTTCATTGTTATGTATTATGAAAGGCATCTACTAAAAGAATTTGAACAGATTTTCATATGAGGCTGACAAATGCCCTCTTTGCTTCTTCCACCCCCCCAAGGCAAAATCAGTCCCATTTTAAGCTCTTATTTTGTTTTTCATGCAGTACACTAAGTAAGCTGAGGTTTTCTGGGCCATGAATAGCAAGCCCCTACCACAAGGTCTGTTTGCTTTTATTTGCAAACTTTCTGCTTGCATTTCCAAATTTGTTACAATGCCGCTCCAACCCAGTGCCCCTTAAGTGGAAAAAAACCTCGGCTGCATGCCCTTAGCCAAATGTCCTGTTGCAGTTCTTATTCTCCCCTCCCCCTAGGAGGAAACCACCTACCAAAGGTCACATTAATCTTCAGTGAAAAGAAGAAACACAATGACTGACAGAAGCCTCTTGCAACACATAAGATGCCTTCAACGAACCCACTGTTTTAAAAAATGAAAACAATTGTCAACACAAAAGTTTCCTTAATTCTTTTAATTCCGTCACCTCATTCAAGCAATGGTCGACATCAGTTTTCTTGCAATTAAAGGATGGTAGAATTCCCTTCACTCAGCAATTCTCCATGTAATGAAGCTAGCCTGTCTTCCTCTGCACCTTCTCACTTCAGGCTAGCCCTTTCCTTTCCGTATTGTCCTGACCGCCCATGCCATTCTGCCTGCAGGCTTTGTGCATTAAATGCTTGTGCTTCTCAGCCAAGATGGCTACATCTGCATACAACTTCCAGCTTGAAGGAGTTCCCATTGCCCTCCAAAGCTCATCTCACCAGCACCAACTTCCCAAAAACACTGTCTCCCTTACATTCTCACATTGCTTCTCTTTCCTCCCACTGTCTCTCAACTCTCCACAAAACATCCATCACAGATCTATTTTATGGATGCTTATCTGTGCATGTCAGAAATAATGTTGCACTGAATTAGGCATATGCTCTAGATTCAGAGCAATAAGTGATAAATACAGCTAAAACAAGTAGCATTAAAGGGCAGCCCTTTTAATGATATGGAAATTTTCCAGTGCATAGATTAGTAGTATCCACAGCTGCAAACTACCAGATTTTCTAAACACATAAACATGTAAATACTTCTACCCCAATAGCTATGGGATTCATGAGCTTGACACTGAATCCTCTGAAGCCTTTACCTCAATGCTGGAGTGAAGGGAAGTAATTCCAGATGCCACAGCTAGATTCCCTGCTCACCAAACTGCATTAGCTTTTCAGATCAGATGCAACAGCTTTATACAATGAGCTTGATTCTTTCCTTGCAGCTCTGTAATAAGCGTGAGAGGCAGAATACACAAAATACTCTGCCCTAGGGTAGCACAATAATGCTCCTGGGAGCCAAAGTAGTCCCTAGAGCTCAGGATCTTGCCTGATTTAAATCACATTTATGCCATCTAAGGCAATCCAGAAACCAGGAGAGACAGGAGATGAGAACCTGTCTCCAGCTTCTTGCTTGGCTAGACATACAGCTAGAATTTACTTCCTTCTTTTCTAACCAGTACTTAAAAAAAAAAAAAAAAATCAGTTGCAACGATCTAGACCAAATGATGCGTCACGGCAGCAACCAGCTATTGCAACACAGAATTCAGTAGAGCTGTATCAGGCACTCTAGAAACTGTTCTTCCATGCACAACTACCCTGGCCTGAGCCAAAGCTCTGCTGCCACACGAGGCTGGGCTTCTGCACTAGGGAGGCTGTAGGCAGAATAATATAATGTGTAAAAATGACATATAATCAGGTTTGGTTTGCTGACACACCGAAATAATGACTAAGAGAGAAATAATATAGAAGGAGGCTTAGGCTGTCATTTTTTCATCTTTAGAAAACTGCATCAAAGCTATCTACAGTGAAGGACATCTTGGTTAAAGTGGTGTTTTTATGACACGCTCTTTATGGAAAGTATACTGCATTATAGGTAGACTTCCTGTAAATCCCCAAATAATCTTGTTTTCCTCCTGTCCCTCTGACTTGCTATCCCCAGTAATGTTTGGATCTGTAACCTGGTGGAAGTGTTTCCTCTCTAGTAACAGTATCAGCAGTGGAACTTACAACATGAAACCGATGCTTCTAGAGCCTCTATTTTCAAGATGTTTCTCTCTCAGCCAGTCCTAAACAGGGTGAACATATGAAAAGCAAGAAATAAGAATTGCCTCCCAAAAAAGCTGTTAATGAAGTTGTCTGTTACATCTCTCAGACACCCATTAGTGGCAAGGTCAATCAGTGAACATGAATTACTGCATTTAGAAATGTAGTGTAGAAAGCTGGCCAGCATTATTTGCTGGCATGACAATCAAAGGTTACTAGGTTCCCCCCCCCCCCTTCTCTCTGCCCTCTTCCCCTCTTTTTTTTTCCTGGTTTAATAGTTCTCCTCCAGTGATTTCATCTATTTAATAAATCCTACAATGAGGCTTCTATTAAATAAGGGAAATGTACATGTCAATATATACATCACCAGGACGTTATTGGGCTTAACCTGAACCAGGGATATGTTTTGCACTGATCAAGCTGCAACTAGAAAACTGCCCTTTAATAACCAGACAAATATTTCTATAGACAGACAAGAATCCATAGGTTGTAAGACAGTCCGACTGGCTCTACTTGGCTCCCCACAGGAGGTGGATAACTGTCTGTGTAGGAGAATGCTAACTTTAGAGAAGACTCTTGAGTCTGCTATCAGCATGGCTCTCCCATGTTCTCCAGCTCCTGCATAGCAAAGTGCAGTCAACACATTCTCCACGTAACTCCTGGGTTGTCTGGATTAAGGATGAAATTAAGTAATAAGAGTTTAGCTCTACAGCACACAGACTCAGAACTGAGTTTTAGCCTTTGTGTACTAGGGTGTCTTGCCTCCCAAAGCAATTGTGTGAGATTTTCTGAGCGGGGCTTCCAATAGACCACTGTGCCCAACAAACCCCAGGTAATTCCAAGCCAATAGTTCATTTTTTTAGCAGAAATACACCTTCAAAGTAAAGGATCTACACCTGAATATTATTTTACTTTTATATTTTACTTGCATTAAAATGTTGCTAATTGCAGGAGGAATTTGCTGTGCTTTCTTGGTTTTGGAGCTGTTCTTGTTATTAGGAACTTTATTTTGTCTCTATTTTTCTTTCTTTGTTGCCTTTTTTTTTAAAAAAAAAAGTGAAGCCAAGATATTTGTTTACCTAACATGTGTTTACTCCCTTTATGACATATATCCATGTGCTGCACTGGCAGATGTCCTTCACTGCAGATAGCTTTGATACAGTTTTCTAAAGATGAAAAAATTACAGCCTAAGCCTCCTTCTATATTATTTCTCTCTTAGTCATTATTTCGGTGTGTCAGCAAACCAAACCTGAGGACATCCGTGCAGCAAGAATTTTTAAAGCAGTAAGTAGCAGTAGGAATGATCTCTGTTAGAGAAGAAGAGCAAGCTTGTTCCTGCTGTCTTGAATCTGGGTGTTGCCAGAGGGGAAGTAATGCACATTCACTTTGGCTCTTGAACAACGTGAATCTATTTGTAGATTGGCTTATTTAACAGCAGATAATTAGAAAAATCATTAAGACATGCCTGAGACATCGAACATTTGCTTTTAAAACAAAAGCTGAACTTAGCAAATGCAGTCCTGTTAATTACAGCTTCTCAATAATCAAATTGATTGTCTAGGCAGTTACCCACTCCACACCTCTGTCCTTCGCACCTCTCAGTCACCATGTGTTGTTTTATTAGTGTCTCTGTCAGCCAGTGCAGTGTTTTATCCAAATGAGGCATGGAGTAAATATCTTGTCCAAGGTTATGCAAGAAAACTGTCAAGTGAGGAGGTTATTCTCTGCCATTTGAGTCCTGCTTGAGTAAATTAGCTAATTGATCCTGCCATCTATGCACTTAGATAAACCTGTGAAATTCATTAGCATCTACCTAACAACCCATCTGCTTCTACACTTATGTTAGATGTTATGTTATGTACATTCACGAAACACTTTTGTTCAGCAGATTTTGTATTTGAAAGTTTACTACCACAACAGCAACAAACACTGAGAAGTCAGCACACTGGACACTATAGGGAAGAGCCAAAAGTTCTGATGTACTAGTGCTAACCAAAACATAACAAGGACTGAAGCATTGATCTAAACCCTGAAGTTACAAAATGAGGACTACCTCTTCCAGTTGCATATAGAAACAATGCAAAATGGACATGAAGTGGTTAAACCCACCAGCAACAATGACTGCTTTGTGAAGAAACCTCACCTACCAAACTGAAGTATTATCTCTCCAGTAACTTCCTTTTAACCTCAGGATAGGGAAGCAAACAAGCAGCATAACACTGTTGCTTCCATGCTTTGAAGAGAATGCAGTTCCCTTAGGTGTCAGTATGTCAGGAAACGAAACCAGGTCCTTGATTCCCCTACCTGTCTCCTCATTACATCCCAGTGTGTCTCAGAGGCAGCTAAGAATATAACTCAAATAACAATCTTTTTACTTAATATTTCACAGACATTTTTTACCAGATACTGATGGGAGCATGAACCCTCAGTTCAGTTTCTGTGGGACAGAAAATTCTTTTGACATGTATTTAAACACTTAGTTTCAATATGAAGTGAATTTCTATACAGCTCCAAAATCTATACAGCTCTCCTACTACAGTCCAGTACTACTTACCTATGTGAGAGCAGGAAAATGCACTTGACTGTCTTTAAGGGAATTCATTAAAATGAATGAAACCTCCATGTGAATATTTTATAATTTAACTGAGCTTCATTTAATTAACTCTGTTTCATTCCTTTAAAGCAATCTACATACAATTAAGCTGCTTTGGTTCTGAATAACTTAACAGATGAGTTTCACATAATCCATTTAACCCACTTACATTCAAGTTAATTCTCCTGGAGCTTTCCCATGTAGAAAAATGTTAATATTCTTAAAATAACATAATTCAATTGATTGGCATGTACACACCGCTTCATGCACATCATCTACACCTCACACAAGAAAAGCAAAATTGCTGGAACTTTACTAAAAACAATGTAATGCCTTTAATCTTTTTCACACTTACCTTTCTCACATTATAAAAGTCTCGATGGGGATTACTCTTTAGTTCTTTAAATTCCGACATTTCATTTAACATCTCATGTAAACTAAATTTAGATTCTAAAAAATTAAGCCTCCGATGACAGTATGTTTTTCTGTAAAAGAAAACACAAAAATGAACTGTAACTTAACACTATTTGCTTTTCAAGTTCAGAAAGAACTTGAGAGTTTTCACAGTAAAAACAAGTTTGATTTTTTTTTTAAGAAGACCAAGATAAATCCATTCTGCTTATCATACTGGCTAACAAATATATGTCAATATCTGGTATGATTTCAGACCAAAGTTATTAGTGAAACCTCAAACAAAACTCTACATAACAACATTATATCCTTTAAGTTGTCCAAGTATTGTTATCACTTTATCTATGCACAAATTGCAGTTCTTTTAGTAATGATGCTCAAAGAAAGCATAAAACCTGTAATAAAATGTGATGTCAATTGCTACTACTCTGAAACCATACCTCCAATAGAGCATATTACCTCATAACAGAAACAACCTGTAATCCACTTATTCACTATGGAAACAATTTTAAAAAAAACAAACAAACCCAAAGTTTATTTGATTCTTCAATGTTAATATAAGAAGGCAAGATAAGATCCAATGTACTTTCCTTTTTTAAGCCTTAAAAGCACGTATTTTGTGTACAAATATTTTTTTTCCAAAATAGTTTCTTACGCTCTTAGAAAAATGCTTTTTTCTTCCTGCTTGCCTACTCCAGATTCGTCACTTTCATCTTCTGTTACGTTTCTCATTCTATTTTTAACCAACAACATGTTGACCATCTGTCAATTCTTATTGAATCTACAATATTTTTGTAGCACTATTAATGTAATAACCTTCTTTTTTTCTGCTTTATTGCTGATAAACTCTCCTCAGCGATCCCATTATGGATTTGAAAGTCGGATTCAAAAACAGTCTCACTGTATCTGATACTGATCAAGACCCATTTGCCCACTGCAAGAAGTCTTTGTTGGGTTAAACTATTATTCATGAGACTGAAAGACTGAGGAGTATGGGTGAGATTTCACCAGTTTAAGAACAGTGAAAATTAAAGAACAAGTTCTTGATCTCCAAGCAGCCCCATGTGTGATAGATGTAAATGATAGGAAAGCACTGGCTGCAAACAGGGAAACAATGCTGTATGAAGAGCTTATGCAACAGAATTACTGAAAAGACTTGTTCCTTTTGGTTTGTGTATTTATTCAAACAGGGAGTGTGAATCAGTGTACAAAAGCTTAATCCAAAGAAGTGAAAGGAGCAGACAATTGCTCCTATATTCACAAGGTGCTGAGTGTTCTAACATCCTACCAAGGCCCTTGTCTTCAGTATGACTTTTGTTTTAAGTTTTATCTCCTTGTCCTTTAATCTTCTCCATACTTGCCTCTTGGAATATGGAGAATGAAATTAGATATGCATTTACCCATTGCATACTGTAAAAAAGCTTACTCAAGCTAGCTTTGACTTTGAGCAAGAGTGCTGAGAATACTGGCAGAAGCATAGGCTTTTGCTCCTGAAAAAGTGCTTAGGGAATGCAACAGTTCTGTTCAGCCCATCTGCTTTGCCCCTATCAATGCACAAGGCAGACAGATTATGCTGCATGTGTCAGACACAAACTCAAAGGGGAAACAATCCATGAGGTGTGACTAACTGTCACAGTAGAACTGGTGATCTCTCAGAGGCTGAAGGACTAGGAACGCAGTGCTGGCAGGCAGGGCAAATAGTTCAAAAGAACAATCCAGGTTCTTGCTTTGTCCCATCCTAGGTGGAATCTTTTTCTTTCCCGGTGTTGAAACCACAAGAAACTTTGACATTTCGAGTTCTCAGCTGGGAAGTTAACAAAAACTTGTGCATCCAGTTTTTAAGTTATGCACTAGACAAGGGTGGTGAGGCACTGGAACAAGCTGCCCAGGGAAGTTGTGGCTGCCCCATTCCTGGAGGTGTTCAAGGCCAGGCTGGATGGGGCTTTGAGCAAACTGCTCGCGTAGGAGGTGTCTCTGCCCATGGCAGGGGGGTTGGAACTCAATGATCATTAAGATGCCTTCCAACCCAAACCATTCTATAAATTCTATTTCTTCTGAGGACATCAGTTTTTCATGAGTGTGTCAGCTACTGTACTAGAGTTGTTGTACTTCTCAGTTTTAGAGATTTTCCAGGAGTTTGACAGTTCTGGGAATTTTCAGACCTAGTTTGACTGGATTGATTTTGCAGCACATGAGCAGTCATTTGACATCTGGAACAAATCAGACTGAATATTTATGTTGCTGAGCTGTTCTGTATGCTCTACAGATGTGGGGCTTCTCTACATGCTGCAAGAACAGAACAGACATGAAGGAATTGCAGATAACTGTTTAAAAACCTCAAATTCAGTATAGGCCAAAACAATATAAAAAAAGTGAGTCTCCAGTTTCAGTTCCCTCAAGAAGTTTGGGTCAGTTTTGGCCAATTTCTTGCTTTTCTGTTAACTGCTTCTCATTTTGCTGTGGTTGATGCAGAGAAACTAATTAAATGAAATATACCCGTATGAGGTTTTGTTTTGGTTTTCTTCCCTTTTGAGTCCTTCCATGATGCATTTATGCTTGAGAAGGGAAAAACAAAACATTGCTGTAGAATTAATACATTGAGGAATTAGGTATCACAAAAGCAAGAAGTATCAAACTAAAGACAACCAGCAGCCTGAAGGGGGAGAGAGGAAAGAGAGAGAAACATACGTTGGACCATCTGCAATGAGAGCAAGAACGTGGCTCAGGTCAAGGGTATAGGTCTCCAGGTCAGGATATGGCAGGCTCCGAGGCTCATTGAGTTCCATCATTTCTTTGTTATCATAAACAAAGGGAATGCCACCTTTCATCTTGATAACGTAATCCAGATTGTCTGGAGCATCATCAAGATTGTAAGGATCTTCATTTTCTTCTGGGGGTGAATGGAAATCTGGAAATAAATTGGCCTTCAGAAGAAATAACTCACACAAAAGGCAAAATAATTAGAAACAGGACTTTCTGCTTCCATAATGCTTCATTTCTAGCAGATCTTAATGCTTGCATAAAATCACATTTTCAGTTACTACAAAAGATCGAAACAGTTTTATTCTGAGAGGTTGTAACTGCAATCCCCACCTGAGCTAAAGGCACCTTAATTCAAATATTATACATTATTAGAGTTCTTTGAACCAATGTATTTAATACTGTTTAATTTAATACTATTCTGTATTAATATATGATGACACAAATTCAGAATAAGTTTCCAGAAGTAGGATGGTTGAAAGTACAGTTGAGATTTTTGAACAATAAAACAGTTGTTGACTTCATACCCACCTTCATTATTTTCTTTTCACCTTCTGACTCACTGCAGTTATTTTGGAAGTTTATAGTTACGCACACAGTAATGCAGCTGTTCTCATAGTGAAATATCAGTCAGAAAAGAACAGGTTGTGCCTCACTACTTTACCTCTGTCCTTTCTGCAATCCAATTAGCTAGACTACTGCATACATACTAGGACGGCTTCCTCTTTCTCTCAACTATTAGTTAATATACTTCAACTCATGGTAGAGTAGGAAATAATTTAAGACTCAGTGCTTTTTACTCCGACCAAGAAAGCGGTTGGTTTGAAGGTTTTTGGTGGGGTTGGTTGGTTTTGTTGTTTTGATCAGGGTATTTTCATTTGTGGTGGGTGTTTTGTTTGTGTTTTCTTTGGTTGGTGGGTTTTTTGGTGAATAAAACTTATTTTTATGCTTAATTGCCTTTGAATAGAACCTAGAAACACAGTAGCCAGAGACAGTACAACAGAAGTCTAGTTTTCCCCTTGGCCTTCTGATCATAACCAAAATCATAAAGCACCAGAAACACAGCTGGGATTTGTTCAGTACAGTTTTATAATCCCTTTATAAAATTACAATAGTTTATTTTCTGAGAATCAGATAAGCACAAATACTTCTGGGAGATTCAGTTTATGTGAACATTCAAACATCATCACTCATGTTAGTGAGCCTTCATCGCTTTTTTTTTTTTTACAATATCTCACTAATGTAACTAGCATAAACTAAGTGTCTCTATTACATTTATGTCAACTGAACTACATTCTTGAGCTCAGTCTTATTACGGAGATTTCTTCTTTTACCTGTTCAGTTAAGCCAAGACAGAAAAGTAATTAACCAGCCCTTTTATGCACATTGAGCACCTGGATATATGTTATACACTGATACCATTCTGATCTCTAGTATTCATATCAACCTCATGCTAATTAAGACATTGTGTAATGAGATGATTTTTTTTAATGTTGTAAGTTTAAAATTTTAACTGTAAAAGAGTTATTAACTTAATAGCAGCTTAGAAATATCTCCCTGGCGGCTGTTCCAAAATATCTTCCCTGTCTTGAATATTCAGTGTACTGTCCTCTTTACACTCCTTCTGTGTAACAAACACTTGAAAACAATTCACCCTCTTTCTACCACTAAGCTAGAGGGTAATGGATTTAAAATTTCACTTTATGGCTAAGAATACATTGCTAACACTACGGACACATCTACAGTTGCATATCTGTACAGACCAAAGGTTGCTCCTCAAAGGCTAATCCAAAAACTAGTAGTGCAAACAGTTTAATGCACAAGTAAATCTTTCAAGACACAACTCACCTAAGTGACAAGTATCTTTTGTGACAAATATAGTTGGGAATATGTTCAGCCAAATAAGCCTTGTTGAGAGATCAGAATTTATTAACCCAGGCAAAATGCCCAACAAATATAGCTTCCAGTCCTGACCTGGTAAGCATACCATGCCTGTGAAATTACTGACTAAGGGCTTGCTAGCTGGCATGCCTGTATCATGCTTCCATTTAAAATTTAGATGAGCTCATAATCCCTTTTATTTCAGCATGCCAAGATCAGGAGGAAATACTTGTCACTTTAAACCATATCCATATATCTTTTTCCTGGAGAAACGTAAGTGTACTATTTACCATCCCATTTGCTGCCAAAAAAAGAGAAAGTATCAATGAGTGTCTAGTACAGTGGGGTTTTTTTAAGCTTTTGACAGCTTCAAAGTTTCACATTAGACACAGGATTTATACATTAGGCCCACCAGTGATTCTCTACCACTTACATACAGAATACATTACAGAGGCAAAGGCACTCGGAAGAGATCATAATGAAAATCCAACTTATCTTTACTACAGCAGTGCATGGGTTTAATTTTGTATCTTAAAAAGAACAGAAAGGTTATTCACCTGGACACACTTCATCTTCAACCTTCCATTTTTCATCTTGCATGCTACACAAATACTGAGATGTTGTTCTTGGGAAGCGATGATAGGCAAGACGCGAGTATTTTTCTCGAATGAGAAGAGCTTTCACCAGGCTCTTGGCAGCTTGTTCATAATCATCAACTGTTACCTGAAAGGAAAGCCTGGATAAGTACTGAGAAAAGTAAAGCAGCAGTTCTAGCAACAAACCAAATCCACAGTGGTGACAAGGATACTGAATTTCCAGATATGTAAGTATATGTGGCTTAGCCCAAGGTCTCAAGAATCACAGAATCACAGAATTGTGGTGGTTGGAAGGGACCTCAGAGATCATCGAGTCCAACCACAAAAAAAAAAAA
>JAOTQQ010000041.1:55223691-55259671 GCA_026546715.1 Gallinago undulata | reverse complement strand
CCAGACTGAACAACCCCAGCTCCCTCAGCCTCTCCTCGTAAGACTTGTGCTCCAGACCCCTCACCAGCTTTGTTGCCAGAGACAGAAGCAGAGTCCAAATACAATGCAGAAAACACACACGTTATTTTTTTCTCCTACCAGATATTACTCATTTATTTAATGACCAATTATGTTTTTATCTATTTACTTTTTATGATAAAAAGCATAAAATGACCCAACCTTGACTTTAACGCTTTTACTAATTAATGTGTTCACAAAGCAATTTACAGTTTGTTGCAGAGAGCCATAATATAGTGGCATATCACACTTTATATGCGTTATCTCCTTGTGGTTTGGGATTTTTCCCTGCCCTCAATAAGGAAAGGGAGAGAAAGAAAAAAAAAAAGTGGTTTCTTACCCCTGCACAGTAGTCCCCACTAATTGAAACTCTCTGAAACTCTGGTACATCGTATGGCACTTGGACTGGCACAAAAGCACTTGGAAGAACTGGCGTTGCAGGAGACAGAACAGGATTGGTTGATGGTGCTTTCCATTCCTGAGATGGAATTTGTAATGACAAAGACTGGGATCGAATCATCTTGAAACTTTTCTTCCTATGAATTCAGGGTATAAAGCATAAAATAAACCATTGTATAAAACATTAAATACACTGGAAAACTGATTACAGCAAGGCAATCACCCCCTAATTAATTTTTACAAATTAAATCTCTCATACCACAGGAGAAATGTTGGTCACAAAATATTTGTGGTTTTAGCTTTTTTTTTCCTATTGACATTTCACATGATATATGCTACACACAACTGTACTTACCCTCCATGCAAAGACAATATGCCATAATTTATTTACAGTTACTGTAAGATGCCCTAAGGTTTGCTTTATTTCACTTCTTACAAATTGTTTCAGTAAGTCACTGTGCAGAAGAAAAATTCCATCACAGTGCTTACTTTAGTAGAAGTTGATTCTTGGAGACTGGCAGCATCAGAATTCACAACGTATCAGACAGAATCAAGTGAATGTTACATACAGTAAGCTGGTGTAAGTCATGCTATTACACACTCTTTTCGTTCTTACCAAAACATGCAGAATTTAAAAACTAATCCAGTTGTCAGACAAAATTTCATATATAGTCATTCATTTAAATCTGTAAGAAAAAGGATGAGCACACATCCCTTAGGCAGTGTCTGATGAGACTTGAGCAAAAGGCTAATACTGGCTATCAGAGTAACACAGCATGGCTTCAATACACATATCTGTTCCTCCCCTCAGAGGACTAAATGGCTAACCCTCTTAAATTTAAAAACTTCTGCCCTTCCTCAGCAAAACTGTCATAGATGCATACCTTCGACAAACCAGCTAAAAAAGAATGCTGGTTTTTTTCAGTGAAGTAATTGTAATACCTTAAGTGAAGTTTTAGAATATCTCTGAAGATAAAATTTAATTTTCCTTAGTTTAAATGTATTTAAAGGCATATTAAATATTCATATAATAAGTAAATATGATGTTATAAAATACCTGTGATACCACTTTCTTTTGCACTGTGGAAATACTCCCTCATTTCATAAACTAGTTGCCAAAGCCTTAAAATGTTAGTAAGAACCACTAACAAAGAAAAAGAAATACTGGAATACTCTCTGGAAGTTGCATATTACTTCTGTGGTATTCTGAAGAGTAAGGACATCCAGTGCTGGTACGATTAATACCCTATGACCAAATTCCAGCCTTTCTTAAATACTTGTAGCAACATTTTACATCAGTATGAAATTCTTGAAAGTTTGATCAACTGCAACTGAAAACACCAGAAGTTTTACTTGTATAACGGTCCTCGAAGTACAGTTTGACAAAAAGTATTTCTGTAAGACAATTCCCCAAATTAAAAGTGAAACTTACTAGTTCAAAGAAAGATGTAACCAATAGTTGTTTGAATGAAGACATCTAGTTTTCCCTTCTGTCCATGTTTATGAACATGCCAACTGGGAAAACCACTTGGACAATTCAAAACCAAAAGTCTTGGCCTGTATCATCAGTGTGTCATACCTTAATTTAACTAAATCTACTCTTCTCCTTCCTGTTCCAGAAACACGATGCCAGGCATTGCCCAACTGATTGTCTGCAGCTAAGCGGGTACATGTGTTTTGCCATCACTTTCCAAGGCTTCCTTGTTTGCCTGCTTTTTGATGAGTTTGTACACATCCAAGGCATGTGGTGTCAGACTGCTCCCGAGCTCACGTGATTCCAGGAAACAGTCTAGCCAGCCCACTGACATTAAGATACTGGAATAGCCTTGTATCAGGGTAAGGCTACCTCTCTCACAGAAGAAAATAATAATCCAAATAAGTTTGGCTTTGTTAGATTCATGGGTGACTGATTCATGGATGCTTCAAAGGTGGACTGTACTACTTCTTTTTTGAGAAAACTCAGATATACGCTTTTATGGCTGATAGTAGTTAGATTTTATCTCTGTGAGTTAAAGAAACCTACTAATAACCTCTTTATGCCAACACTACTTTTTACCTTCTCCCTTGATGTTAAATATCAAGTCTTCACTTTCATCTATTTTTACAGAGACTAAAACAAGTATCATATCACTGTCATTTTCTCTGCATTAAAATTTTCCATTTCTTTGAATGGAACTAGAATAAGGAGGGGGGGAGGTCTTAGGGTTGTATTCACTTCTACCCAGCTATGTTGTTTGTTAAACTTGCACAAGCAATATCTATGTTATTGCTGGAAATGCAGCTGAGACAATCTCACCAATCCAAGTTCCCTAGGACCACCACTACACCTTCTGTATAGCACAGAAGGACACCATACAGGTGCACTTGGTACCTGCTTATTCACCTTTCTGCTGAAGTAATAAGAGGCAGAATGTTATTTACCAGATGTTTCAATATTAATTCAAACTTATATAAAAGACTATTTTCCACTAAGAAAGCAACTACTGAACAAACCTTTTAGCTGTTTCCAAAGACTGTTGTTCTGCCAGTTCCTTCTGCAGTTCCCTTTCCTTGGCCTCTTTCTGCCCAATAGGGCAGTCTTCAGGCACAGTGAATAGTGACAAGGCATCTTTGCTGTCTTCTTCTCGGAGAACTTTAGCAAATACCTTCTCTGCTAGAAGTCGTACATGCTCATCAACCTCAGAGATGTTCAGCTTTGGAAACTGTCTAGGCATCTCGGCTAGCAAGGAAGACAGTTGACAAAGTTACAAGTACAAACAGAATAAAGATACGTGAGAGACTGGGTTTTCATGCTATGCCTATCAAAATTAATAGCAGAATAAAGTAGAACAGCCATACAAAATTTAAACTAGTATGCAGTACACAAGAACCACGGGTATGCACTGAGCATCTTTACTTGTGGAACCATGCCAATTTGTGAATTGGGAACTTGGTATAGTCATGAAAATTCCCAAGATACGTTTGTAGAGATATGCCAGTAGATTCCACTTACTCACATAACCAGATAGACTATTACTTGTGATATAACGTATACTTAGCTGTATGTACTTGCACTGAACTTGGAAATCACACTCGCCTGACTTCTTCCCTGCTCAGTGGCTTTAATTTTAGAGCCACAAGCAAGTTAGAAAAGAAGGTTGCACATTTCTACTTCACCTCATCCTTTCCACAAATAAGAAAGTCATGGAGCTATTGTGAATGGTTACAGAACAGGAGCAAATATGGCGTAGTTCCCTCAGTGACTTTTTTCTCCCCCATTTGTTTTCAGTAGTTCATATCCTGCTTTTGAATTTGACGTGGGAAGCAGATAGGATATGGACTTTAACTTCTATTTGGCATTTAATTATTACTTATCTAAAAAATATGTTTTATATTTTTATTTAAGTACCCTTGTATCACAAAGTATTTCCATTTTGTTATGGCAGCACTAGTGAAAATACCATCTTTAGTATTTCTTCTGTAGTTTCATGGCTTAATTTATATGTCATTCTCATATAATCCGAAATGTGATGTATCGGTAGCATTCTAGAGGGGAAAAAAAAAATAGAGTGCTTGTAAGCTACTGACCAGCATTATTTATTATGTGCTATAAAGCTTTTTGAGTGCCTTCAGTATGATGCAGTTTGTAACAAATAAGATTAAATTCTTATTACATAAGTTAAAAATAGCAATGAACATGTCACAACAAACAGACCCAAGTGCTGCCAGAACAAGAAGTCTGGGTCCAGAACTGGCATTTCAGAATCTTTTTCAGTTACAATAATGCAAACACATTTTATAAGATAGAATTCATTCAAATATGAATGATGTATGCTGAAAGTCATCATGGAGCATGGCAGTTTTTAATCCCTCCAAGCATAACTTATCAGGGCTCCCATTACAGCATTTCTGTAGGCATGCTGCGAGTTTCACGTGTTGATATGTGATCCTTTTGATATGTGATCCTGTTGTTTTCAGCCTAAAAGATTCTAATTAATGTCCACCTGTTTTCATAGTTGCTTTGAGAACACTTTTGCTTTTATTCTAAAAGCAAGCATAGTATGAAAAAGTGATGAGAGATATATTGGACCATAACATTGCCATTTAGTGATCACTGTGTTATCTTGCATTCTCATTTTATAAGAACCAATTCACAGCCCAGTGGAAAAACATCACTGGTTTTAAAGAACTACGGATCTGACTATGCAGTTTTTCTGCCTGGAGAGTGTTTGCTTTACAATTAGTATTATGTCTTCAGAAAAATCAAGTATAACTACATAAGAAATATGAAGATACATATACACATTTAGCTGAATGATTCAATGACAATGCATTATGATGTCTCAGAAGCATCCAAACTTAGATTTGATTTCTCAATTTCAAACATCAGTGAAGTCATGGGAGTCTTTCCACTGACCCAAACGAACACAGCTGTCAGCAACAGTAACTGCCATACATACAACTGGCAGCAACAAGGGCCTCTTTGGCCACTTCAGCCAGGCAAGAACAGACTTTACAGTTACTCAACTACAGCAAGAGTGCTAGCAATAACAGTAAAATGTGGAATAATAATGTTTCTTCTGCTGTTAAATCAGCAATTTTTTCAGTATTTTCAGTACTAGCTGAGCAACAGGAAAAATCAATTGGTTGTATGTTTACCATTGCCTGAGCATTTTTCTAGTATAAATGAACTTCTTCTTCGAGAATTGTGATCAGAAGCAGAGATGCAGTAGGAAATACATTTTATAAGAAACCATAGTGTATTTTAAATCATTATAATAAGATAGTGAAGAGTCAGAAGGTATAGATATGAGTACGATCCTCTGCTGAGACCAAAGATTTTTTTTACAAAACCTGATCTCCCATTCCCCACTCAAGCAAATAAGAGATTAAGGCACAAAAGACTTTGAAAGGTAGCTTCACCCACATCACTGCAAGCTTATGTCACCAAGTTTAATAAACCTAAAATAGTTGTGAGCACTTCATACAATACTCATGCAAGCTGTGCCATCCTGAACTGGAAGACAGATGAGGATCTTGCATCCAGCATCCTTCCATAGAAGTGCTGTTCTTTACCCAAGGTAAGTGACTGGGAGAGCAACAACTAGACATCTTAATGGGATGGGGAAGGGGTATTAATGCAGCACCCCGCACCTGCTCTTTTCCTAAATACCTCTCTCTCACACACAGAAAGGCTGCTTTGATTGTTCTGTAGCTCTGCGCCTTTCTGGAAGACAAGAAGGCTATTTGAAACATGCTGCATGAAGAATGATGGAATGATTATTTAAAAAGCAATTATCGATCAGGAATTTAATGGACTTGAATATGTAATGAGCACGCGCCACATAAACAACAACCGCCACCTCCAAAGCCCAACGGATGGTGGCTGGTGACGCGGGGAGCCGCATCCCGCCGCCGGGACTAGGTGAGGCGGGGCAGGGCCCGGCGAGGGGCCCGGCTGGCGGCCGCTCCCGCCGCAGGAGCCCCGGCCGCGGCCGCCCAGGGCCCGTCCCCACTGAGGCGGCGGCCAAGGTCACTACCACCACCCTGGGCCAGCCCGGCACGGCGCTGCCTCCTGCCGTGGGACTTACCTAGCGCCCCGGGGAAAGCCATACTGGGGCAGGGCCGGGCCCCGCCACCGGCGCTCCCGGCGGCTGGAAAGACTCTGTCAGAAGCCGCCAGCGGAGGAGACGGCTGCGGAGGGAGGGAGGAGCTGCTCCCGCCAGATGCCGCCGCCACCGCTCCCCTCTGCCGCATTCACCCGCCAACCGGCCGCCTCGGTACCGCAATGCCGCGCTGCCCCTTCCCCAGACCTTTATGGCCGCCGCGGCCCCGCTCGCCGCGCCCCCAGCCCCACCGGGGCGGCCAGCCGCCCCCTGGGCGACAGCATCACGGGCCGGGGCGGCTCCGCAGCAGGTGGAGCCGGGGAGGGGTGGGGGAAGCAGGCGGAAGGAGGGCGCTGAGGCGGGAGGGGTGCGGCGAGTCTGGGCTAGCAACCTCCTGCCGGGCGAAGTGCCAGCTGTGAGGGGCGACCCGCGCCGCCTCGCCTCACGCCACTCCGCCCAGCCCTGGCACTATGGGCGAGCGGCGCGGGAAGCCGTTAACGGTGGCTCTGAGGGGAGGGGAGGGGCGGGGCGAGGAGGGGCGCGCGCCCCCTCCGTACCTCTGTGAGGAGACTCCCGCTCGGGGCGGCGGGGCTTGTTCCTCCCGGGAGGAGGCAGCCGTTCCGGGCGCTGCACCTGCGGCGGCAAGATCGCTGCCTCGGAGAGAGCCGGAGGATCCGAGTCGGCCCCTTCCCCTTCGGAGGCTTCAAGACAGAAGTCGCGCTGTCACATGTCTCCTCGCCGGCGTGGGAGGGAGCTATCCCGGGCGCGCCGCCCCGGCCCGGCTCGGCCCGGCCCGGCCCCGACCCACCTCAGCCCGCCTGAGCTCGCCTCAGCGAGTGCCGCCTTTGCAAGCGCTTGTTTCAAAACTCCTCCTCAAAACGCGCGTTAATGTAGAAAACTTTGCTTCGAGACCGAAACGTCCCGAGGCGGGTACAAAGATGACACCCCATAAGTAAGTCTGCTGATGGTATATCCCTGTCAGAAGTGTTTTCAACAATGTCTGCCCTTCAGTGTAGCAACACGGTTCGGGTGCTTGTATATACTTTTCTAAAAAAAAAATTAAAATTACCGGGTGAAGAGCCCAAGACAAGTAACTGAAGGTCAAAACAAGAATGACTCAGCAGGAATGGGGAATTTAATATGTAAAATAATTTGACCTTATTTTGAGAGATTCTAGGCCCTGAAGCTGAAAGATTTGTGGACATTTATGGTTAATTTGAGTTGCAATACTTGGAATCTAATCTGAATACCCTTAAATATAAAAGTATCTTTACAGTGCAGAGAAGCACTGGGAATGTAGCAACTGAAGAACAAGGTCTTTTGTGTAAAAAGACAAGCAGGGTAAAGGTAGATGTCCTAAAACATGTGAAGGATCAGGTAGTTCTTTGGCAAGAGTGCTGCCCCACTTTCATCCTCCCAACTTGGTAAATGAAGAAATGCTCCATTCGTAAACCTCAGGGGGGTTTGGCTTCAGAAATTCCTTTACTTCATGCAGTTAGTGAAGAAGTGGAAGTGAAAAGAAAGTACTTGACCATACAAAGTTTGAGTCGCAAAGAAGAGTTGCAAAAGTTTGCAAAGTCTGAGTTACAAAGAAGGCTAGATATTTTGACTCTAGTATCAACACAATCACCTTCGTGTATTCATAAAAAAGCTGAGAATTGTGACCACAGCTGTTGTATGAGACATGTACCAGTCCAAAGCATTTGAAAATGAGTTAGCCATCCCAAATAATATTTTTTTTAAAATTTAAAATAATAATAATACTTTGAAAAATAGACATAATTTCTTAGCTTGGAAATAAAAGCTTATGCTGCATGTGCATGTTTCTCTCACAGTAAATCTGAATGTCTTCATCAGCTGCTGCCAGGCTACACCCAGAGAACCCATCTGCCACCCAGGAAACTACATACTGTAAGTGTCTGTAAGTCTGACTCATGGTTGCCCTGCCCACATGATATATGAGTAAAGGACACCTGTTGCTGCTGGCCATTCAGTACACCGTTGATTGCTGATCTGTTAGTCTTGCTTCTTTTCTCCTGTTCCCCAAGTCCTTCTCCCAACTACCTGCCTGAACTTGCCCAAACTTGCCTGCTTCTCATGACAGAGTTTGCCTGGCAGTTCGGGTTCCTTAGCGGCCCTCTAATGATAATTGTACCCTGCCTGTTGGACTCAGGTATCCCATGGCTTCTTGGATTCCTCTTTGCAACTTGGCAAATGGGTCTTGACTCCGCACTTGATTTAGTCTCTCTTCTAGCCATGCGATGCAAGGGCTTGGAAGAATTCCCTCTTGCACTATTGCTGGCTTTCTGCCAACCGCAATGAAAAAAATAACGGTCTCAAAGATAACTGAGTTTCTACAGTTTTATTTCATGGAAACAGGCAGCTCTGTATGCCCCAAGTAAAGAAAACATTGCATGTGAGTTCACATTTTATGAAGGCCAGAGAATTGACACAGAAGGGAGACCTTAAAAATGCCTTAACAAAGAAGAAGCTTCTATGACCACTGAAGTATAAATCTTTAAGGAAGTAGGGTACTTGTTCTAGGGGACTGTTTAAATGAGCTTTCCTTTTGTAAAAAGTTGGAAACCTTTAAAAGCAAACTGAGATATAACGTACTAAGTGCATCTATAGTAATAGGAGCATTAAGAAAATACATGCAAGATCTGTAATAACATCAGGATGGATTGTAAGAATAGTGCAGTGATAATAAATTAATAAGAAAACAATTAACAGGAAAATACATTTCTCACAATTTGCAGAAGCAATTGCTGTGATGTTATTTTACAAACTGTGTTCAGAACATTCATTTGACTAGTGAGTCCATTTTCATGTCCCATTTCTGCTCTCATAATGAACAATTCACATGTGTCTGTGGGAAATGGAAGTAGCACTAAGCTGATGACAATGAAATAGTATATTTGCAGCATGTGTGCTGCAAAACATAAAGCATTAAACTTTGCATATAGACTTGGAACACCCCAGGGATGTCAGTCAGCACCTTGTTAAACACTTGCTATCTGGCCCATGAAGGAGTCTTTCTCCCAGGTCAGTTTGCGGGTAGATTATACTTTTATACACTGTATTGAAAGTAGTACAAGTGTCTCCTGTTATAAAAAGTCAGTTCTTCCTGAAGCCGTCTAGATTTGGGTTCACTTCCTTTGTGTAGCAAGCAGTAGTTCTCTCAGGTAAATTTTTGTGTTCTGTAAAAATGTATTTATTTTTATCTTTTTAATCGTATCATATGAGGAAAAAGTTGTCCCTTCCCTTTTACTACAAAGTTACAAATTATTATGTTTCTTTATATTATTTTTTAAATACTGTACTTCTCTTATGCATTTAATTCCCTTTAAGCCCTATTTAGAGATTATTATTTTGGTAACAGTGGTAAATTCATTATTATTCCAGTATACACAGTATTCAGACTGCTCTTTTACAGTCAGTCTATTTTAACAAAAGGAAATGTAGTGGAAGTTTTGAAGATTTCCTTGCATGTCAAATCTACTGAGGAATGCAGTAAAATAAAGCAAGCCCTAACTATATATCTGTATCGTGAATACTTATTTTTAGAAATCGGTAAATCTTGTCTGGGAGATAATTAAAGCTGGAATGCATAATCATCAAAATCAGGCAACGGTCTCTCATTCTCATTTGACATTGTTTCAGTTGTTATAAATCTACTGCTCTCATTTTACAGTGTCTTAAAAGCTAATGGACTTTGAATTCCTTTTATTTTTAATGGATTTATTTTACTGACTGTGATACTCATAACAAAACAACTAATGGATGCCTTTGGTGGCATCTGAGCAATATTAGACCTACTATTTGCCTTTCAGATCTTTAATCAGTTTAGTTAATGATATGCTTGGCGCACATGCATTTATTTACTGAAGAGTAACTGATATTCCAACGGCAAAAAAACCACAGTTAAATAAAGTAATCTCCAAAAGTTGGAGGGGAGGTTTGTGCCAAATGCAAAACCTAATTGAATTGCATTATCAAATGCTCTTTACTAGAATGGAAGAATAATTCAACTGTTTAAACAAAACAATAGATGAAAATTGTAATAATTCAAAAAGGGGAAAAAAATATTCCACTGAGTGATTGCAATGATACAAAGCAAATTTTGTTTCTTACAATTTGTAAATCTAAAGTTTGGTTCCTACTCTAAATATAAGCAGCAAATTTTCAATACTTTGGAGATTGCTCAAGGCCATTCTAGAAATTATGTGAGAGGGACAACAAGGGGGAGAAACTTTGATTAGGCCATTTTTTTAAAAATTCTATCTTAAATAGTTATGGTGTTCGGAATATGTAGACATACAAGATACAATGATGTGTATATAAAATGCAAAATACTTTGAAAATTACTTGCACTGGATTAGAACTCATAGGAGGTTTGAATCTTGTTTCTTGGTTTTTTTCAGTCAAATGGCATTCTCCTTTCTGGAAGGATATAATTGTCTATTATAAAATAAAATACATGTAGTGTGCAAATACAAATCTGATTGTTGAAAAACTGAAATGGAAGTGGGAAATGTAGAAATTACAAAGGACGTGACTGTTCAGTCATTGCTTTAAAAATAACCTAGGAAAATATCTGCACAGTCCTAATAATCTGAGTCTGAAATAACAGAAGTTTTCCATGAGCTTATAAATGGAATATACTGTAATACTTTGTTGCACAAGAAAGGTTTACAAGCAAGATGGGACGCTTTGGTGTGTTTGAAATTGTAAGCTGTCATTCAGATATTTGGAAAGCTTTCTTTCCAGACAGTTGGCGAATTCTTTGCTGCAACTACTAACTGCCTTGCTTTGGTCACAACAGCCATGTGAAAATGCTAGTTTAAACCCAAATTATCTCAAACATACTTCACTTGGATTTGCAAGTATTTACCCTCGATGGAAGACTGCCTTGCTCTGACATTATAAATAATTTATCTGAGATTCTGGAACCTTTCTAAGAAAGAGAGATCTGACTGTTTTAGACACACTTGTATGTGGAGCTAAAAGACCTTTAATCTGATTTATAAAAAGGAGAATTTTCTGCAAGTTAATTTCACATCTGTTACATGATATGCAGATGGAATACTTTGTAACCACCACTCTGATGTACAGTGCTGCTTTGCTTTACTCAGCTTTAAGAGGAAATTTATTCATTCAGAATGCTTAAAAAAAAAGTATTCCGCAAGCAGCAGTGTAATAAATTAGATGCTGCCAATGCATAGTAAACAATGAAACAGGGTAATTACAGCTCACAAAGGGGAACTCTGTGGTCGATATAGGAGTTCCCTGAAATATAGAATATTCTGAATTATTTGGTTTCTCCAAAAATCAGTACTGGAATCTAAACTGTATTTTTAAATTTTTTTTACATATTTTGTTTCAGTGGAAATGCAAATAGTTCTATTAAGTGATACTCATTTCTGTATTTGTATTACTTCTAGATTACCATTAAGGTTTTCTTGATGATCTGTGACAAGGGATTCCATCTGGGTTATTTGGCCTCAAGTCAGAAGTTTCATTCCCAAGTAACAGATACCTGTGTCGGGCAGGTGGAGCACATAACTGTGCCCGGAAACTGGGAAATGCAAGATATGGTTTGGGCATAACCTTACACAAACGTTTTATAGCTTTAAATAAACTCAGGGCTAGGTGTTGCTCCTGCAGTCTTCCCCGTCCCTACAATATCCCCCTGCTTCTCTTTGTTTTACAAGTGTATTTTCCAAGTCCCTCCTTTTACAAGTGTGAGTGAAACTCTGCCATCACCAAAGCTGGGATTTCACAGGAGTTCCTACTGGCCATTTACAGCCCAAATAAACCTGCTTGTGTAGTGTAGTTCTTACTTTCATGTAGAAACTTAAACTTTCACATGGGGAAGGAATTGCTTTATTATTTTTATCTAACCTGACTGAGTAAAAAATGCTATAGGCAGGCCTGTGCCTACACACAAAATGACTTCGCCCGTCTAAAATATTAGGTATGGGAACCTACAGCTTGTGAAATTTTCCATTCTTTTTTCCTACCCTCTAGGCAGGGGGAAAATAACACATTTTACTTTGTGGTTTACACACTTTTTACTTGTGCGGTTTGCCGGAGGGCGGGATCAGCCCGTCACTGCCGCACACCGGGACGCGCTGCTCCGCTCCCGCCCGGCCGCGCCTCTGCCCGCGCCGGCCTTGTGTCAACAGCAGTGACGCAAGGAACGCAGATTTCACCTTACATAACCCTTCGTTCCTATCACAGGCTTCTTTATTTGTGCCGTTAGTGCGTATAAATTAAAATGAGGGAAACGCAGTGTTTGCATTATTAGAGAGAGATCGCTTTCTGATTCCAAAGTAACTCAATGGCCTGTTTGCTGCTGTGGTACTTTTCACTCAGGCAATTTTGTGAAACTCCCTTCTCTTCCTTAACCTGGAGAAAATTCCCTCCTATCCAAAAATCTAGCACACATACCTAAGTCACATTTGTGCCCTTTTCTAAGGGTCTAAGAATGAAATACTGATTCGTAGATATTGCACAGAATAAATGTAATCCAATACGGACAAAAGGAAATAAAGTTCTGTGTATCTCAAGTTTTATGTTTCAGCTGCTGCTGCTCTCAGAGGACCTTATTCCAATGCCTCTGTGCAAATATAGATTTCCAAGTCACTTAAGTGCCATCAGGGCTAGACAAAAGAGCCCTGTCCTCAGTACTCTGCCTCTAGCTGGTATTGGGAGAGATCCCAGAGATGGTGGGGCCTCTTCCCTTGTCCTCTCGGGTGGAGGCAGAGCGTCATCAAGTGGTGTACACTTGGGATACTTTCATGGAGTAGATGCTGTCAGGGCATTTACGCTTAGTGCCTCACTCAATTCCCTCTATCCTAGCTTTTGATCCTGCAACTCTCACATACCTTTCCTTTTGATTTATGTCCCTGATAAGCTAGGGGTTTTCCACCTTTCTGTTAGCCATTTTTCTCCCTGGAAAGATTTTGAATTCCATGCATAACTCAAAGGATAGGTGTATGGGATGCTCTACTCAGGGCTTTGCTCTGGTTCTCTACTGACACATTTTTGACCATACACCTTTGTATGCCTTTCCTGTTTCATTTATTTTTAATGCACAGCGAACCCAAGAATAACGAACAGAAACATTAGTAGGTAGTTAGATGATGTCAAAGGCAGAGGAATCATTTTCCTGTTTTGCCTCACCTGCTGCATTGTGTTATAGTCTTTATGAACTGGAGGTGGAATCTGGACTATCCTAACTGATTGTCATTGGTCAGTGAATGTCTTCCAAGAATGAGTCCAGTTCCATTTTTAACCATGTCTATTTTGGTGTCCACAACATCCTATGGCAGTGAGCTTATTCTACAGCTTCATTGTGCACTGTGAGCCAGGGACAAGTGAGCCCGCTTTGATCCAAAAATTGTACAAGCAGATACTGCAATGCTCTTTGAGCTCTTAGCTTTTGCTGGTTAAGACTACAGTGAGTGTAAGCTTATATCTGCTCCCAGTATTCTGCAAAGACATCCTCTAACTGATGCTTAGACAGGTCATAGCAATGCACTATTAAGTGAAAGGAATGTGCTATATATTACCACACTCAGGCATATTGTGCTACCATGGAAAGACAAAGGATCTGTTGGGAGGTTTTCTGTATGTAATAGGCTCTTCAGTAGATCATGCGGGAGAAAAGAAGTTATTTCTCCAGGGAGTAGCTCAAATGCGGACAAATCTCTTTGAGACTCAAGCAACCAATAGAGACTGGAGCAGGTGAAAGAAAGCATGAAATGAAAGGTGACCTGCTAGATTAGTCAGCTGTTTGAATGGTTTGTATCTGTCATCTCTGTACAATCCAATGGGCATAAGCAGAGGGTAGGGGAAGAGCCAGTCTTCTCAGATCTACAAAGTGGGCAGATCTACAAATCTCAACAAAAGTGGGGAAAATAAAAAGCTGTAGAACTCACTGTCTGGCTTCCCCAATAATTAGTTTCTGAATTTTGAAAACCTTTTGTTTACAAAACATCATTGAGTAATTTAGAACTTAAATTAGTAGATAACTAAAAAAGCGACCATCACATTGATATTTCTTCAACTTTGTTTTTTTCAGTTCAATTTAGTCTTTCTTCAAAACTCAGACTGTGTTGTTATTTCATATGAATGAAATATAAATTTTTAACTGTTATATATATGGTACGCCAAAAATAATGAAGAAAGGTAAATTTGCTGTATGCAAACATTCATTTAGTAATCTGGTACTGAAACTGGATATTTGGTAAAAAAGCAAGCATAAATTTCTCATACTTTCTATCTCTTCGCTTTTCCAGATATGCTTTAACAGTTCGTAATGAACTGAATCTGTTCATACAAAATATAGCTGTTATTGATGGCCGTAATACCCTGCAAGGACTACTCCAGTAATAAGTTCTACTGGTGAAAATCATGCATGAGAGAAGAACGGAATCATTTTAAAGGTCTAACTATCACGGCCCAGTCCAGCATGATAGTTGCAAGGTTGCTATGAAAAAAATGCATCCATTTCTTTTCTGACGCGAGGAAGTATGCTACTTGTGGCTAAAGAGAAGAAAGGATTGGAGATCTAAGTTGTGGCAGATCTCCAATATAAAATTTTTTCATGGTCTGAATGAAATTAGTCATTGATTTTGCTTGTTGATAATGTGGAATGAGTTTTCCTAAGGCTGGTTTGTGTCCCTTGTTCTGAAAAGAAGCTATCTGAATGCTAGTCATCCTGGACAGCACTGGGATGATCACTTTGGAAGAATGGAATCCAGGGGTAATCCCTCAGGATAATTTTTCAGGATTTAGCAGCATTGCGGGAAGGAAGGGGTACTTTCATGATTTAGGGATCAATAGCTGCCTTAATGATGCCTTGAGTTACTTGTAACCAGCTCAAGATAAAAAGGATAGAGATTTTCTAGTGCCAGTAAGACACAAACAGGTGCAAAGTGGTTCAAGACTTGGAAGAGCATATCAACAACTTAAAACCACTTTTGCCAACATTCTCCATGTATGGAGCCAGAATCCATAGCCTTCATTTTCTCCTCCTTAGTCACCACACAGGCATCCCTTGGACACAATTAAAATTCAGTGAAACACAGGGGAGTATTCACAATTCAGAGATGTGCTCCATTGACAGTCATTGTGAACTATGCAGTTTTTTCTATAAGATCCTCTATTGTGAATGATCAAAAGGAAACATAGATACTATGTATATATATATAAAAAATAATAATTGTTGTCAGCCTTTGACCAACTTGGAACTGATGGGTAGCTTGAGGGGCAAAAAAGCATTGGTTTCAGTTTCTCCCTTGTGTTTTACTGAACTTTCAAAACTGGTGGAGGCTTGGGAAATGCTGTAAAAGCCAACAGAGCCACCTAGAGTTTAAATTAAAAATATACAGTTTTGTGTGGTTTGGACTTCTTTGTGCAAAGGAAGATCTAGATGCTATCTCAGCTGTCAGAGAGGGTAAATAGCTCATAGTCTTTCCTATTAATCTCTGACAGTTCTTATTTCTTACAAACTGTACAGTTATTGGTGCTAGAATTAATAGTGTTAAAATTGTACATAGAGATTCTATTACTTCACTAAAGACACCCAAGACTAGTCAAAAAGTTTTCTCTGATATTTAGTCTCAGCCAGTTTCATGTTATCATTTTTAGTTATCCATTTTAATTTCATCTTCGCAATTAGACTCTTCAGATACCTGTGCTCCTTTGTTGCCAGCTGCTTCAGGGGTATATCCTTAATCAGTTGTTTTCTGTAGTGTGGCCTTCCTTCTGTTAACTGTTGTTTTGACAGTCTGGCATACGAAATTTGATACAGTGGTCTGGAGTTGGTCAGAAAGCTGGGAAGAGGCCACATTGCAGGTTTCTTACTTTTTTTCCTCAAAAGGTTCAGTGGCCATCACCTCCCTTCCTGGTAATCAGCATGCATGCATGCACGCACACATCAGACGTATGCAATTCACACCGATTTTTTACTCATCATTTCTCACGGTGAGATCAGATATAATTGCTCAACATTTGCCGTACACAGTCATTTCCCTTATTACATTGTCATTTTCTGCTTCTATGGATAACTTCTAGAGAAAAAAGAAACATGATTTTTATAGTTATTGTCTAAATAATTGGGCTGGCTTTGTTCTCATAATGTAACCTAAGGAGGTGAGTGCAGATCAACTCATGACTACTCAACAAGCAGGGAAACCAAAATTTTACTGCCCTATAGGGAAATGACTGGGGCTAAAGCAAAGCTGTGTCCGTGACTGAGCCAACCTAGCAGCTTCTGCTGACATAAGAGAAGTAGGATAGAGGACAAAAGAGGTCACAGCAGGAAGAGACACTGATATTTCTGAGACAAACCACCCCTTTCTGGGTCCATGTCAGAAGTCATTGTCCCATAAACATCTCCTTCTTTTTTTTCCTTCTTTTTTCTGTCCAAGTCTAGTCTAATAGTATGATTTTCTTAGGTAGCATGCAGTGATTCATTTAAATCCTTATGTCCATTGCTAAATCTAGCACATGTGTAATTCAAAGGTAGGACATACTTTGGGCATAGGCATTTATCTGACCTAACTTTAGATATTTGAAAGATAGTTGTCTAAGTCTAAGCCAGTGTTCTAGGATTCTTTATGGTCCATGAGAAGAAGCAAACACTGTCAAAAAAAAATTTTCTTAGGATCTCTACATAGGTACCTAAGAATGCTGGTGTCAAACATTCTCAAGAGTTGAATCTCACATGGCCAACAGTAACTACTGAAAACCAGTTACTTACCAGGAATTTTAAACTGAGAAAAAATTATATTAGTTACTTTGGAAACTTCTTCTGGATGGCCAATTTACATAGGAGGGACTATGTACTACAAACACTGTCCTTTAAAGGAATCACTTAAAAGCTGTACTCCTTTTTGCAATTGCCCAGTGTGCTCAAGAAAGGGAACTGAGTTTTATCCTTTATAAACCTATTTTTCTTCTTACTAATAGTTCTTCTACCCACTATGTATTTAAAGTTTTTAAAAACAGTTAGGGTTTCTTCAGTGATATTACAAAAAGTCAAAATTAAGGTTCTAAAAATATCATTATGAATTACTGCTATATTCTGTTTACTGAATCCCTTCAAAGGGACTATCATATTATCACTATGACCTCAAAAAAATGTTAGTCTTGTTTAATCGTTAGAACAAAGAGCTGGAGGCCAGAAAGATCATAATACAACAATTAGGGACAGAGAAGAGCCAACTATGTGGTTCATAGAAAACAGAGACAAGAAAAGACCTATGTGATTCTGTGGAGTGTTTCCATTTTCCCCAGCTGATGTGTAGCACAACCCTGTGATATATCCAGTTTCTCCAGAATTTAAGTTTATATTAAAGTAGATCATGTGTCAAGCCATCCTGTTTACAAAAACTTTTGTCTACACAAGGAAGTTGACTGATAGAGCTCTCATGGTATAAGCTATTTCTGAGTTATTCTAAAAGCTGCAACTAGTTATTTAAGAGCAACTGTTGTAGAATAGCTTGTGCTACAGGGGTTACACCCATCACTTTCTCTAGAGAGAAAAAAATCCATTACAATATTCTAAACATGAACTCCTTGTAAATTTTTGCAGCATTTTCTTCAGGACTCTGCAAATAGGCAACGCAAATATGACATTAATTGTCTTTGATAAATTTAATGGCGTGACTTGGAATGCTTAGCAAAACTTTTTGATTGGAGGCAATCACAATTAAACATGAGAAGGAGTAATTGTTACAGGGAGGAAAACTCTAAGGGAAAGGGAAGAAAAAAAAACAGAAAAGGGGACTGAATGGGAATGAATAACAGAAAAAGAAAAACTGTAAAGAAGAAAATCAAAGTGCAGAAAGATGGGAATGTTTCCTCAACTGAGAAACAAGCATGGTAGTAAGCCTGAGTTAGCTACCACACTACAAAAGGATAGTTTATCCCCTTGATCTTTATGCTAGTACCCCACCAATATCACCGTGCATCTTGCTGTAGATTAAGTCTATCATATAGTCCTGAATTTAGACAAGCAGTCATTAAACATGGAATTTGGCCTTCTCTGTGGAATGACTTTGCGCATCCCTCATGCAGGTCCCAATGCCTAGACAATATTTTCTCCATCATATCCCCGTTTGTTCTGCCAGCCTTTTCATTACTTGTTTCATTAAGTCATAATATGTCAAACCCCAACTCCATGACATTTCAGTAAGTATCATTTAAAAGAACTGCTTTTTCTATCTGTTTTGAACAGTGCAAAGCAACTTGCTGTTTGTTTCCCTCCCCATGTCAGACACTTGTCTTTCTAGCATACTTAAATACTGTAATAGATTGAAGGACTATTATGTTGTTTCCATGTGTGGCACAAGCTGTTGAATGGGAGAAATCACAAGGACCCTTTCTGTGCAAGAAGAGCCAATAAGGACAGAATAGGGAAGCAGAGCCTATTCTGTCAGACCTGCCATGAGATACTGACTGAGATGGTGTGCCCCTGGTCTGTCAGCCTCCCACACAATTCATGGACAGGTTTTGCACATCCTTGCAGGATCAGGAGCTAAAGTGATTTTACAGAAGTGTTGCTTCTTTTATTTTCATAATTCAGGAGATGGTAAAATACCAGCTTGATCAAAAAATATAAGCCCCTGTGTATGAATGTGTATCCACATTTGCTAAAACAGCCTTTCTATCTGACATTAGGAATAAAATTGTTGTAAATCTTATAGTTTCACCAGACAATTAGTCAAGGAACTTAGATTAACCTTTTACTCCAAATGTTTCTGCAGCAAAAGGAAAATTCAACACAAAAAAAACAAAGAAGCCAGGTGCTATAAAAGGATATATAAAGTGGAAAGGACTCAAACACATAAAAGTACCAGAAAATATTACCCTGAGCTGCTCATGGGGGAGGAGGTAGAGGAATCAGGAGTAAGGTTAAGCACTGGACTTGCATTGTGTGTTGCAGGAATTACTATAACAGGAACCCCTTGTTGCTAGCCAGGTTAGGAGCAAGGGGAGAAATTCATTGCAATGTTAAACCCTATAACCTGGCCCAAAGGGACCAGGGGAGGAGACTGTAATGGATATACCTTTAAATTGTTGTAACTTGTGATTTGAATTACATGTTATAAGAATTGCTACAGAAGGAACCACCTGAACCAATGGAGAACAAGTCTTACAAGAAGCAGTCAAATGCAGCAGAGACCAGACTCAAGCTGGCTTTGGTGCCCAATTAACAGCTGACCCTGAACTGACAAGAGGGATATTCCATGCCATATGATGTCATACAAATTAAAATGAGAAGTTAGTTGTCCTTTTTAACACTGTGTATGATTAATCAGTATCAGGGAGGTTGTTGATTTTCTACCTCTTGATGTTCTCACTTCAAAGCTGTGTACTCTTCTGGAAGCAACTCTTTACTTGAATAGAGTTGTGGATCTCAATATCATAATAAATGGGTAAAATGTAATGGCCTTGACAAACAGGAGTCAAACTAAGAGATCTATTGACTCATCCTGGCCTTAAATTATCTGAATCTGTGAAATTTCTTAGACAGCTTTGACTTCCTCATCCAAGATTTAATATTGCTTCTTTCTGCCTTCAGTTCAATGATTTAAATTCATGCCTGAAGGCCAGAGGTGCTTTTTTTTTTTTATTGTTGTTTAAACACTAACTTGAGGCTGAAAACATTTCTGTTTGTCCAAATCTGGAAAAATGCAGAATGATTGTATTACCAAAGGGAGAGAGAAAAAAAGAGGAAGGAATACTGTGTACCCAACAAAACGGAGGCAAGAATGAAGGAATGTAAATGTGTTACAGGCTGTTATTAGGATTTTGGATGCAAAAATAAAATTTAGAAAAGACAGAGTAGTTGAAAAGGCATAATACAATCCAATTTATTTACACTAGAAATGGCCTTCCCAAGACTGCTAAGGTGACAGGAAAAAACTATTAAAAGAAGGTAGTCATATTTGTTTTAAGTCAGGCAGTTTCCACTGAAATTCCTGTCTCTCTATAATAGTTTTTTTGAAGAAAGTGCCTTGGGGAATTACTAGAAAAATGAGCTTTATTAAGTGTTCATGGCCATCTGAACTACCCACCCATCCAGTATAAATGTGTTCTGGCAAAACAAGTGTTTGTGTTGCCATGGCCTTTCCCATGATGTTATTTTCTTAAGCAAAAGCATTTTTCTAGCTGAGATCTTAACAAGGACACGGGCAGGGTGCCATAATTCAGTCCTTGAAGAGAAAAGTAATGATTTAGAGGGAATGGTGAAGGAAAGAGGTGGTCTCAGAGGGGGTAGAACAGAGGACTTAGATATTGAGTGGCTCTTTTGCCCAACAGAAGCACTGATCCCTTCCACTAATCATTCAAGTGCTGTGTGAGAGTAGTGCAGCCTCCACTAGCCCTGCAGAAATGCTGATAGGCCCAGTGCTAAGGTTGTCCTGTAATATCCTCAGTATGGGGAAAATCTCTCTTTAAAATAGCAAAAAATAGTTATTTGCTGAGCAAATCACACTCATCAGATACAGGCTTCCTCAAACCAGGTCACAGGGCTCTGTGCTATGCTGTGCTGTACAGGGACTCCACACAAAAATGCATCCCCAAGGTCTATGTGGATTCATGTGATATATCTGCAAGATGTGAATTGTTTTATATACTGCTCTTTTTCTTCTTTTCTCCTGCAAAATCACTTTGGGAAGGTTCTACCTAAGGGTTTCACATTGGTTTCTATCTTCCAGTGAATACTTCTGCAAATGAAAATGGTTGTGACTTTTATATTGTTCACTGATTTATACTCTGGTTTTAGATTAATCTCAAACTTATGTGACTAGTGAGCTAGTCACTCATTATTGAGTTGCATTATTATATAGTTAGTATACATCACAGGGACTAAAGCAAAACTAATGGATGTTTACATAAAGTGCATAAGAACAAAGCAGGTATTGAGTCACCCTTTCCCTGCTTATCTTCCCAAATTCCAATAATCATCAGTTTGTGAGGTAGAGGTCATATCTGAATCTTTCTTCTTCCCATCTACCCAGGGGCCACAAATTCCTTTCTGAAGGAATAAAAGGAAAAAAAAACAGAAGAGCAGGACGAATGTCTGGGGCTTAGCTCTCATAGGGTTTCAATGAGATGGCATTTTCCTTCCTTTAGCTCCTGTGAGACAATAGAACTATGGCAAAACAAACCAACAGGGCACGCTTTATTTACCTTTAAATAAAATTAATTAACTGGAAATTGAGAAGAGTACTTGATAGAAATAACAGAATATGCTAGAACTTTACTCCAAAAAAAGGGTAATGTGTTCCCCTAACTGCTGAGACCCACTCAGTCTCATGCTCCTGCACTGAGATTACTTTTAGAAGTCCCGGGAACAGAGCTCTATGCAGTCCTCTGGGAAACAATTCCTCAGTCTCTCATCTCATGACAAGTTCTTCATTCATAGAATCATAGAATCATCTGGGCCAGAAGGGCCTTCAAAGATCATCTAGTCCAACCCCCAACTAGACCAGGTTTCCCAGGGCCTTGTCGAGCCTCACCTTGAATGTCTCCAGGGAAGGGGCCTCAACCACCTCCTTGGGCAACCTCTTCCAGTGCTCCACCATATTTTTTTTAATTATTTTTTTTTTAAGTTCTTTACTATGAGGGTGGTGGAGCAAGCTCAACATTTACCTGCCATCTCATTGATCTTGTCGAAGTTATCTTCAATAACTCTTACTTGTCATCTTTCATATTCATACCCATTGGAGAAAACCACAAGATATCTTTTCTAAAGCTAAAAATCCACAGAAAGGAGAACTAAATCCAGCAACTAATTCAAATGAAATTAAAAGGCTATTTAGGGGAGGGAAGCAAACTTACACCATTACGTAACACCAGTCATATCTTTGATTTTTTTTTTAATGTGACCTTTTGAAATCAAATTAGAAAATCAAATTAGAAAAAGAATTCCAAATTAAAATTGAATCAATTAAGCCTCTTGCTCTTGCAATTCAGGAGAGACGTGTCTGATGCACAAAGCAATACTGGAACTGCATGTTGTGGGATATATCTGACTAGTTCCTAAGTGGATTTAGTTGTCACAGCATGATGTAGGGAGTTTGCAGGATCCATTCAGCAAGAAAAGCGTTGACCTGGATAATGATTCTGGAGCAGAGGGAAAGAGAACCAGCTGCAGAGCATGACAAGGCTGCCAGGAGAGCAGCAAGAATTTCTCAGAACATAACATCACTTAGCAGGAGACATTTTTAAGTTCATGCTGGCAGGAATCCGGAGATGTGGGAGAACCAAGAGAGATCTAGAGGTTGGAGATAGGACTATAAATTGAGTTACTGGTGCTTATCTGCTGTCACAAACTGTGACAGTGATTTATAATTGTACCTCAGTTGTCAGAATTCCCTCAGGTTGCTTGTGAAAACTTTTCAGAGACAACCTATTCATATGCATTTCCTCTCTTGGAGTTCAAAGTCACAGGACAGAAAGTGCTTAGTGGAGGTAGTGATCTCTTCTTCAGCTACAGGTGGATATATTAGTGAGAGCTGCTTCTGGTTTTGTCTTTGAAAGGACCAGTCTTCAATTTGAGACTTCTGAAGGAGTGGGTATGCATTTAATTCAGCCATTCCTGCCACAGAAGCCATAAGCCTCATTGTTGATCTGGGCCAGACCATGTGAAATGGCATTGGGAATGGCTACAGTTACTTCTGTTGTCTCTGCCTGCAAATGCGAGTAACTCTCCTTTGAATCTGATCTTGGAAGATTAATTCCCATGACTTCAACACCCGAATAGAAAAAAATTAAGATACACATATGTGATGGGAAAACTAAGCTAAATTAACCTCTTTAATAATGAAAGCTTATAAAATAGTCCACTTTGAACAAAATGCTAAAGAACACAATGTAATTACAATTTAGTTCCAAGTATGTACTTTTTTTATTATGAGAATTAATAGTATATTTTTATTAATATGGTATTGTTGGGAATGGCATGTTTTACTGAAGACATAAAGATGAATTCCTGAACAGTAGAGGTAAGTTTTGTGATTCCTATGATAAAATATTTTTAGTTGGCTGACATATGAAGGCATTTAGAATTGTCCCAGTTTCTTTAATGGAAAATAATTTATTTCATTAAATACTTTAAAATTATTCTTACATAACTTACAGGGAACTTACTGGGCTTTTATTAAGTTGAAATATTAATCAAACATGCATATTGCCTAATCTTAAACTAAATAGAAATCAGCAGGTATTTTATATTTTTGCAGTATGTTATCTACTTCCCAATATGCATGTGGGATCAATCACACCCCCAGTTCTCTTTGTATTTCCAAATAAGCTGTGGGATTTTAAATTTTTATTAAAGAGAGATCCAGAACCTCTTAATTATGTAAAAAAAACAGTGAGGTAACTCTTTTGTTTAGGACTTGAGGATAGGCAGTGCTGGATGTGCGTTCTAATTCCCAACTTGCCCTATTAATCATGCAAAAGCTGTTACGAACCAACAGTTTCTTTGATGTCTTGATGGTTTGCCTATCAATTAATTAGCTGTCCTTTATGGTCTACTATCATGGCCCTACACGGAAGTGTTAGTAAGCATAAAGTGTCCCCTTTATTTCTGTGTTGAGCTTAACCCTACAAACAAGAGAGGTAAAGCAGGCCCTGCAGAACTGGAAAGGAGGCTTTGGTTCACGTTTCTCAGTCATTTGCTAAGGCTGTTGCACTAAAGAGACTTCAGTTTCATCTGATGCAAGACTAGAGCAGTTTTCTTAGTTTGAGGACACAGACAACTCCGTGCTATTACTTTGTTCAGGGCAGATTACAAAGTGATGATCCAGTCCTAGTTGTGAGGGGGTTTCCATCATTAAATGAACCAAGGCTGAACAAAATGTAAAAACTAAACTTAATCTAATTATAAAAGCTTAGTTATAGATTTCCATTAGCTTATGTGGTTAAAATGTTGCAAACATCCTTTATAAAAAGCTTAAAACAATTTTGACCTAGTTCATGTTTACATTCAGATACTGATGTAAGCTGAATTGCAGTAGTCCAGTTGTATATTTTTTATGCTTTAGATTAGAATGATCTGGTAATGTATTTCACTTTGAATTAACAACTGAATAGCCTAAGTTCAACGTTTGTCCACTGCTTTTTAAATGCCAATATAGGTTGTAAATAGTCAAGAACAACTGTCACCATTGGTCTGCCACATAGAGGTATTATTTATATCCCAAGTCTTTGGAGGAATTAGATTCTCTGCTGATATTCATAAACAATATGCTGTTAATTTCTTGTATAGTAGTGAAGACAGCTGGTAACACCCAAGAGTTACACACTGGGATTCAGCACAGTGGGACTCAGCTTGGAAGTAGAGGCCTTCCCAGTGCCTATGACTTGCTTCTTCCAAAGTTCCAGTTGAACTGCATGAAAAAGTCCTCTCAAATCACCACATTCTATACATAAGCAGAATCATTCCTGATTTTATAGTGAAACAGTTTAGAAATGGATGGATGGATTCTTCCATTTCCCTGTTGTAGGAAGCAAAGAACAATCAAAAAGATAGGCAGCTGAAGGCCACCACCAGTTAAATCTGCCTTTGTTTGTGGGTCAACACCATCACATATTAGAGGGGGCAAATAGCAGACCTTAAAGGAAAATACTAACACTTATCATGGCAACCGGCAATCACTTGTCTGCAGCAAATCAATATAATTAACCAAAACTTTGGTTGTGTGTTGAACATTGCCTCAAAAATTATAAAAGGCCAGGGAACTGGCAAACCTATCTGTATTGGGTTTTGCTGGCAGGTGGTTAATTTTCCCTATAGCAGCCCTCATAGTGCTGTGCTTTGTATTTGTAGCTGTGTTGATAACAAGTGTTGATAACACACCAGTGTTTCGATTACTGCTGAGCAGTGTTCCCACAGCACCAACACTCCAACATCCCCTCTTACCTGCAAAGCTGGGGAAGTTCTTGGGAGAAGGAATAGCCAGGACAGCTGACGCAAACTGACCAGAGAGATATTCCATAGCATATGACATCTGCTTACCAGTAAAACCTAAGAGAAAGAAGGAGAAGAGGGGGTCATTCAATAGTATGACAGTTGTCTGCCAGAGTAACTGCTATGTATACTGAAGCCCTACTTCCCATAAGGTGGCTGGACATCACCTACTGATGGGAAGTGGAAAATAAATCTATTGGGTTTCCTTTGCTTCTGCCATGGCCTTTGTTTTCCCTTTATTAAACTGCTTTTACCTTGACCCTCAAGTTCTTTTCCGTCTTATTCTCTGTCCCCCATCCTGCTGAGAAGGGGAGTCCTAGGGCAGCTTGGTGGGCACCTGGCAGCCACCTGAGGTCAATCCACCACACTATTGGACAGACGTTCTGAAAGTGTTGTGATTAAATTCATTTAAGTTGCATGCATTTTTATCCCTGTAAAGATCATGACATGGCCAAGAAATGGAAGTGCGTTCTTGTCTAAATTCTGTGTTTGTCCTCTGTGTCTGAAGGACTTTTGTCAAACTATTCAGTTGTTGGTCAGAAGCTGGAAGTGCTACCAGAACATCCTCCCCTAATACTTACGAATTATATTATTTCAAATATCATGTTACTGGCTTTTGAAATAGTGCTAAGGTATTTAAGTGACTAATATGACCCAGAAATTGACTACACTGTGAATTTAATCAGTTACTGTGATGGAGATCAACTACCTTAGAAGACTGTGGTTCCTCATTGATGTTACTCAGAATATGTTTGTGGCAAGTGATCTTTGATTTCAAGCTCTTAGAAAAAAATTTGAGAGTATGGATCACAGGTCTCTAGCGCAGTAGCGGATAGTCATCTGCACTGATAATGTATTTGGGTTGAAGTCTTGGCTCTGGTGAAATCAATGCAAGTTTTCAATTGCTGCTTAATAATAAGAACATAAAGCTGAATGAGAGGGGTGGTTATTTGGTTTTTTGTTTTAGTTAATTTTGCCTAAATCAAATTAGCCATTAAGGTGCTACCAGTCCTGGGAAACAACGAAATCTCTTGTTCAGCTCTCTGGGATTTCCTGTTATTGCATGAATGAAAAACAAAGAAAATGGGCTCTATAACTTGGAACCTTCAGAAAGGGAACTGAGGCCAGTGAGTGTCTGTTCCTTTCAGGAGATTTTGGTGTGGTTATGAGTCTTGGAGATCGATTTGAGCTCACTATCTAAGAGACAGCAATTACAAAACTAAGCCACTTGAGGTCATGTCAGTGTTGCTAGGCACTAGACAGCCACAGTTCTTGGTGCTGGGCCATTGTGCAGAGCCTGCCTTGGTAGATATCCCAAGGATACCCACTGAGTACGAAAGGAGCACTCAGCCAAGAAAAGCAGGAAAAAGTGTTCTTCTGAAGTGGGGGAAGGGATGCTGTTTGTTTTCTGGTTTTAATCCATAGAAGTTCAAGGAAGGGAACCAAAAAATGAAAGAGTGGGAGGACTGCAGCGGAGGGGAGTAAAAGTATCTTTTTACGTCAAGAACGGCCAGAGCAGACCACTGTTTAAACCTTGGAACTTCATTAGTCTTGGTCCAGCTGGCAGTCTGGAGAGTCCTCCTCACTCCTGGGTATCAAGACAAGTTTAGAGAAATACAGGTTTTCCCATTTCCACTTTCAAAGCACTTCCAAAGTGCTTTCCTTGCCAGAAGCACTGACAAGGGGAAAGCTACATATCTGCAACTAGAGTAAGGACAGAGAGAGGTGGAGCCCTGAGCAGACCTCTAGTCTGCAGCTGAGAAGAGCCTGTCAATGTTGGCATTGAAAACGGTTAAGTCTCTACGTTGTGTCTGTGTTCGCAAAGATTCCCTTAAAGTACCATTAGTCAAAGCCTCTGCTGTAATATACAAGTTAGATTTCCAAAGGTTAAGTGCTCTCTGCCAGACGAAATTGGTTTCTGTCTCATCATTTCCTGCAGAGCTTTCAGTAGCAGGACAGAAGGATGTCACCAGAGCCACAGGAAGGGGGGGGTTTGTCTTGCCAGGCAGCCTCTGAAAACCCATGTCCTCCCTGATACTTTTTGCTGAACTGTTTGAAAACATGCCACTGAAAGGTGCTTGCAGGCAATAGACATTTCCCTGCTTGAGTAAAAATGTCCATCCTGGCAAAATGCTGTGAGACAAACTGCAATGCTGCCTGAAGAAACAAGTATCAGCCATAAGCTTTTTCCAGTGGCAAGTGACAAGGGGAGCAGAGATTACAACTCTCAAGGTGAAGTGAAGGCTTTGTCTCTTCCCTGCTGTAGCTGATCAAGGCTAAATTGTGCCTTGATATTGCAGTGAAACCAGCAAGTCCTTTTCTCCATTATTTGTATTCTTTTCAGTGCCTTCTCATAACAAAAAAAAGACAGAGGATCTATCAAATGGCACTTGAAGAACAAAAGAGAAACATGGGGGCAGGAAAAGGAACTTTTCTGGAGAAAAAATGAAGATTGTGTGAAATCTACTGAGCTCCATTTTGTTAATTGTGTTGAATTCAGCAAGGTAAACCATAAGCTTATAACTTTCTAAAATAGTATTATCTGTTGTATATATAGCAGTCTTTATGAATTATTATTTCTCTCTTACCACTTTGCCTTTCAAGGCATTTTTAATTTTCTGTCCAACCAAGTGCAGATCTGCATGCACTACCTAATCTCTTTAACTGTGTATAAATAGCTATTTTTTTAAGAATTGTATATAAAGGGGAAATAACAAAAATAATAGAAACAGATAGTCCTGGAACTGTAACACAATATTTTTGGTTTCCTTGAAAATTATTTGCAGATTTGCTGAAGAAAAACATGAGTTCACAAAGGCTACAGATTCCTGCAGGAGGTAATAAGAAAAAGATTCTAACTTGATGCATTTCCCATTTTCTTAAATTTCCAACCAGCTTTTTCCAAAGCTAAACAGTAACACCTCAACACTGGCATACACACACAAATTTCATTTAGGATTTTCAAAGGTCAGTTCTGAGCAACTAAATGCTTTGGAAATCCATTTAGGGGCACAGATACTGTTCTTAGACAATAAACAAAGGATGATGGGCATTTATGCCTCTAGCTGAACATTCCACAAACTTATAGAGAAATCCACATCTAAATAAGATTAAGTATCGTGATCTCCTGGTATTCTATAAGTTCTATAACATCTTAGATAAAGTTACTTAATTCTTGTTATCAATAAGAGTTATATCTAACCAGATTTATCATCTCCCAACTACTTCTTAGATCTTCTGGATTAGGCAATGTTATATGTAGTATATGCTATTATTTGCATTTATTTTTCTAGATACACAATTTTTCTAGATGCACAAGAAACCTGTATTGCTGTTCTGTAGAAGTGTATACAACACACTAGGTTCCCCTACAGACTAACAAATTCCTGGATCTCTCCCCTGAGAACTGACTTCTACCACACATTCTCTAATCTGTATTATGTCTGGCCTGTCTCATTCTCCTTGTCTATCTGCTCCCAGTGTCCAGTCTTCAGGTTTTTGACCCCTCCTGGCTCTTTTTGTTTTTGAGTCTCCGTGTTCTCATTTAGAGACTGAATCCTGGCTGGTTTTAATCCAGATAGTCCCAGTTCCACAACCACACCCCAGCTGTCAGCACAGGCATAGGCAATCATGCTGCATGGCAACGTAGCAGAGTGGACATGAACCACATAGAACTGCTTGGCTCAGGGACCAGGGATTGCTCCTTGGAGGAGACGACATAATCCATGACGGTGTAGCCTCTTTGCATCTGCTTGCCTCTCAGATTCCCCAGAGTATCCTTATTTCCTGCTCTTGCCTTAATGTGTTTAGTGGTAACTATTTCCTTGCCCAGTGAGTCCTACTATAGAAAACGAGTGTCAGGTACACAGTAGTACAGGAAGAACCCCCAGTCTGTCACCAAATCCAGGAAGAGTAAGGATTTGCTAAAAGAGGTAACTTAACAAATCAGGGAGAGAGCTGTCCCCACAAGCTCACGGATTGTGCCCTCATACTGGATCAGCGTTCTAATTTTGTAATTACTTAAATATTTAGTCAAGTGCAGCTGTACTGCAGACTAATATTCCCATTTCCAGGTTATCTTTGTAGCCACGTTCTTCATAGGTGTGGCAGTGAGGCAAGAAAGTTATTGTAATTTGGCATTTGGAAAGTTGGCATACACTTTAATGTCATCTTCCCTTTTTAGCTAAATGCTGTTTCAAAAATCTTCCACGTTAGACATGGATGAAAATAATTTAGAGATTGGAGGAGCTTTTCAGACAGGAGTCAACAGAAACAAAATTTCTACTCTGTGTCAGCACAGTATAAGCAAGTACAATTTAAATATTCCACACATTTTCACAACTGTTTGAGTTGGAGGAAATCTGGACTGGACACTGACCATAATCTTTCTAATGGCACATTAGATTTGTTGAGCACATTGGCAGTTAGCCAGTTGTCTGAAAATATTACAGGAAAGGGGTTAGGTCAGAACGACCTAGACACAGGCAGGAAAACCATTACCTTCTCAAGGCATTCTGCTTGGGATAATAATTTCAAAACCTACAGGAACGAATGGGTTGTGTGATAGCTTGGAGAGAACACCTGGGCTAGTGAGCACTACAAATGTGCAGAAGACTTGATAATCCCCTCATTGCTGCTACAGAGAAAGAGCCCTAAAAAGCTGAATGCTTTTTAAGAGAAAAGCTTGACAGCATGTGTTTGGGAACATAGTTGCCTTCTAGTTCAGGATAAGGCTATCAGGCAGTACCACCTCGGGGAACCAATGTGGACTTTTGCCCTCAGTGGGAAACGCTGTGGTTCCAAAATTCAGTATCACTTTCAGATTGGGAAAGAGCAGCTGTGAGGGATAAAACTGAGTGCAGTTACTACCAGACTGTGCTGAACAGAACAGAAGGCTCTGAGGCCATGCTGTGGCCTGAAAACCGCAGTTTGGTACAGTTCCATACCAGCTACTTGTGGGTCAAAAGCACTCTGATCAGCCACCTGATTCATTTACTTTTCACTGTGACACTGCTTGAGAAAAGTCCCAATAAATCCAGAAGAAAACACTGAATGTGTCATTGTAAGAAAGGAGGAGAAAAATATTCTCTTGATTCCAAGGCTGTGAGCTAAATCATGATGTTTGTTTTCCTTTGCCATCCACTTGTAACACATAAACAAAGCAACCAGTCTTCTGTTGCAATGTGTCTGAGGTAGCTGTAGTCACTGTGCTGACTGACAGTAATTGGTATTTACTTTGGTCAGCTTTAAAGTCACGCTAATTAAAACTGGTCTTCCTACTCACATATTGAAAGAAACACAGTATCTGGAGGCAAGATCATGTTGTCAAGCATCCGGGGAAACTTTAATAAATCCTCAGGCACCAATGTCTGCTTCCCTCAAAGCTGGTAGCCTCCTTGCTCCAAAAGAACATTGTCATATTCTCTAGGCTCTTGTCCTCTCAATGTCCATCAACAATTCAGTTGGACAACAGTTGGACAAGGAAAGATTATTATGCTAGGTAGCAAACTGGCACATATTGTCAATTGGGCATTTGTGTGATAGCCAAAGATATTTACTATTTTTCCTGAAGTTTCCTCTCTCCAGGACTTCACTGGAGCATTTTCTTGAACATGCAAAATATCCCCAGAGACCTGTAGAATGGGGAACAGAGAATACTGAAATACAAGGAAGAACTAGGGAATACAGCATGCAGTTCCTCAAGTGTGGGCTTTAGTGAGAACACTGGAATCAGTACAGAATATCTAATAAACTCTAATTATGCACAATTTAACATTGTCTTAAAATACCTCCACCAGCCTGTTGCCACCCATTTTAAGTTGATTCATTATGGAATCAGCAGAAAATGCTCACCCTTCTGAAGAAGTAGGAACTGCCTGCTGTGCTGGTTCAACTGGGTGTTGTCCATTTAGTCACCCACTAGCTACTGACATGGACTGGAATCAGAGGCTTCAGAACAATAGAACATCTTTGCCTTGAAACCTCTGTCTGCTCAACAAAATCCTCTGTAAAGACTTCAAGGTGGTTTGAAATCTAGTAAAATAGTTTTCAGAGGATGCCTTGCAGTTTCATAAGATATTACATGTTTTCACTTGCAAAAACTTGAAATAGGTGCCAGGAAAACTAAACTAAAGAATTTCGAAATCAGATTAAACAGATATCAGTGAATTTTCCAGGACTCTTCCATCCGTCATTTTCTAACTTGTTAATACCAATGCCTTTGCAAGAAGCAGGTCAGTTCAACAAAGAAAGTTACAGTGGTTTTACCTTGTTCAGGTCTAATTAATGCTATGTTATTTCATCGGTGTTTCTCATATACCACTGATAAAACTAAGATGTACTTGCTTCAACATCCTCCTTAAGATGTTGCTGAACTCATGTTAAGTATGTACAAAGACTTTATAACTAAAGATACATATGCATCTATTTACCTGTGTTATCATTTGACAGCATTGTCATAAGATGCTATTTTTAGTGACAATATTTCCTGCTTTAATTATTTTATTTTTTGTTATTCTGGCAAACATGGAACTTGTCTGAAAATATTCAGGTTCTGATGTGAGAACCACAAAAACTGTAGGTTCCAAATGACTACGAGAACTACAAGATGTTTTGATAAAGCCAGATTTACCAGCATGAATGTTAACTTTTTCATTGTTCTGTAATATAGGATCATACAAAGAAAATATACTTATTGGGCTGGTGCAAAATCTTCTGACAGTTTGGTGGGCATTGCATTCCTACTTTCTTTTTTCTGTGATGTAGGGCATTGCTGTCCTCCATACCACTTAGTAGTTGCATAATTGTTCCCTTTAAAGCACACAAACAATGAGGTCAACTTGAGTCATGTCAAATAACTGGAGCGAATACCACATATGAAACCATTTAAGATAACGAGTCATGTGACCACATATATTACCTCTCGCCTGGATTTTCTGGATCATACCAGAAGTGCGTTAGAAAACAGTAAAGCAACAGAGCTTACCATCTGACTGTTTGCCTATGATAAGCAACTGATGAGCAGTTTATTGCAAAGCATTTAACACAGAAAAGCTAGAGTTGAAAGTTACCTTGCTCTAAATCATTGTGTTTCTTCTTTAAACTGACCTTTTCAAGGCAAGACCTGTGTTTTCCTGCAGAAAAAAATCTGTAAGGGATGAAGGTTTAATTTTATTTTAGTGGGTTTAATAACATTCAGCTATGTTACATTTTAAAGCTGCGTAATTATCAGATGTAACATCTGGGATACAGTATCTATCAGACTCTCTTTTATCCAAACTGGGCACAGATACAAGAAAGTGTTATTTGTATTTATTAACTGGAACATACAGAGAAAGGTCAACACTTTCCCTATTCATCCTTCATCAGCAGAGATGCTAGTGAGAAAGCAGGGTAAAAGTAAAATTTCTTAATCAACAAAAACTTGTGTCTTCAAAAATATGCAAGACAAATGAAAGCAAAGAATAAGCTTCTTGCCCATGTATTTTTTTTCTTTTACTGAATATCATTCAGTTCAATTATACTCATAGAGCACATCGCTCTATGTTCTTAGTGAAGTTCTTAACTGAAGTCGAAATAAGTGGTTTCTCTCTTGTTACAGTCGTCAAGAAGAAAAGCATTAAAACACTGTTACTAAACAAGCACCATTTAAGAGAAAGTTCCCATTAATATTTTATTCCTCTCTGCAGCACCCTTGAAGTAGGTAAACTAGTCAGTTACTTCTATAACCTTCCCAAGTACTTCTGATAGCAGTTACAATTACTGGCCCTTCGATGTAAATTGTTCTGTCTCGTGTCCAGACAATTTGTGGGTCTTTCTTTTTTCTACACAGCAAGGGCTCACAGAGAAGAGTCTCTTCCAACCTTACCGCCCTAGAGAGTTTCAAGCTGCTGCTGGAGGGTGTGTGCAGGTTGAACAGTCCTGTTGGTATCTCTTACCATGTAGATAAGAGATGTGTTTCTGTACCTATATGCTCTCATTAGCCATTTTTCCAGTCATGTGCTACTGGATAGCACTGGCACCATTCACATTCCCAATATAGCACAATAGAGTGGCTTTTCTTGCATGGAAGGGATTGTCAATACAGGAGCTTTATTCATAATGACATAAAAAACGTCTGACTGGGTTAGAGCAGTAGTCTATCTAAGTCAGTGCGCTGCCCCCACTGTCTCCTGCAGTGAAAGGACATTGTGTTTGGGGACATCATGTGAACCTGGCCACGTCCTGTCGTCTGTTCTCATACTCTTCCAGCATCATTTGATAAAGGATTTTAAAGAGCATACCTCTGCTGATTGCCTATAGTATCTGATTTGTGACTGGTTTGGGCTTTTTGACTTGCTGATGTTGTCTACCTTCACATTCTCTCAAGACAAGAATTCCAGGAATTCACTAACTGCTGTGTAAAAAGAGCAGGTTTTTTATCAGTTTTAAACCAATTAACTGCTAGTTTCAGCGAGTGCCCCCCCCAACAGTTGTAATATTGCAGGATTTGATGAATGAAATTGCTGTGCTCACCTTATCTACCACCTTAATGTTTTTGTAAACCTAAAGCACTCCTCAGCCTTCACCTCTCCAAATGCAAGAGTTCCAGCCTTTTTAGTGTCTCCTCAACTAGAGGCTCTCCTCAGCTACTCCATCACCTTGACCCTTTTTATTGCTCTTCTCTCTGCCCTGTGTAGATCCATTGTCCTTGATATATGGATCAGATCTGCGTGCTGAACTCCAGGTGGAAGTGCACCGGGGTTTTACACAGTGCCAGACTGACCACTGCGTCACGTTCCCAGTCACCTTTCCTGATGATGCCCAACGTACTGACTTCTGGCTGTTGCTAAGCACTGAGATGGAAGATCACTTTTTCCCCTTCAGCACCTCTGATTTGGCCAATAGCACCTATTCTCTTTCTCAAAGGACTGGGCTTTTCCAGTCCTTTTCTCTGACATAGGTTTGTGGGGTTTTTTTCTCCAGTCGTGTTTACTTTGAATATATGAGATCTGCCAGCATTAAAATTCAGACTAGTTCAGTGACCAGTGGCTTCAAATGCTGTGTTTTTAACCAGAAAGCAGAACAGAATCATAACTGGAAACCAAAACTGGATCTGGAACAGAATTTGAAATATCATTTCGAAGCCCTTTTCAAACATTTATATATATAAGAGTTCCTACTTCAAAACAGTAATTGAATTGAGATCTGGTATTCCCTACAGATATTTGTGCAGGACAAAAACTGTTTAGACTAGTTTTCGCATAAGTCTTTGTTTCAAGATTGTTGCAAGAGTGCCCTGGCTGCTCTGTGCTGCTCTTCAGATTCTCACTGGGCTTGTTTACACAGTGGCCTGCCTCCAGTGATCTTCAGTAAACAGCCTTAAATGGAAGAGGGCTGGCAATAGCTTTGATTCTTGTTCTTCTGTATCTGTCAGTTGTGTGGTTATTACTAATGATGTGCCCTGTAGGTGACGATAGGCCTAAGTTTATCAAGCCTTTTCCCATCAGTCCTACGGTGTGGCTTACTGGGTAGGTGTGTTTATACATAGGTCTTTCGGTGCTTCCATGAGCTGTATTTGTATGTGTGCATTCATCTAGTGAGCAGTGGCAGTTCAACCTGTTCATTAGTCCTGTCTCCCACTACACTGCCTGAACTGCCTGTAATTAACTGCAGTGCCTCACCTTATTTGCAGCTGTACCTGGGGTCTTACAGATTTAGTCAGAGTGAAGCTGCTTTTCTGGCCTGGGAACATAACTGATGCCTGTCTTGATGCAAGGAAGCAAAGATGTAAGCTCAAGTAACTTTCAGGATGAAGGTCCGTGTTCCAAGTGTGCCTCACTCATACAACATTTCCATTCTCACATTGCAACCATTCATAATAGAGTATGTAGTATGTAAGATGGGTGAGCTAAATGAACCAACTAGTGAATCACTGTATATCCAGAATAGAGAAAATTTAACCAGTACTTATTCCAAACCAGAGGTAAATAAATGGTGTACTATTTCAATTACTTGTTTTAAAGACATTATGAATAAAGGGCTGAAAGTTGTAAGTAGGCATCATATAGTATACCATTTTTTGAAGAAACTGTACAGTGATAGAGATTAAAAGGAATATTTTGACAGAAGGCTCATTTTTAATACCTGTTTGAGTTACTCAGCATGATTAAAACTAAAATTTAAAAAAATCCTTCACATAAGCCAAGATCTTCACAGTCTTTTTTACAAGTTGCCTCTACTGTCTTTAGCTTCATCAGGTAGAATTTGAAGAAGCCCTCCATACCAGATATGCTACTTCGTTAGAGAAGATGGGACTACTCTCCACTGGGTTAAAAACTGGCTGGCGGGCTGGGCCTAGAGAGTGGTGGTGAATGGAGTGAAATCCAGTTGGCGGACGGTCACAAGTGGTGTCCCACAGGACTTGGTACTGGGGCCGGTTCTCTTCAACATCTTCATCAATGATCTGGACAAGAGGATCGAATGCACCCTCAGCAAATTTGCAGACGACACCAAATTGGGTAGGAGTGTTGATCTGCTGGAGGGTAGAGAGGCTTTGCAGAGGGATCTGGACAGGCTGGATGGATGGGCTGAACGGCATGAGGTTCAATAAGGCCAAGTGCTGGGTCCTGCACTTGAGTCACAACATCCCCAAGCAGCGCTACAGGCTTGGGGAAGAATGGTTGGAGAGCTGCGTGGCAGAAAAGGACCTGGGGGTGTTGGTCAACTGTCGGCTGAACGTGAGCCAGCAGTGTGCCCAGGTGGCCAAGAAGGCCAACACCATCCTGGCCTGTATCGGGAATAGAGCAGTAAGTAGGACCCAAGAGGTGATTGTTCCCCTGCACTCGGCACTGGTGAGACGCCACCTCAAGTACTGTGTCCACTTTTGGGCCCCCTACCACAAGAAAGACATTGAGGTGCTGGAGCAGGTCCAGAGAAGGGCAACAAAGCTGGTGAGGGG